>CM021102.1:60824303-60969796 GCA_007115665.2 Sequoiadendron giganteum
GAAGGAAAAGCTCTTGACTGTTCGAGTGGAGATTGGAAAAGGAAAACAGACCAAGAAAATGGTCTAGAAAACCCTAGTTCTTGGGAAACTCGAGATATGCCTGTGTACGGACAGAGGGGGTCCTAAACCCTAAAAATCTTGTAGAGTTTGGAAATTGAGCCAGGGTTCTTTTTGTAAGTTTATGCTGTTCACCAAGTAGGAAGGAATAATAACCTGATTTCTTGGGTTAAGATACTTAATTGGGACTCAAGGGCTACTGGTCTTCTTAAACCCTAAGCTAGGTTTTGGTGGCAACGATGGAAAAAAGCAGACTTGTGGTTGATCAAGAATCATAGTAGGATGGTTTTGAAGCCATAGAAGATATATCACACCCCTGCAATAGGATTAGGAAGCATTGGAGGTTAACTAGTCTTTAGGGAGAATAAGGGCTAGTGAGTGAACAAGAGGAAGAGCACCAAGATTTGGTTGGTTGAAACCATTGTAGATGATAGCAGGGTTGGAAAATGAACCAAGGGTGCCTGAGTAGTAGAGGACCTATAGGTTGAAGGTGGAGGAAGTGACACCAAGGGGTTATCAAAGGTGAGACCCGGAGCATTGAGATTGTGATTATCTCAACCCAACCCTATCCCTATTAGATTGGTATCAGAGCAAGTGAAAGGTTTGGGAGTGAACTTGTATGTCAGACTTGGAATCAAGTGGTTCCACAATCATGGTGACAAATGCTGAGTTGGAAAAGAAGGTTGAAGACCAAGAAGAAGACAATAGGAGACTTAGGGAAAGATTGGCACAATTGGAGGAAACATTAAGCAATGTCCTGAACAAGGATGAAGAGGACAGCAAAAGGGTACCTAAGCAAGAAGAGGTTGCAGTGGAGGACAAGATCCCTGAACCTGACCCTGTTCTACAAGAAGAGCCTTTCTTGAAGGCATTGAAATCTTTGAGTGGGAAGGCACTTGAAGGAATCCCAATGTTTAGTGGAAAGATGGAAGCTGAACTAGTTATGGATTGGATAGAAGGTATGGAGAATCATTTTGAATGTGATGGAGTCATAGAAGCACAAAAGGTAAAGGTGGCTAAATCCACACTAAGAGGATCAGCTTTAACATGGTGGAAATTCATCCAAACAGAGAGGGAGAAGGAAGGAAAGACACCCATCTCTACTTGGAAAGGTATGGTTGCAAAGGTGAGAGAAGCCTACATGGCTGATGACTATGAAATTCAACTAGACAAGAAGAGACAAAGCCTAAGGTAGAAAGAACTAGATGTGAATACCTATACAGAGGAGTTCCAAAAACTTTGTATGAGGTCCAATGTGTCTGAAGATGAAAGCCTCAAAGTGGCTAGGTATCTCATTTAAGAAGGATGGGAAGACTTTCAAATTGCAGTCACTATCCGAGGTAGATGAAGGACATTCCAAGACACCAAGTGTGCTCCTTAGTAGTGGGAAAGAGTTCCTCAACACCCTGCATGAAGGTGGAGAAGGATATGTTGTGTTATTGCAGTCAAAAGAGGAAGAGAAGATGGAAAAACCAGTCATACCAAGAGCAGTCCAGAATTTGCTTGACAAGTACAAGGATATTGTAAGTGATGGTACACCTACAACCTTACCTCCAAAGAGAGCTATTAGCCATCAAATAGATTTCATACCTAGAGTATCATTACCTAACAAAGTAGCATATTAGTTGACACCGGATCAGAACTTGGAAGTTGCTAGACAAGTGCAAGAATTAATGGAACAAGGATTGATACAAAAGAGTATCAGCCCATGTGCAGTACCAGTAGTTTTGGAAACCAAGAAGGGAGGCAAATGGAGGTTATGTACTGACTCTAGAGAAATCAACAGGATCACAATTAGGTACAGGTTCCCAATTCCTAGAATTGAGGATTTAATGGATTCTCTTGGAGGGGCTCAATATTACACAAAATTGGATCTAAAAAGTGGATACCATCAGATCAAAATTAAGGATGGTGATGAATGGAAGATAAAATTCAAGACAACATATGGTTTATATGAATGGAGAGTGATTCCATTTGGCCTTTCCAATGCACCTAGCACATTCATGAGACTCATGAATGAAGTACTCAAGGATTTCACAGGAGTGTTTGTGGTTGTATACCTAGATGACATCCTAATCTTTAGCAAGACAGCAGAGGAGCATCTCAAACATGTGGACTTGGTACTTAGAAGACTACAAGAGGAGAAGTTGGCTATCAACTTGGAAAAATGTGATTTTTTCAAACAAGCACTTGTATATTTGGGTTTTGTAGTGTCTAAGGGATCATTGAAGATGGATCCAAGTAAGGTGGAGGCAATCATAAACTATCCTACACCAACCACAACAACAAAGGTAAGGATTTTTCATGGTTTAGCCCAATTTTATAGAAAATTCATAAGGAATTTCAGTGGTATATGTGCACCAGTCGTAGATACTATCAAAGGTGGTCTGAAAACAAAATTTAAGTGGACTCAAGAGGCTGGTAAAGGGTTTGAAAAACTGAAACAAGAAGTGGAAACTCAACCAATTCTGTTATTACCTAGTTTTGACAAGTTGTTCACAGTTGAGTGTGATGCAAGTGGAGTTGCAGTAGTTGGAGTACTTAGTCAAGAAGGTAGGCCAATAGCCTTCTTTAGTGAAAATCTCAATGAAGCCACACAAAAATACTCCACCTATGATCTAGAATTATATGCTTTAGTGTAGTCCCTTAGGAAGTGGAGGCATTATTTATTGCCCAAAGAGTTTGTGGTCTTCACTGATAACGAGGCACTCAGTTACATTAACACCCAAGAGAAGCTAAGTAATAGACATTTGAAATGGATGGAATACATCCAAGCTTTCATATTCACTATCAAGCACAAAATGAGAACAATGAATAAAGTAGAAGATGCATTGAGCAGAAGGTTGTTGACAGTCCAAGAAATACAACTGAAGAGCATTGGATTAGAGAGTTTCAAAGACCTCTATGGTGAAGATGAAGACTTCTCAAAAGCTTACAAGGTATGTTCTGATTTTGAAAATCATTTCCATAGTCAATATGCTGAGTATACATTGCAAAATGGACTGTTATTTAAGGGTAATCAGTTGTGTGTTCCAAGAGGGTCAATGAGGGAAAATTTGATTCAAGAAAAGCATAATGGCAGTCTTAGTGGGCATTTTCGCATTAATAAGACTGTAGAACTAGTACAAAGGTTCTATTACTGGCCTAAGTTGGCAAGAGATGTTAGAAAATATGTGGAACAGTGTGTTGTATGCATGAGAGCTAAGGGAGGAGCTAGTAATGCTGGTCTTTATCAACCCCTGCCAATTCCAAATAGACCTTGGGAGTGTGTGAATATGGATTTTGTGGTAGGCCTTCCTAAGACCAAAACTGGTTTTGACAGTGTGTATGTAGTGGTGGACAGATTTAGTAAGATGAGTCATGTTATACCTTGTAAAACTACTCATGATGCTAGTTACATAGCTCATCTCTTTTTCAAGGAGGTTGTAAGGATTCATGGCTTACCTTTAAGCATAGTTTCAGATAGGGATGTTAAATTTATGAGTCATTTTCGGAAGACTTTGTGGCATAGGTTGGGAACCAATCTGTCTTTTGGATCTGCCTATCATCCTCAGAACGATGGCCAAACATAGATGGTTAACAACATGATAGGTAACCTACTAAGGTGTCTAACAAAGGAGTATGGACAGACTTGGGACATGGTCATCTCACAAGCTAAGTTTGCCTATAATGACAGTGTAAATAGGACTACAGGGAAAAGTTCTTTTGAGGTTGTGTATGGGATGCACCCAAGAGGCATTTATGAACTTAGAGACCTTAGAACTATGGAGAACAGGAGTGGACATGTAGAGGACTTCAGTCAGACCATGAAGGAGATCCATGAGCAAGTCAAGAACACAGTTACAGCAGCAACCCACAAGTTGAAGGAAAAAGTTGATTTGTCAAAGAGAGATGTGCAATTTGTAGTTGGGGACTATGTTATGGTCCACCTCAATAAATCAAGATTGCAGAAGGGCATGGCAACCAAGTTATAGATGAAAAGAGTGGGTCCATGCAAGGTGTTGGCCAAATATGGAAAAAATGCATATAAGGTGGAGTTACCATCAGATTTGGGCATCTCTCCAGTTTTCAATGTTGCTAATTTAATCAAATACAAGGGATCAGTAAATGATGAGGAGCAGAATAGCAAGGAAGTGTTCAAGGACATCAGTAATGTGAACTTTCCTCCACAAGACAAACCTCAGGCAAAGAAACTCTTACAGCCAAGAGTGCAGAAAGCTATAAGGAACAAAGTATATATGGAACACCTTGTCAAGTGGAAGAACAAACCAGATTCAAAAGCCACTTGGATACATGAAGATCAGTTCCCGAAGTATGGTATTGACCTCTCACTACTCTCTCCTTCCATTCCTTAGTGTTTGAGCTGAGAGGGGGAGAATGGTGCAGGAGCACCTAGGAAGCATGATGCCACACTTAGCAAAATTTGAAGGTTTAGGTGAATTTTTGTCTTTTTATGCTTCTTGGTCATGTTGACCATTTAGTTTTGAGATAGTAGAGTTATAGAAGGTTATAATAAAGGTTGTTTAGTGGTTCATGTTTCTAAGGGGTGAGTTTCTCTACTAGGAATAACTAGAAGTGGAAATAGTTGAAATAAAGTCCAAAAATGTTGCTTGGAGCAATTTTTGCTTATGATGGTGGTTATGTCCGACCAAGGGAAGTGTAACTACTTGGTGAAGTTTTAAAAGGAGGCACTCGACCTGTTTGTGAGGTTGGAGAAGTTAGAAGCATTTTGGAGCATTTAAAATTTTATGAGAACAAGAAAAAAACAATGGTATTGTTGTGCTAATTCTGGTTTCTGTTCTTGATTTCTGTATTGACTGCCAAATGAATTGAAAGAGGCATTTCATGTTCTTGTATAGTATTTAGTGAATCCTTTGGAAGTTTTGTTTTAGTATATCAGTTTATTGTTTCATAACTTTCATACATTTTGTAAATTCTATGTTTTTCTTAGTTGCTATGGTGACTAGCAAACAGTGTAAAAATATGGGGTTTTAGGCTGCATTCCCTCCGTACCAAGAAGTATGGATTTTTTTGGGATGTGGCCAGGCTCCATATCACACCCCTACAACAGGATTAGGAAGCATTGGAGGTTAACTAGTCTTTAGGGAGAATAAGGGCTAGTGAGTGAACAAGAGGAAGAGCACCAAGATTTGGTTGGTTGAAAGCATTGTAGATGATAGTAGGGTTCGCAAATGAACCAAGGGTGCCTGAGTAGCAGAGGACCTACAGGTTGAAGGTGGAGGAAGTGACACCAAGGGTTCATCAAAGGTGAGACCCAGAGCATTGAGATTGTGGCTAAAATACTTAGATTTGTGCCTACTTCTTACAAAACAAAAGCTCATTCTATTGAAAAGCTCAGGAAAGTAACAAATATGATAGGAGGCATGTTGATTGGAAAACTTTTTGCCTTTGAGTTGACTGAATTTGGTGAATCTTATCCTAAGACATAGTATACATTCAAAGCTATTGTATCCAAAAAAATCCAACAAAGATATGATCCGGGAGAGAGTTCTAGGAAAACATTCAAGTATGAAGAAGAGATGAAAGTGATTGAAGATGAAGAAAAGGAGCTAGAAGAACTAGAAGCACTGATTGTGAAAAGAGAAGCCAAAGGACAAGGTAAGTACAAAGGAAAGCTACCTATTAAATGTTTCTCTTGTAGTAAGATAGGTCATTTTGCATCAAGATGTCTTGAAAGAGTCTCTAAGTATAAACCCGATAACACTAGATTTCAAAAGAAATGTCAATCAAGGAAAATGGTCTGGTGTCCACTAAATTAGTTGGTAATCAGAATATTGAGAAATCTCTTGCAACCAGAATTGATGAGAAGGATGAGTGGGTGATTGACAATGGATTCTCATAGCATATGACTGGTGATAAAAGAAAGTTACTAAGCTTGGAAAATTATGACGGTGGTGTTGTAAGATTCGGAGATAAAAATGTTGGTGTGATTTGTGGTAGAGGAACTATTTCTCTTGGTGGAAAATTCAATATTGGTGATGTTCTTTATGTTGAAGGATTGAAGCATAATCTTTTGAGTGTTGGACAGATGGTTGAAAAAGGTTGCAATCTTTAATTCAAAGATGGTAAGTGCAGGATATTGGGAAGCTCAGGAAATGTGATTGCTTCAAGTACAAAGATAAGAGGTAATATTTTTTACTTGAATGCCGCTAGTGAAAGTTGTTTCATTGCTCAAGTTGATGTAAGTTGGTTATGCAATAGAATGCTGTCATGTGAATTTTGATAAAATTGTCAAAATAAGCTCCACACAAGCAGTCAGAGATCTACCTAAGTTAGTGAAGCCTACTAACACTATATGCAAGGAATGTTAGATGGGAAAGTACAAAAGAATTTCATTTTGAAGTAAATAACATCATACCAATGGAGTATTGGATTTGGTACACACTAATCTATGTGGTCCATCCAGAATCAGAAGTCTACAAGGAGAAAGGTACTCTATGTTTCTTATTGATGATTATTCTAGAATGGTTTGGGTTGCCTTCTTAAGAGAAAAACATGAGGCACTGGGGAAATTCAAAAGTTTCAAATATTTGGCAGAAACTGAGATAGGTTTGAAGATAAAATGTTTAAGATCAGATAGAGGTGGTGAATTCGCTTCCCAGGAGATCGATTCATTCTGTGAAGAGCATGGAATAAAAAGACAGCTATCTGCTCCTTGGACCTGACAATAGAACGAAGTGGTTGAGAGAAAGAATAGAATAATTTTAGATGCTACTAGAACTATGATGTTGGAAGGTAATGTTCCTCATTTCTACTAGAGAGAATCTATAAGCACTATTTTGTATACTATCAATCAGGTGAATGTTAATAGTAATTCTAGTAAGACTCCTTTTGAGCTATGGTTTGGTTATAAACCTATTGTTAAGTATTTCAAAAGCTTTGGAAGAAGATGTTACATTAAAAGAGATGAAGATATAGGAAAGTTTGAAGCTAGAAATGATGAAGGAATCTTTCTTGGTTACTCTACTAAGAGCAAAGCCTATCGGTGTTACAATAAAATATTGAAGAAAATGGTTGAGAATGCAAATGTCAGAGTTGATGAGGATATTGAAAGATCATCTAGGTATTGTGGATATGACTCAGATGACCAAAAAGATAGTATTGATAATGGAAAGAATGTATAGACATAGAATCAAACTCAAAGTGTTCCAGTGAATCAAGAAAATAATGAAGAAGAAGACAATGGAAATGCAGAAGAAAGAATAGAACCCAAAACTCCAAGGTATGTAAAGAGAAGTCATTTTTAAAGCTAGATCATAGGAGATAAGAACAAAGGTGTACACAATAGAATAATAATTGTAGAAGAATATTGTCTGATATCCAAGACTGAGCCTAGCAATGTCAATGAAGCATGTAAAGATGAATATTGGATGGAAGCAATGAAGGAAGAACTGATGCAAATAGAGAAAAATGATACATGGATTCTTTTTCCTAGACCTCGAGACAAAAATGTGATTGGAACCAAACGGGTCTTTCGGAATAAGCTAAGTGAACAAGGTGAAGTGATCAGGAGTAAAGAAAGACTGGTATGTAAAGGATATTCACAGATGGAAGGTACTGATTTTGAAGAAACTTTTTCCCCTGTTGCTAGAATTGAAGTTGTAAGGTTATTTATTGCTTATGTTACTTTCAAGAACTACAAAGTATATCAAATGGATGTGAAGTCAGCATTTTTGAATGGTGAGTTAGAAGAAGAATTTTATGTTGAGAAACCAAATGGATTTCAATTGACTGATGAAAAGGACATGGTGTGTCAATTGAAGAAAGCACTATATGGACTCAAACAAGCCCCTAAAGCTTCATATACAAGACTAGATAAATACTTGTTGAAGCTTGAATTCAATAAAGGTAATGCTAACAACAATTTGTATTTCAAGGTTGATAAGGATAAATAATTGATTATTAAAGTCTTTGTTGATCATATTATTTTTGAAGGAGATAATGATTTATGCATGAAATTTTTTGATGAAATGAAAAGTGAATTTGAAATTTCAATGATAGAAGAACTGATATTCTTTTTAGGATTGAAAATTACTCAGTTAGATGATGGAATCTTTATTTCTCAATCCAAATATGTGAGAGAGTTACTAAAAAAGTTTGGCATGGAAGATTCAAAGCCAATTGGTACACCCATGATAACTGGATGAAAACTCAGAATGATGATTCTCATAAGGCTAATCAAACAAGATATAGGTCAATGATTGGTGGATTGCTATATTTGACTTAGACAAGACTAGGCATTATGAATGTTGTGTGCATGGTTGATAGATATCAAGTTGATCCAAAGTAATCACATGTGACTATAATAAATAGAATTTTTAGATACTTGAAAGGAAAAGTTAACTTTGGGTTATGGTATCCAAAGGATGATGATCTTACTCTGATTGCCTTTAAAGATGCAAATTGGGCAGGAGATGTAAATGACAAGAAAAGCACAAGTGGTGGTGTGTTCTTCTTGGGAAATAAGTTGGTGTCTTGGCTAAGTAAAAAGTAGAATTTCATTTCCTTATCTACTACTGAGGCATAATATATTGTCGTTGCAAACAATTATACTCAAGTGTTGTGGATGAACAGATGTTGAGAGACATCAAAATTGAGTATGATGAGCCAATTTCTATATTTTCTGACAATTCAAGTGCCATAAACATTTATAAGAATCTGGTGCTACACTCAAAGACAAAACATATATCTATCAAGTATCACTTTTTGAGAGACAAGGTGAGTGATAAAAAGGTCAGATTGGAATATGTGTTTACAAAGGAACAAATTGTAGATATATTTACTAAATCGTTTCCTAAGGATAATTTTGAGTATCTGAGAGGCAAGTTAGGGGTAATTTCCCCTCCTAATCTAAACTAAGATGCAAGTCTTTGCATCAATCCATGGACTTACAGTCAGAACTTGTTTTGGATTTATGTTGTGGTGGTTGTTATACAAGGTGGGTAGTCAAATGATTTAGATGATATGTGGATCAGAGAATGTGTATCTTTTCCATTGATGTCAAAGGGGGAGAAGAGCAATGTGAAAAACTCTTGAAGAAAGGGGAAGAAGAGTCAAAAAAGGGAGAGAAGAGCTATGAGAGAAGAATGAACAAAGGGGGAGAAGTGTACTATGTGAACAACTTGTGTTCATGGTATTATTTTTCACATCATGTATTTCCATCAATGCCAAAGGGGGAGATTGTTGGATTTTATGGTTGTGTTGTTGATATGTGGTTGTCATTGATATCAACACTATTATCATTGGTGATTTTTAAGGTTGTATATGTCAAGGAGATTGAGAAAATTGTAATAAATATATTGCAGGTAGCCAGTGAAGTTGAGAAGGTCAAAGTGATGAAAATGTATGTACGTTGATAGTCAAAAGGTGTGCATTAAAGGGTTTGTTGTTGAGCCTATCTAGTACATTGTCTAAAATTTTCAGAGGTGCACATCAAGATTTGAGGAAGTTATAAAGTTTTGTGTTTGTACAGTTATTCAATTATTGTAGCATGTGTTACTAGAAGATGATATTGCAATTCAGGTGAAGTGAGTTGTTGCGTATGTTCCTGAGGTGTTAAGTGATGTTTCTATATTTTTATCTATCAGTGTGGTATGCCCACATTGATCGGCATGTCCGTGATTGAATATTTTTCCTTGTGTGTTTAAGGTTTTCATGTTCTTGTCCGACATGATGGTGGTAGCGTGTTGTGGATCCTTATGGATTAATATTGTATTGTTCGGCATGTTCGAGGATGTTGATTTAGGTCCTCACTATGTTGTGACCGACTTAGGTTGGTGTGCATTAATATTTCTTCATGTATTGAGGCCAAAAGTTGTAATTTATTCTTTATTTGTGGCTGACAAATTTGTTGATGTAAATCTATGTAGCGGATACATAAGAGTGATTGTTTCTTCATTTTAATGTATACAAAGTATATACAATATATGTGTGAATAAAGATCAGATTATTTGAGTGCATAGTAGAGTGTGAAGAATATTAAGCGAAGTGTGAAGAAGTGTTTATGTGCCTAACCAGAACTATAATCAATCTTTTGTAGAAGCCAATTTCTCAGTTCAACCTCATCAGATGGATTTAATCTGATTATTTTATGTAAGCTAGTGAGCCTTCCCTTTGAGCAATGAGCTCTAGGCAATGTGCCTAAATGCATGTGTATTCCCTATTCCTTTCTTTCATTATACTTCTAACATGGTATAATCTTGTGGACTAACATCCACCATAGTTTTTTCCCTAACAGGTTTCCCACATATAAAATTTTTGGTGTTCATGTGTCTCTGATGTGATGTTGATTTATGCTTGCACTGTTAATTATCAGATCTGAGATTAAAATTTGTTTAAGGTTGAATAAGATTAATATCTGTAACAACTGATTCACCCCCCCCCTATTGGTATGTCGCGACTGATCATTCTATATTGTACACTCTTCATGTATCCTAATTTATAAAGGGTTTAGGATAGAGTTACAGTATCATAAGAAACAGGCGATTATTCACGATATTGTAATAGGGTTTTGCACTGGTTAATAATATCATTGGATGGCTGCGGTTTGGTGGATGTAGCCCACATTGGGTGAACCACGTTAAATTCTCTGTGTTATTTTTCTGTGTGTTTTAATTCTGGTTTATTTGATAAAATTTGCATTTAGCTTTTAGATATCTGCCATTGAAAACCTAACAAGTGGTATCAGAGCGGGTTGTTTCCAATTATCGTTTGCAAGAAAGTCTCACGGTTGAGTGGGAGTCTCACGGTTAAGTGGGAGCAATGGCAGACGAGGGTAAGATGAAGGTTGATAAGTTCAATGGGTAGAACTATCAGTTATGGAAGATGCAGATGGAGGACTATCTCTATCAGAAGGATTTATGGCGGCCATTGGAAGGGAAAACCAAGAAACCCACAACAATGACGGATGAGGACTGGGATATTTTGGACAGAAAGGCACTTGGCAGTATTCGCTTATGCCTGGCACAATCGGTGGCGTTCAATATTACAACAACAAAGACAACTCTAGAGTTGATGGAAACCCTAGCAAAGTTGTATGAAAAGCCTTCCGATTCGAATAAGGTATTTCTTATGAAGCGTTTATTTAATATGAAAATGGTAGAAGGTGGATCAATTACTGATCATTTAAATGAGTTCAATACAGTTACTAGTCAATTAACTTCTGTAAAAGTTAACTTTGATGAAGAAGTTAGGGCTCTTTTGATTTTGTGTTCTTTGCCTAAAAGCTGGAATAGCTTGGTAATGGCGGTTAGCAATTTTGTTTCTGGTTCAAATACATTGAAATTTGATGATGTTGTTGGTGTTATTTTGAGCGAGGAAATTCATAGGAAAAGCTCAAGTGGAACATCCACATCAGGCAGTGTTTTGAATGCAGAAAGCAGGGGCAGAACAAATGAGAGACGAAACAATTTTGGGAGTCGTGGGAAGTCACGAGGAAAATCAAGGGACAGAAGGTCCTAATCTAGAGACAAGAGGGATTGCTGGTACTGTGGTAAGTCAGGGCATGTAAAGAAAGATTGTTGGTCTCGAAAAAATAAAGGAGACAAACAAGAAGGAAATAAAGAGGCAAATGTGGTAAGTAATAAATCTGATGAGGATGCTTTGATTCTTTCTCTTGATAATGCTGATGATTCTTGGGTGTTAGATTCAGGGGCTTCATTTCATGCTACGCCCCATAGAAATTATTTTCTTGATTATGTCCAAGGGAATTTTGGGCTAGTTTATTTGGGAGATAATGAACCTTGTCAGATTGTTGGAAAGGGAAGAATCAAGATCAAGTTGTAGAATGGGAATCATTGGCTACTACATGAGGTAAGGCACGTTCCAAAGCTAAAAAAAAAATTAATTTCTGGAAGGCAACTAGATGATGAAGGTTGTGTTGTTACATTTAGTGATAAAAATTGGAAGGTTACAAAAGGTGCCTTAGTAGTAGCAAAAGGTGCGAAAGTAGGCACCTTATATCTTTGTACAGGTCATACTGTTCCTTCTACTTTAGCTATTGCAGATAAAAATCAATGTTCAAGAACAGCTGCTGCAGTTCAGCAGGAAGAAAATCAGATAGTTGTTGTGAATTCTGAATCAACACTATGGCATAACAGACTTGGGCATATGAGTGCAAAAGGTATGAAAGTACTTCATTCAAAGAATGTTTTACCAGGTCCAAAATGTGTTAATATGGATTTTTGTGAAAGTTGTGTTTATGGAAAACAAAAGAGAGTTAGTTTTCCCAAGGATGGGAAACAAAAGAAAGATGAGAAATTGGAGCTTGTGCATACGGATGTATGGGGACCAGCTCAGGTATCTTCTCTCGGTGGCTCTCATTATTATGTCACATTCATTGATGATGCAACTAGGAAGGTATGGATTTATTTTATTAGGCAGAAATCTGATTACAAGAGATAGGAAAAATAGGAAATTGTTTTTATCTCAGGTTGATTATGTTAAAAAGGTGTTGCAGAGATTTCATATGGAGAATGCAAAAGCTGTCAGCACACCTTTGCCCAGTCATGTAAAATTGACTAAGGATATGTGTCCAAAGACACAAGAGGAGGAAGAAAAAATGTCCAGGGTACCATATGCTTCAGCTGTAGGTAGTTTAATGTATGCCATGGTATGCACGAGACCAGATATTGCACATGTTGTAGGAGTTGTTAGCCGGTATATGAGTAATCCAGGAATTGAGCATTGGAATGCAGTGAAATGGATTCTCAGGTATTTGAGAGGTACACCGGATAAACATTTATGTTTTGAGGGCTCTAATACAGATTTAAAATTCTATGTTGACTCAGATCTGGCAGGGGATATTGATACCAGACAGAGTACCACAGGTTATGTATTTACTATTGGTGGGACAGCAGTAAGCTGGATATCTTGATTGCAAAAGGTGGTTGCTTTGTCCACCACAGAGGCAGAGTATGTGGCTGCAACAGAAGCAGCAAAGGAAATGATATGGATGCAACTTTTCATGGAAGATTTGGGAAAACAACAGGCTGAAAATTACTTGTTCACAGACAGCCAGAGTGCTATACATCTTGCAAAGAATTCTACCTTGCACTCTAAAACCAAACACATACAGCTGAGGTATCATTTCATTCAGTCAGTGTTGGAGGATGGATAGGTGAAGCTGGAAAAGATACATACATATGTAAATCCAGTGGATATGTTTACTAAGGCAGTGATAAGGGAGAAGCTAAGCTCCTCTTCAGCTTCGATTGGCCTTCAAGGTTGAATTAAAGTATAAGAAAGCAGCAGGGTCCAAGGTGCTTATTTCCAGTGGGAGCTGTAAGTGCAGCGGTGTTGTCCAGGTTCAGTCTCCAAGTGGGAGATTGTTTAGGTGTGGAGCCTGATCAGTCTCCAAGTGGGAGATTGTTGGTATGTGGCGACTGATCATTCTATAATGTACACTCTTCATGTATCCTCGCCTGTTTTTTCGTGAAATTACTGAAAAAAGGAAAAAACCCCGATTTTGTATAACCCTAATTTATAAAGGGTTTAGGATAGAGTTACAGTATCATAAGAAATAGGCGATTATTCATGATATTGTAATAGGGTTTCGCACTAGTTAATAATATCATTGGATGGCTACGGTTTGGTGGATGTAGCCCACATTGGGTGAACCACGTTAAATTCTCTGTGTTATTTTTTTGTGTGTTTTAATTCTGGTTTATTTGATAAAATCTGCATTTAGCTTTTAGATATCTGCCATTGAAAACCTAACACCCCCCCCCTCTCAGTTGTCTATCCTTTTTTTGCCAACACAAGTAACATTTGAATCTATGGGAAAATAGAGGATTTTATTGGATTCTCTTCAAAATAAAAATGAACCACCTTTTTATCACCTTCACAAGACTCTTTTAAACACCTTACAATAGTTTTCCAACTACCCCTTTAGTTCCAATGACCAAATACCTTCCTTTTACAAAAATAACTCTTCATATCCCATATCTTGTATTTTTCCAATTTTGCAACAATGATAACATTTGCAAGATTTCACAATATTTGCAAGAATGACCTCAAATGACTCTAGTTGAATTTCAAATGGTCTATTATGACCTTATTAGATTACATAAGACTAAAAACACCAAAAACCAAACATAAGACTCTTTTGACCAAATTTGACATGTTGCCCCTGTACCATACACCTGGACAGGGATAACTTTAAGAAACCCCCCCCTCGACAAAGGTGTAAAATCCTGGTGAATCTTTCCTTTTATTTGAAAAAAATATTAATTTTCCTGGCGAATCTTATGCACAGTATTAAAAAATTTGTAAAATCATGGTGAATCTTCATATATAATTGGTAAAAATAATAATTACACTAGTGAATCATACTGAATAATCACTAAAAATATTAATTACAATGGCAAATCTCCCCTTTAAAGAATTTCATAGTTGGTCGACGCAGTTGCCCCATATATTTTTTTGGTTTTTTTAATATTGAAGTAGGGGCCTGGGGGCAGAAGGCACCGGCGGGGTCAAGGGGGTAGTGCTCCCTTGTGGGGGTCGAGGAGGTAACACCCCCTTGCGGGGTCCGAGGATAGCGGCCCTCACGATACAGGTGGGGTCAAAGGGCAGAGCCCCTCGCCACCAAGCATAAATTCACAATTGAAAATGCATTGGAACACACACGGATGAAGTGTTTTTAAAAAACATCACTTGAAAAGTAAGACTAAATGAAACTTGAAAATTTTACCATTGATTAGATTTTAAATAAAACGGTTGCAAGTTCATTCCGTGAGCGAATATCAGCGTGAGTGAACATCATCGATGGGACACTTAGGGATGTCCCGCCGATACAATGATGATGACGTATTTCATGAACTATTGGCAATAGTGAACGATGGAGATCAAATAGAGCTTTGATTGCATGTCTTTCTAGGAGCTTCACGTAAATATTGTAGATTCCCTTCATGATTCTTCAAAATTACACAAGTGGTGTACCTCTGCCTTGGTGGACCCTAGGTGGAGTATGGAATCCTTATCATCATGAGTGAACATCATCGATGGGACACTTAGGGATGTCTCATTGATACAATGATGATGATGTATGTCATGAACTATTGGAAATAGTGAACGGTGGAGATAAAATAGAGCTTTGATCAAATGTCTTTTCGGGAGCTTGGTGTGAATATAGTAGATTCCCTTTTTGATTCTCCAGAATTACACAATATTATTGGTGAATATTATTAATATTTTTAAATTTTACTGTATAAACTATTGGCGAATTAGTGCCAATGACATATCGTTTACATGGCAAATTAATCGAGACAAATTTTTTTTTTTGTAAAAACCTAGCAATTCAGTCTTCGTTTTAGCTTGTACCATTCACCATTTTTGGAGCTCCCGATTACGCAGACTAAAAAATAACTCAAGTCCCTTGAGTACTATGGTGCAACACAAAGTTATGCTTGAGTCAGGTACTAAAGATTTTCATTGTTCTTTGCATTGATAGACTCCTTGCCACTTAGAAATTGTCCCATCTTCACAAGCCAACTTGATGAATATTCTTTGGACTTTCCCTCATCTAAAACTGATGTTGAAATTGCTTGAACACCTGCAAACATACCTCTACTAACTCTGTCTTGAAATGTCCTCTTTTTTACTCTTGAAGCATACTTGAATTCACTCACATGTCCTTGTCATTCACCTTGAATCACCTCACCTTTTTTCTTCATCTCTTCCTTCAGATTCTCTACTCCTAGAATCTTTGTATCATCAATTTTACAACCCTCTATACTGGCAGCATTTGACTAATCACTAGCCTCTTTTAAAACCAAAGAACAAAGCACTGTTCCTATCATGACCTTATCATGCCTTTATAACCGATCTTGAGCTCCCACAATCAATTCATCCTTGACCTTCTCTTTATTTGTTTTTGACACAAAATCATCACCATTTCTTCCCAACATTGGATCATTTTCCAAACTTACTATATCAGCATCTTCTTCTTTTGTGGTGGTTCCAAACTCTTCATGTTTGTCTTCCTTAAGCCTTATAAACTCTTTCTTACCCAATGTTATCACCTTTGTTGCCTTACCTTGCCATTTATCATCTTATAGTAATGGAGTTAAAGTGAAATTGTTCCCATCCTTTTCAATAGCACAAGTATTGTGTCTACCATCATAAATTGAATGTCTATCAAATTGTCATGGTCTTCCAAGTAACAAATGATAGCAATCTGTAGGCAACACATCACAAATAATTTTTTCCTTATAGCCACCAATATTAAACTCAGCCCAAGCTTGCTCATTCACCAAAAAATATTGACTCTCATTCAACCAAGACACTTTATAAGGTATTTCATGAGGTATCTTTTCCAATTTCATTTTATCAACCATTTCTATGGATACCATGTTGTCAGTACTCCCTAAATCTATGAAAACTTTACATACCTTTCCATTGAATTTGCAATTTTTCTTGAATAGTGTCCTTCTTTATGTTGATTCTTTCGCCTTGTATGCTTTGAGAAGTGCTATTCTTACCATTAATGATTCTCCAACTTCTGGAGCAGCAAGCTGATTAGGAGAGTCAACATTCTCACAATCTTCCTCTTGCACCAATTGAACTATCTTATCACCACCACTTGAAGTAGAAGATATTTTATCTGGACACTTCCATGCTAGATGGAAAAAAATGATTACAATGGTAACATCTTGTTGAAAATGAGCTTGAACCTCTACCTTGTCCACCAAATATTACTCTAAAACCCCTAAAACCACCTCTTTGATCAATAAGTTGGTCTTATCTTTTACTTGCACCTTCTTCGTCTTCATAGGACTGCCTTGAACCTCTTCCTCTACTAATGTTGCCTTTGCCTCTTCCTTGTCTTTCTTTCCTTATTTTTAACTTCTCCTCTACCCTAATAGCCAACTGAAAACATTCTTCAACTGTCCTAGGAGTATCCAAACTCAATTCATCCTGAATTTGAAATCTCAACCCACACATATACCTTGCTATCTTTCATTTTCATCTTCAACATGACCAACCCTAATACTTAATTTTGGAAATTCTACAGTGTATTCCATGACATCCTTATCCTTCTTCTTTAAGCTTTGCAACTTCTTATAATTTTGTATAGCATGATCACCTGGCAAGAATTTTCTCTTGATCTTTGACACCATCCTATCCCATGAACTAATTTTCTTTCCCCTTCTTCACTCTTTCCTCTTGAACATAATTCCACCGTGTAAGAGTAGGACCTTTCAGCTTAGTCTTGGAAAACTTTACCTTATGTTCTTCACAAACCTCCTCATACTCAAAGTAATTGTCTAGTGCATCTATCCAATCCAATACCTCTTCAGCATCCAACTTTCCATTATACATTGGAAAATCTATTTTCACATTAGAAGAATCTCCCTTAATAGCTTTCAGCTTCTTCACCATCCTTCTCTCTTCAGGGTCCAATTCCTCTTCATCATCTTGAACTCTTCCTCGAGGGTTTTCACTTTCCACATCTTCCTCTCAATCATTTTCCTCTTTAGTGGCATTTCCTCTTCTTTGATTTGTCTCTAATGATACAAATCTGACTAAGATTGCTTCTTGTGACTCCTTTAACAACTTTATCTCTCTAGCATGAACTGTACTACCTTTAGGAGGCATCTTGTCCTTTCAAATTCCAACTTCTCCTTCTTCAAATTGCAGCCTTTCTCATTCAAAACATCAAAAACCTAAGCTTTGATACCAATTGATACACAAAAAGGAGTATTTTGTCTTATAATCACAGTTCAAACTATTTCAAACTATTCTTCTACCTTCAAAACCCTAACGTGGCCTTGTTTCACAATTTCTTCATATTCTCCTTGTAGTATATCAAACCCTGAAATTTGGACATATATTTTAGAGAAGGCTGAAAAATCATGAACCAATTATCATTCTGAGTACCCTTTATCCTCTACTTTGACATATCCAATTTGTAGGTAGGTTTGTTTCATAACATATTCCCCTAAAAGTTGCTGCTACATTGGATTAAGGCTCAATTAGCCCTATTTTACAAAGAAACCACCATGAAATATCTTTCCCAATCAAAAATATATACTCCCTAAACTCAACCAGGTCACAAATGGCTTGAATCAATGGGTTTTGTCAATTGGAACACCCACAAATTCATTAAACTCCAACAAATCCTATCTAGGCCAATTTAAGCTTGTTTTCAAGAGGGTTTATTGTGCCACCACACTCCAGGCGTCAAATCACTTCACCAATTCCTTGGACACATCATATTAGGTATTTATATGCTCACCAAAATATTTCCTACTCTTTCCCAATGGTATTTTATCAAACCCTACCTTCTAGGCACCAATTTTTCCCAAAACAAGTGGCTCTTCAACCTAGGGAATCATTCTAACTTAATCAACTCACCTTCCCTGCTCCTGCACACTTCACTAACATGAAATAAAAACTAAAATAACCCCATTACACTGATTTAAAAATTTTCCCAATAGTGGAATGGCCCTCTATTCCATATTTCACTCATAAACCCTTAAATTCAAGGTTACAGGACATTTTTCAAGAAAAGTGCTCTAAAATGTTTCAAACTCAACAAAATATCCTCAAACCAATTTCATTTGAAAGATAACTCAGAGTTCTATCAAATGCAATTGAATTTTTAGCCCGGAGATACTATATGGACCCATACAATTCCTAGTAGAAGCAAGTAATGTTTGAATTTAAAAGAAAACAAAGGATTTTATTGAATTCTCTTCAAAATAAAAATGAACCATCTTTTGATCTCCTTCACAAGAATATTTTAAATACCTTGCAATATTTGTCCAACTATACCTTCAATTCCAATGACCAAATACCTATAGGAGTTGAGAAAATAAAACTTCACAAACCCCGAAGATCACCTGCATGCAAATAACCTGTCACAAAAGAAGAGATGGAGACAAACAAGTAAGGGTTCTCTGAAAACTGAAAATGTATATATAAGAGAGAATGAGAGAATGAATTGATATGAAATACAATGGGATCAATCCTTATAAAAAGGAGATCATGCAAACCCTAATAGGAAAAACCCTAATAGAAGCCCTAATAGGAAAATATTTAATAATTAATATAATTATTAAATGTCACATTATGCAAACTAACGTGAAATATTAAGAAGGGAATAAAGGTAACTTAATCAACATAATTAAGTCAAGACCTTTACTCTAACACCCCCCCTTAAGATGAGCAACAATGCAGCTACAAACAAATGCAAGAAAAGAAAAGGTAACTACAATGCAAGAAGGAAAACATGGGTCCCGGAAACTAGGCCAGATCAGGTACCCAAATACAACCAAATCTCTGTAAAATGGAGAAATAGAGAAAACCTCATGGGAAAAAGCTCTACTCCAAAAAGAGAAGAAGAAGGCCAAGAAGAAGAAGAACATCACTGAAGCAGAAGAAGCTGCAAACAACTGTCGAAAGATGACTGCTATGGTGCTGAAGAACCTCTGCTAAAGATGGAAGATCCCTTCCAAGGCGAAACCAAGGAAGAATTAGCACGAACAATATAATAACCCCCCCATAATGCTGAACTGGGAGAGCTTGACAGATCCACTGAAATGAAGTGAAACACCCTATAGTGCATGAAGGAGAAGAAACATCTGAAACTCCACAAGATAGCACCTGGAACTGAAAAAGTGGTGTGCAAAACAAAGCACACATGCATGAGGTTGGAATCATATGGATCCATGGTTGTGTAGTTTGCCTTTGTTTTCCTTCACACCTTTGTCCGGTGAGTGTCCCTTTAAGCAAACTAAAGTGAAATCTTAAGAAGGGAATAAAGGTAACTTAATCAACATAATTAAGTTAAGACCTTTACTCTAACAATACCTTCCTTTTACAAAAATGACTCTTCATATCCCATACCTTGCATTTTTGCAATTTTGCACCAATGACAACATTTGCAAGATTTCACAATATTTGTAAGAATAACCCCAAATCACTCTAGTTACATTTCAAATGGTCCATTATGAACTTATTAGATGGCATAATACAAAAAACACCAAAAACCAAACATAAGACTCTTTTGACCAAATTTTACATGGTGCCCCTGCACCAAACTTACACTCAAAAACTCAAGTAAAAATAACACTTTTCACCTGAAACACTTTCTTGTATCTCTCTCTCACAATTGGAAGAATCCTCTTCCAAGCAAACACTATAGAATTCATTTGGGTACACATTTTTTCCAACAGATCCAACAATGTAAATGAGGATGACCAATCCGGAGATAAGCATTGTCGTTCACAATCTTCTACATCATAGAGTATCCCAGAGAGATGATCTAATCCGACCTCAAAAATTTCTTTAACAAGACAAAAAGTTCTCACCACATCTTCCCTCTATCTTTGAACCATCAAAAACTCTTCTTGAAATTCTCCAACTCTTATTTTTTTTTTCCTTCTTTGTCCTTAAAGAAATCAAATCTTTATCCAATACTATTCATTTTAGATTCAATGGCTTCAATTTTCCTTCTAAAATTGTCAACTGCAACAGGCCACCAAAGACACTACCTGTAGATGTCTAAAATTTATTTAATGCATTTCCTTGTCTTATTAATGTGTTCGAATAACTTCTCCTTAGCCTTAACACATATTTTCTCAACCATAGCTTCAAACTTATCTCCTTTCGGACCTTCCAGCAACATTATTTCTTCAAAAACTTCAACTATATTATCCGGTAATGAATCAGAGACATTTGAAATATCAATACCTTTCTTGATCAGATACTCAACCAGAGCATCATCAATTTTAAGCCTATCCATTGGAGGGCAGGCACTCCATAATTCACCATTCTTCTTCTTCTTACCTTTATCCAACAACTTCTGAATTCCATTTGAATCAGAAGATTCGGATCCAGGTAGGGATTCTTCTTCATTCTCCTTTTCTTTCAGAATAGTGATGATATCTTCTGTGATAATTTTCCTCTTTTTTAGATTTTGAAGGATAATCACCAATAACAACTTCCAATTCCTTTATACCAGAGGATGCACCCTCTGGCTCAAACCGAATAGGCACAATCATACCGAAGCACATATTCTTATGCAAGGATAAGAAAAAGACTTTGCAAGCACGTGCATTGTCTACCATACCTTCCAAATGCATGTAAACTTGTTTTCCAATAGGGATCTTAGATTCCCACGTAACATTTTCTTTTCCCACTAGCAAGCTCAAAAATTCAAATACCAGATATGAAAGAAAAGACCCAAACTGGAAAGGGTAACCCTTGACCAAAGAAATTTGTACATTCTTAGTTAGATTTTCCAAAATTAAGCTACACAGATCAAACTGCTTGTTTTCCTTCACCATTTTGTGCCCAAGATATACAACAATAGCCGAAGTGGAACCTTCATGATTTTTGAAATAGATTTGTTAATAAATAATGTACGCAAAATACCTCACGGTAGGGTCAACAATAGAATTTATCAACAAAGCTCAAGGGTCTTTGTCGATTCCAATTAATTCCTCCACCTCTTTGTACTTCACTATTTTCTTTCTAGGGAGGTCACTAACACTACACAACCCAATAATAGCTTCAATTACCTCCTTTGTGATAGGGTAGGGTTTGTTCAAGGTAATGTTGCCATCCTTGAATTTACTTAATAGGAAAAATTTGGATTCTCTATCTGTAAACCAAGGAAATTCTCCCCATAAATCCATGCCTAGGGTTTTATCTTCTGAAAAAAGTTTGTCTTTAACCCTATCTCCATTTCCTTTAATTTTTTATGATCAAATTTTTCCAATTCAACTCCCTTCAGCCTTAGTGGAATATTGCCACTTGATCCCATATTAATATATTGTATCGTTGTACTTAACTTCTTCAAATTCTTCCTTGAAAAACAAAAACTTCTTCTCTTACCTTTCTCTTGTAACTGCGAGAGAAAAATTATGTCACTTGTTCTTGAATGTTCACAATGATATCTCTATATTACCATAGAGTCACTCCAAATCACTTCAGGATCACTTCAAGAATGCTCCAAGTCATTATTCTAATTCTTCAAATGCATAAGTAATAAAAAATGACTTATGATTCGCTTTATACACCATCGTACTACCCTACTTCACATTAAATACAATAAGCTTCAAATCGCTAATAAAAACCCTTCTTCACTACACTGAGAAATCCTAATTTACTCCACAAATGAGCATGCTTGCAATTTTTCTTTTGGTTTCTTTTGCATAACCTCTTCCCATTCATCATATCCTTGTGCTAACATCTGACATGCCATATGTTCATGGGGTTTGAACATTTTTTTTGTTAAAGATCCCCCTAAGACCATGTTAGGTCTAATTCCCAGAGGAATTGTCTGCTCCAGATGAGGGCATATACAGATATGTCATATTTTGTTCTTCTTTCTTCTTCCATATCTTGTTCATTTCTTGCTTAACCTCATCTTTTTCAATCTTCTTCATAGGTTCATTTTCCTTTATCAAAGCAAACTACTTTCCCTTTTTACTTCTGCAAACTCTTGAAATATGTCCCAATTTTTTACAATTGTAGCAGACAACATTTCTTTGATTTGTTTGACTTTCATTAATAGCTGATCTGCACTGATTCACTTTGTGTCCAAACTTGTTGCATGTATATAAATAACCAACAAAATATTGATTCATTCTACCTCCATTAAACTAGTTCATCATCTGAGTTTTACATTCACTAGCTCTATGCCCATTTTCTTGCATGCATAACATTGTCCTAAGAAGGGACCAAAAAATTGATTCATCCTACTCCTACACACAGTTTCCCTATGAAAAACTTTATTACATGAAAATAAAACACCATTGAAAGATGGGTACCTTTGAACATTTGGTTGTCTGATAGGTGGTCTTCTTCTTGGATTTATTTTTTACTTCCCTTTATCTTGAATCTTTTGATTTTCCACTAGATTTGAGTTATGCACATTCTTAGAGTTTTCACTGACTTCATTTCCCAAGCCACCTTTGTCTTTAAAATTTCCTTTTTTTGCTATCAATTCATCAAGCTTGGTGGAGCTTGTCTTGAAATTATCTTCATAGATTTTTGCTTTCTCCAGATCTTCTTTTAGGTTCATCACTTCTTGTTCAATCCTTGAGCATACATTAGATTTACTTTGCACCATTTTATTCAGACACTCCTCAATTTTCTTCTTTTCTTCCACTTGCACCTTTAATCCGATAATCTATTCATTTGCTTGTTTCAATTGCTCACTCACTTCTCTATGTATTTCTTTGAATTTCTTCAATTGTTCTTTCAGTTTCTAGATGCATTCATTTGCCTCATCAAGATTTTCTTTCAGATCTCTATTTTCATTTTTTGCCTTGTCAAGATCTTCAAGAGTAGCCCAAAGCTCTTATTTATTCATTTTTTCAATCTACAGGATCTTCCTCAAGTTGCTAGGCTTATTCAGAGGAACCAGAGCTTTGATACCAATTGTTGAATATCTGAGATATCGAAAGTGGGGGGTGAATCAGTATCTCATTTAGCTTATTGAACAAACATCATCCAATTACTCTAATGCATATAACAAAAATTATGAGCAGGAGCAATAATAGAATATGAAACCACACAACACATGAACACTAAAATTTTACATGGAAAAACCCAATGAGGGGAAAACCATGGTGAGGATTAGCTCATTATATATATTAGTTCCAGAATTGAATACAAAAGAGGCTCAATTCCAAATAAGAAAGGCTCACTGCTAGATACAAAATCTCATTGCTTAAAAAGAGGACTGACTATCCAGACATGGAGGCTCACTGCTTACAAAATATTATAGTAACAAAATGGCTTACAACCAGAATATGAACTAGTAAGAGTGCACCTAACAAGTGATGATTCGGATCCTTTGATGCTCAGAGAATTTATATCATAGTAGACTAATATTCACTCTTTTTCATATTCACATTCAATCCACTAACCACTCACACCATTTCAATCTCCAAACTATCATGTATATATATATATATCCGACTTATTTGCAAGCATCAATTAGGTCGGCCTAATTAGATGCAATCTTTATTCACCAAAAAGATTAATTGTCGGCTCCAAGTTAGTACAAAAATTCTCCAAAAAAATATTCAACCGAGTAGCACACTATATCATGTTGGCTTGGATGAAAGATAGGTCGCTCATATATCTGCAACATAAATTAATCCATTATAACACCGATTGTTTATTATGTCGGACATGGATATACCTAATAACAAAATGCAACACCAGACCAATGCCAACTCGCCATAAAATCATATGACCACACAAGAAGGCATACTTACAAGCTTCCAACATTCATAAACCATTTCCCAAAACCGCGAAAACAATAATCACCAGAGGGGAAATACAGACCAAAAATACCAGAGGATGTAAACTCGTTCTTCATACCAGTTCAGAGTACCAGATCAAATTGACACCTTAACCAACATCGTGACATCAATGAAAACACAAATTCTTATCTTCTTCATTATTCCAACATGAAATCCATCAAATAAAGAACCATTAGCATTACCAAATTCAAAATATTTAGCCTTTGACTTCCTCGCCATATTTGATGAAATTAATTGCTTCATCTTTAAGGTCAAACTTAAATAATTTTTCCATAAGAACATGAAAAAATGACTTGCAACCAAATATTCTCAAGTGTATTACAATAGGTTTCTTACCTGTATATCTCTCATATGTTATATTTCCCTTAATAATAAAGCTATGAGACATATTGTTCAAGTAGCAAGTTGTATGAACCATATCAACCCAAAACTTATTTTCTAGAAGATAAATACATAATATGTAGTTCAATAAAATAATATTTTGTTAACCATTTAGCCACCTAATTCTACTATAGTGTTTAGGTAGTTTCCCTTTTTCCTAATAATTCTAGATTTTGTGCAAAATAACTCATTGCTTTGATGTTCTTACTATTCTAATTCTCTACAAGTACCTTAAATTCCTTAAGCTTGTGAAACAGCTCAAATTTATTCCTAAGAAAACACACCCAAGCATGCCTAGAATAATATTTAAAGAAAGAGACATAGTATTTAGACTTATTAATTTAGTGTACATCTATACGACCAAGGAAATAGCTATTTTTAGATTTAGATATAAAATAAAGCTAACAAAAAACAAGTGCAAGAAATATATTGCATAGAACTGTTCTAGGATTGACACAAAATCAAAATAGAAAACTAGAGTGAAAAGAGTTAGCACACACAACACAAAAACGCATATTTCTCATAGAAAAATATGAAAGTTATTTTATTTAATTAAACAAAAATTATATTATATAAATGGTAAATAAAAAGAGGATCAAATCCTCAACATGTTGCAACACATTCCAACTTCATTCCTTGGTTTTTAGAGCCTTATGACTCTCTGTAGCTTCAAATTTGCTTCTCCACGCTACCTTCCCTCATTTTTCATGACTTACCACTTTTCCTCCATTTAAAATACTTTTTAAAAGGCTTAAAAATAATCATAAATGGCCTTGGGCACCTCCAAGCATATTTTGAAATTCGTAACTCCCAATCCCAAAAATAGGTCAACTTTTGGGAGGCATAACTTTTCATACAAGAACTTGATTGAGCCCATTTTTTATTTAAAGATAAAAAAATTATCAAAGCCATTTTTAATAATTTAATGGTCCAAAATTAAATTTGAATATTTTCTATAAGATTTTTTAACCTTTAAAATCTAATATCTCACTATCTACAAATGATCTTTGGCTAATTTTTTACTATAGGCTAATTTTAGAATTCCAAAGCTTTGCGTAAAGTTTCAAGTCCATACGTGCTCAAATAGACAAGAGAGATAATTAGAGAGGGAGTGATATGGAGAGAGGGGGAGATAGGAATAGAAAGAGGGAGACATAGAGATTTACATATATAAATTTGGAAAGATAAAGGGGGAAGAGAGATAAATATATACATAGGGATAGATGGAATGAGAGAGGAAAGGGAAAGGGAGAAATGGATATAGAAAGAGTGAGAGACAAAGAGATCGGGAGATAAAAAGATAAATATAAATATAGGAAGTGATATATAGAGAGAGGTAGATAAGGGGAGAGATAAAGGGGTAGAGGATGATGGAGAGATAAGGAGATATAGATAAATATAGGGAGAGATAGAAGGAGAAATATGGAGAGATATAGATAGGGGGAGAGAGATAGAGAGGAAAATAGAGATATAGAGGTCTAAGAAAAGGAATAGGGGAAAAAGGCATGGATAGAGAGGGAGAGGAATCTAGAGATAAAGAGGGATAGGGTAAGATAAAGGTATAGATGAATATAGAGGGAGAGAGGTAGAGAGAGATAAATATATAGAGAGAGAGAGAGTGATAAGTTGGTAGGAATAGAGATATGGAGGAAGATAGAGAGGGAGAGATATAGATGAAGAGATACAGAGATATAAATGAAGAGGGATAGAGATAGAGTGATAGAGATAAATATATAAGGAGAGAAAGAGAGAGATCAATAGATAAAAACAAAGAGAGGGAAGGGGAGAGGAATAGATATGGATAAAGGGAGATATAAAAAGATATAAATGGATAGGGAGATAGAGATAGAGATATATGAATAATGGGAAATAAATATAGAGGGGGAGGGAGAGCTAGGGGGATAAATATAAAGAGATAAATAGAGAGAAATGAGGTGATAGATACAAGTAATAGAGAGGGGGAGAGATAGAGAGAGATGGGAATAGATAAAGAGAGGGATAAAGAGAGATAGAGAGGGAGGGGATATAAAGAGAGGGATAGAGCAAGAGGGGGGGAGATACTAAGAGAGGTGGAGATAGAATCTATCTCTATCTGTCCCTTTTTCCATCTTTTTATATCTCTATATCTCATTCTTCCTTTCTAAATATTCATCTCTATCTCCCGCTTCCTCTTGGTTTTATTTTTTCTTCACACAAATGTGAGTGCATTATAATGTACTCACATTTTTACATGCCTTGGGTATTGCCAACCCTTAGGGTAGGATTTTATTTGGGCATACAACCCAAAGCATTGGAGTTATATGTTAATTCCCAAAGATATATTTTTTATAAATTGTAAAAATGTGACTAAATTTTGAGTGTTCTCTCATTACGTTTACATATATTTTGATGTTGAGTCAAGAAAAAATACCATAATAATGTCAATCTCTTTGTTACCTTTCTAACCATGTAATTTTTTCTACATTTTGAATATGTTAAGGTTTTGATCTTTAATTTCTTTTTCTAGTGTCTTTTTTTTTTTGTCAAAAGCCTATGTATAGTACTTTTGACTTCATTATCCATTCATCAAATTTTGAAACAAATTATATTTTTACATTTTAGACTATATTTTATACACATTAAAAAAAATTATTAGTTTCCAAAAAAATAGGGTGAGAATAGTCAATTTTTAATTTTTAGGATGTATCCACTTTGAAAATTAGTAAAAAAATAGCAAAAAAATAGGCATAAACCACATGATGTTAGCTAATTTTTCACTAAAGCAATTTTTGAAAAACTAAAAAAAGTTAACATTTTAGCAGGAACACACCAAACACTATGTTATACGTTTTCTAAAATAAATAAGATAATTTAGTGTGCTCCCTCTATTTGAACCCCATAATCTCCACCATTTAAAAAAAAATTAAAAAGTATATTAGGAGCACTACCACTCTTGTTCTTATCGTATCTTCAAATTTTAAGCGTAATATCTTCAATTTCTCATCCAAGATCAATTTTTACTTGTTTCTAAAAATAATGGCCACTTAATACCCCCTTTTTTCCCCCATTTACATGCACATACGCTTTACATGGATGATAATGTGACACTTTTTCATCCCATATAGAAAAATGAAAATGTAATTTTATCCAAAAATTTGCCACCTACACCTGCGATAAAGAAAAAATTGAAAGTATTATGAAAATAACAATGATTTAGATGATAAACTAATTGTAAAATAAACTATTCTAAGGTAAGTAATTTACAAAATAAAAGGAAAATGATGTCACCAAAATAAATCATAAATTTAACACTTCTGCCTTAAATCAAACTTGTGACATATGAAAGAAAGGAAAATTGTTTTATAGTTATTTAGGGATTTTCCTCACTCAAATCCCTTTATTGGTCTTTTAACTTCCATAGTAGCCTAGTTTTAGTAAAAAAATTGGAAATACATGACAAATTCTATGCTAAATTAAATGCAACCTAACAATGACAATAATGCTATGAAAAATCCAAGATGATATTTTTTTAGCACCTAAAAAGTAACAATGGAAGAACTAAAATTGAGAGAAGAGATTAGAGTAGATGTACAAGAACAAAGTAACCTCCAACACTTGAAGTGGTGAAGATGGATAAAGTTATCTTGTGGAAAATGCTTCCAACCCTTCATGAATGTAATGAGAAATATGAGAGGATTCACATGCAATCAAGAGTGGTAAGAGCTTTAAGAGTCAACAATGGACATGACTAGTTGGTAAAGCTTGAGAGAGTATTTTTCCTAGTGATAGATTGAATTTCTATTGAGAATGTCTTTCATCAAGGTCAAAGAGGAGCCCAAGGGAAGGATAACCATTCATAATCTATTCAAGAATGTTACATTTCATGAGTTGAACATGATAAACG
This sequence comes from Sequoiadendron giganteum, assembly GCA_007115665.2. Classification (NCBI taxonomy): domain Eukaryota; kingdom Viridiplantae; phylum Streptophyta; class Pinopsida; order Cupressales; family Cupressaceae; genus Sequoiadendron; species Sequoiadendron giganteum. Next base: position 60,852,933 of record CM021102.1, read on the forward strand.
ACAATGAAAAGCTCAAAATGATCACTAGAGGTGTGAATAGTTATAGAATTCCAACTTGTTGCACATATTGCTATGCATGGGACTAATTTCTAGATAACTTAGACCAAACAAAGGTTTCATAGGCTAGAAAAAATACAAGGAACTTAAAAAATTACATTAAATTAGTGTTGAGATATTGGCATCTAGAGACACCACAAACTAACACACTAAATGTGAATTCATGATGCAACATGAAATTGCAAGGGTGTGCAATTTTTGATGTTTCCCTCATTTTTTTAAAAATATATCATTCTATTATTGGAAATATAGGTCAATATTTTATGATTGGGATAACCATTAGAGATATTTTTAAAATATGGTAAATTCAAAGTAGAACATAGTTTTGATTAGAGGTTAAAAATGGGTTTTGAAGGGCCCTGAAACCCTATACAAAAGAAGATAGTTGAAACAAAAGAAAACAACACTAATCACAAATCAGCCCAACAACAACAAGCTTCTTAAAAATATAACTCACATACCAACAGTAGCCTAACAACAGCCTCTAACAGATTATCATGACTACACAGGCTACAAAAGAAAAGGGCCCAAAACAACCTAGTTTTAACCGAGACCAGAAACCCCTAAAGAATCCACCTACATCTGCCAAGAATCAGAAACCCATCCACTCATGGATATATAGAAATGACCACATGAAACAATCAGGCCACAATGCATCACAACTGCATCAACCAAGTCTTGACAATAATAACCACCCAAAACAATCAGATAATGGAGCAACAAAGCAACAACCAACCATTTTCTCAGAGTAAACAAAACCAAGCTCATCACTAAAAAAAGGTAATTTAATGGTAAATAACACCATTAAACCCAACCCCCTAATAAAAACACCATCACACAAAAGGAGACACACCCCTTGGAGCTCCCAACAACACCACAGACCAACTCTAAATCCATCTCAAGAGGAATAAGCTTCCCTCTATAGGAGAGGATGCTATGAAAACTCAAAAACCTAAAATCACACCTCTCCAACAACCTCAAGCACCACCATGAAAGGAAAATATTTCACCTCAATAGGAACACCACCAGAGGATGCCAGAAAAGAGGACTTCCATCCACTTCCACCACACCCACCTCCAACTCAATAGGAAATGACTCTTGAAAATCAAGATTTATCTTTGCCTCAAAAGAAGACATAGTGAAAAAGAAATGGAAAGAAGCCAAAGCTTCAAAAGACTGAGGAAGTACACCATCCTTTGGCTGAGAAAGTAGGAGCTTTGAGAGAGAGACCACAACCTCAACCACCAAGCTTCTTCCCAAGGCAACAATAAGGAAGGCTGTCCACCTAAGCAACAAAGTCTCAAAAGCAGATAAACCATATAGCATGAATCTCTCAAGACAACCCAAGACCTCCTCCAACATCCAACTTCCAAGACAAACCCAAAAATAGGTAGCTTCTTCAAGAGAGAACCCAGGTCTAAGAACAAACAAAAACCCCCTTTGAGAAAGATAGCCAAGTAAACCAAAAAGGGTACCCAAAAGCTCTGACCCCAAGAGGAACCTAAGCAAAACAAGAAGCGAGAAAATCCTCCGGTCACACAAGGAGACTGCAGACAGGAGGCTGAGACCCTCCAAAATAGAGAAAAAAAAAAGGGAACCTCAACAAGAATCCACCCAAAAGAAGCCAATCACAGGCCAGACCAACATCCGAAGCACAAACGCTAGAGAGGCCAAAAACCCTTCAACTCCAAACATTGGATCTTCATGAAACACTTGATATACAGGCCCTAAAGTAGCCAAGAGAGGTGAAACATAATAAATATATTCCCACCCAAACCAGCAACAAACTACTCAGAGAGGTGTGGCTCCCCTAGGTCGCAAGCAACAAAATCTTCAAAAAATTCAGCCGCAAAAGACAAAGCAGAGAGGAACCTTTGCATCCCACAGGTGGGGGCATAAACCCCTCTAGAAAACCAAGCAAAATTCCCAGCACAGACCAACAACCCCATAGCCAATTGTCGCTTGGAGGCAATGTAATGGCCTACAAAACTTCCAGGTCTAGAACCCTCCAAGACAGGGAAAGAAGGGGACAAAGGAGCAACCACTCCCAACGCAGGGAAGAGCCAAGAGCCTTGACCATGATAAACTCCCTCAGCCATCCAAAAGAAGCAAGAAAGACAATGAAAGCCCTCCCGTAGTAGCCCAAACAACTAGAACATCCAGCCACCAAGAGCATGTACCCTTGAAGGAAGAAGGTCCTCCCACAAATCCATGAAGTCGTCACCATTTGCATCTTCATCCGCTCCACCTCCTCTCTCAGCTGCACCATCTCCTAAATTTGAACCTGACCTCTCACTCATAGTGCTAACATGTTAGAGTGGTCAAAGTAGAGTGTAGTTATCAAAATAATGAAATTTTATATATAATTCCTATATAATCACAAGAATTTTGTTGAAGGGAAGCTCATGTTATGATATTTCTTATAAATATTTATTAAAAATCAAAATATAGCAAACCACTTCAAGGGGATTACCTCTAATAATCAGATAATATGGTATGAATTCAATAATTGATTATATGATGATTTGGAAGTAGAATCTCTCCTTTATTTATAGGCTTAACTATGTAGGGAGATACCCCTTCATCCTAATAAACAATATTTAAGGTGTTAACTAAGAATAATGTTAAGGTTAAGCATGCTACAAGTGCTTGACTTATTATACTTAGGAATTTATATTATATTCTTAGGCACATATGATATTAGGGTCATAACATTAGATAGACTATTAGGGACCTAACATGCCCCTCTCCATAAAAAACATATTGTCCTCAATACTTAGTAATTCTTGATGCTTTAGTATGGATTTTTCATTTTCCCATGTGGCATATTTAATTGGCATATTCTTCCACTTGATTGGGAACATAAAGATAGCTCTATTTTGTAGTAAAATCACTCTTTCCTCAATAATTTTCTAATGTTCTAAAATAAAATTTCCTTCTTCATCAAACTCTAGAAACTCTAATTGGATTGGAATATTGTTACCTATTACATTATTTAAAAAAGATACATGGAATATATGATGAATTTTGGAAGAGGGTGGAATTTCTAACTTATAAGCTACACTTCATATTCAATGGAGAACCTTATAGGGACCATAAAATTTAGGTGTGAGCTTCATGTTCTTATTTTTATTAAGATAGTTTTTTTATAAGGTTGTAATCAAAGAAATACCCAATCTCCCTCTTCAAAATTCCTCACTATGATGTTGATCATCTTGTTGTTTCATTCAATTTTGAGCCATAACTAAATTATCCTTAAGGGTTTGTATTATTTCTTGTTGGTGTTCAATATGGTCCTCTACTGCATGAGATTTAGAATGAGATTGTAAATAAGAAGTAGTAGATGGTGGAGGGTATTCATAAAGAGCCTCAAATGGAATCATTTTAGTGGATGTGTTAAATGATGTGTTGTACCACCACTTTGCTAATGGTAGCTATTTGGACCATTATGTTTGTTTATCAAAGGAAAAGAAAAATTAAATCCTTCTAAACATTCATTCATGATTTCTTTTTGGTCATCTGATTATGGATGATAAGATGAACTATGTGCTATTTTTATACCCCATGTTGTAAATAAATTTGTCCAAAAAATGCTAGTGAAGATAGGATCATGATCACTTACTCTAATTTTGGGAATTTCATGATTTTTTTGTATATTTTCCATAAGTATTTTGGCCATGGTTTTGACATGAAATGAGTGAGAGAGAGTCTAAAAATATGTGCATACTTGGTGAGTATCCAAAACAACAAAAAATACATCAATATAATTAGAGTTTGGTAGACCTTTAGTGAAGTACATTGATACTTCCTCCCAATGTTGTTTTCTAATTCCTAATGGTTGTAACAAGCATGGATTATTTATTGTTTCACCTTTATTTCTTTGACATATCCAGCATTCAACCACACATTTCTTGACATATCCTTTTAGACCTTCCTAAAATAAATATTTTTTATAGGTATTTAAAAATCCCGAATCTCCTTTTGTTGGTGAATCATACATTTGAGATAATATTTCTTCTTTTAAATGAGAATTTTTAGATAAAAATAATCTATCTTTGTAACATAATGAATTTTCTTTCCAAACATACTTATCAAATAAAGATGGTTCATGTTGAAGTTTTAGAATGAGATTATGTATTTGAGGATTATTTTTTCACTCTTTTCATGTAACTTCTAACCATTTTAGTTGTATCAAGGAAATGACACAAATATTTGCATCTTGTACTTCTTGTCAAGATAGGGCATCAACTACAATATTTTATTTACCCTTTTTATAAATGATTTCAATGTCATATCCTAGCATCTTGGTAACTCATTTTAGTTGTTCTATTGAGGATAGTTGTTAATCCAAAAAATATTTTAGACTCTCATGATCAGTCTTAACTTTGAATTTCCTTCCCATTAAATATTGGAATTATTATTTAATTTCATGAATAATGGCTAAAATTTCCTTCTCATATGTGGGCTTTAGCAATTTTTTCCTTTTGATAATTTGTCAAATCTCAAATTCTAATGGATGCCCTTCTTGCAATAGTACTACCCCAATTCTATGTCAAGGAGAATCACATTATACCAAAAATGTTTTAGAGAAGTCTAGGGTGGCTAGTATTGGGGTTAGAGTGAGACATTATTTTAGTTGTTAGAAGGCTTGAGTGGCTAGCTTTGACCATGAAAAGGAATCCTTCTTTAATAATATTGTTAAGGGTGTTGTGATATGAGCATAATTATGAATAAATATTTTATAATACTCTGTTAGACCAAAAAAATTCTATCAATCCTTTGTTATTTTTAGGTTTTGTCCATTCTTTTACTGCAACAAACTTTTTAGGATCTACCTTAACACCTTCATGTGACACCACATGTCCCAAGTATTCTATTTATTTTATTCCAAAGACACATTTTTATTGCTTGAATTAAAATTGATTGTCTTCCAATACTTGTAATTTATTCTCCACATGTTTCAAATTTTCTTCTCATGATTTACTATAGATAAGGATTTCATAAATAAAAATCCACCATAAATTTGCAAAGAAATGGGAAAAGTACTGATTTAATGAGGCTTTGAAAAGTTAATGGGGGTATAAGTTAAACCAAATGGCCTTATTAAGAATTCAAAGTGTCCCTCATGTGTTCAAAAGACATTTTTTTGTATATCCTCTTCTTTTATACAAAATTGATGAAAACCACAATGTAAATCTAACTTAGTAAAGAAAATTGCACAATTTAGTTCATCTAATAAGTCATCAATTGTAGGAATAGGAAACTTATCCTTAAAAGTGATATTATTGAGTTCCCTATAATCATGTCTTATCCATGAATCATCCTTCCTTTTAACCATAACCACTAGAAATGAATAGGGAATTTTACTAGGATGAATAATTCCTTGAATCCAACATTTCCTTGACTATTTTTTTCAATTTTTGTCTATTTTCATAAGTACAATGATAATTTATAATGTTAGGAGGAATTCTTCTAGGTATTAATGCAATGGAATGATCATGGTATCTAATTGGAGGTAGACCCTTATGTTCTATTAAAAAATGTTGGTTTTTTTGAATGATCTCATGAAGCTCTTTTGGATGTTGAGTTTTCACATCTTGTGCTTCTACACAATCTAGTTATGTCACTAGACCATAGGAACCTTTCTTAAATATTTTTTCTATCTTATGGGAACTAATCATTTGATTTGGTTGTGATATTTTTGATTAGGGGTAAAACAGGTTTTGATGGGGCCCCGAAACCCATTACAAATTGATTTTGAACGGAACTGTAACCCTATCCAAGCAAAGAAAGTTGCTAAAAAAGATAAACCACAAATTAATAGAAACCCGACAATAGCACCAAACAAACATAGAAATAAGACTACACAAGATACATCAAAAAGGAAAACAAGGGACTAAGGTCCCTTGACAACCAAGAAAAATTCGGTTCCTAGAACCCTTAGTTAAACAAATAACCCACCTACATCAACCAAGCATCAGAAAAATAATTGCTCAAGGAAGAAACCCATGAGCCAAAAAAAACAATCAACTTAATGGTGTTAAACACCATTTGCCTCCTAAACAAAAACACCAGTAAATCCCCAATCCCCGCCTTAATAGGGGAGTTAGACAACACAGTGGAACACTGGAGCACTTTAGCTTTCTTGTAGAATCACCTCACCAATGCCAACCCCACCTCCACCTCAATAGGAGGGAGCTTCTCTCTATAGAAGAGGAAGATATGAGAGACCCAACCTCCAAATCCTTCACTCTTCTTCCCACACAAGAACCACCTCGATAGGGCCAAGTAGAAGAGAAAATAACTCCCCACCAAAACTACAACAACCACCTTCACCTCAATACAAGAGGGCTATTCCTTAATGGGATCAATCTCCACCTCTAAAGAAGATACCAGTTGTAGATCCAGAGAGTGAGCAATAACTTCAGATAGGAGAAGGATGACACCCTCTATAGGCATAGCTAGGTACTAGACCAAGAAAAATGTAGAATATGCCTTAGCCAATAGAAAAAAGAGAGTGAGATCCTTCAAAATAAGACTTTGTAACAACCACTTAGTCCATAAGTGATCCACAATCACCAACACAAAATCAGTCTTTGCCACAAAAGAAGAAACAAGAAGAAGAATCCTGGGGATATCCTACACATCGGAAACCACTCCAACCATCAGCTCACCAAGCATCAAGAAACCCACAAAAATCATCAATCTTTGGGTTTGCAAGAAAAAAAATAAACTTAACCAAACCCACATTCCTTAACCCAGAAGGAAAATAGAGATAGCATAGAACCAAGCTCAACAAGCTGCATAAAAACACACAACCCAACCCAAAAGGATAACACCCACACCCAAGCTTGAGGAAAAGATGTTTGGAGCAGCCCAGTTGACAAAAAACAAAATCCCCTTTTAACCTCAACAACTTCAAAATACGAAAGGGGAACCAAAAAAATTTCAAACAAAGCAATGAATCCTAGGATAAAATAAATAACCCAGCAAGAAGGAAAGCAAAAAGGTCTACATAGGAGCCAAAAGGAAACAACCAATAGAAACAACTCTAAAATATAAAAGAACCTAACCCCACCACCAACATAAACTTAACATACCACAAGGGGGGTTGAAAAGAAAACCTCAGCTTGGTAGAACTGAAACCATTCAACCTATTGAAACAAGGAAACCAAACAAACCCCAACCACTTCAAGATCTTCAAACAACACCTACGTAAATGAACCAAACTCTAGAAACACCACAAGCAAGAGGGAATCCCAAAAGACTCCCCTAAAAGTAGCCACCAATAGAGAGAAACCAAAGTCCAAGAACAAAAAACTTCCCCAAAAAATGTGAAAGGGCATGGAGTGCCGAGGGAGACAACCACAAGCAGACACAGGCCACCAGAGATGACCTAAAAAGGGAAAACTATAGGAAGAAGAAACCAGATCTTCTACAGCCCACAAACTAGAACACCACGAGAATGAACCACCAAAGGATAGAGAGACTCTAGTGATTCCCAGGAAATGAAAAGACTAGCAACAAGAAGCAAAAAGCTTCACCTCAGATCCAAGCCACCCTACAGAGGGCCACATGACAGGGAAACAAAAAAATCATCATCGTCACCCTCATCATCCCCCTGATAATCCTCATCGGATTTCAAAAGACACCCCACCCTTTCTCCCAGTCGCACCTCCCTTGCTCACAACCATGTTAAGATGCACATTTGGTGGTGATGTTTTCTATTAACAATAAACAAGTTTTGAAGGGTACCTAGAACCCTGAACAAAAAGAGACAATGGCAAAAAAGATGGAACAGAAGGCTTCCAACCCCAAAAAACCAAAAAAAAGAGTTGATTACCCAAACATCAGTGACCCATCAATAGAAAACACCAAAAGATAACTAAGACAAAAAAAAAAATGGCCATTAGATAAGTTCTTTGAGAATCTTTGTCACTTCTAGATCCTTCGATGTCAACTTATCATGAATTTCCATGATATCCTCCACATCATGCATACAGCTTGTAATTCATTTCTTGGTTCTGCTCTGAGTACGCATGCTTGGCCCAATGCCCATGTGCATATTTTGCATGTCCTTATCATTGCTTTCCTTCCTCTCTATAGTCATCTGATCATCAAAAATACCTCTACCCATCCAATCTTTTGCCTTCTTGTTGAGAAAAATCAACCCTTCAGCTGAGGCTTCCAACTTTTCCTTGCTCAGAGTAATGAGTGTATCCACATCCTTACGCAACTTCCTATAATTCTTTTCCAACACCGCCACCCTCGGCCCATAGTCATTTTTCAGCTTAGCCAACTCGTCCACCACACATCCATTACTAGAATTCATCAATTTTTCCATAACAAAGATGGAATCATGCTCCTTAAGACTATGGAGTATGGAAATATTGCATCTTGCAATAGTATCATGATTGTTATGAAGGTCTTGCAACTTATTAACTAGCCACATCATCAAATTAAAGGAAATATCTACCCCCTCTTTCACCATACTTGATGCCTAGGTAAAGTCCATGGCCCCCCAAAACAAAACCCTACCTTAGTGTGAACCAGCAGGAAGCTCATCATCCTAACACATGTTAGGAATAAAATTTGACTTACCCCTACCCAAGGAATCAAAAAACATAATCAAACTCATCCACACTAAAAACACTATTATAATTAATAGCATGAGGATTCCCACCAACATCATCAAGATCTCGGTTCAAATTTTCCACATCCTCCTCCACAACCGTATCTGGAAGCTTATCCCTCAAATTCTTGGAACCCAAACCCTAGCCTTTAGCCTTCTTACCACTACAAGGCCCCTCCTCATCAACCTCCTCATATACCTCTTTCAATTTGTGCTTCACATGTGAGAGGGAAGGTTTAGCCTTAGAGGAAGAGGGCTTCTTCCCACCAGAGGAAGGTGTGTAATCAAGGTCAGTATTGTACCCATCTGACGACCCCTCTGAATATTCTTCTATTTTCATCACTTCACTTTCAGAAACCTCTTTAATCTGACATTTCCCACTTCCTTTCCTCTTTTTGCTCGAAACAAGGGAACATGGAGCCTTAACAATACAATTTTATTTAATAAATTCAGCAATGAGCAACATCAAACCCTCATGCAAATAAAGGTTTTTTGGGGTTCTTTTTGAAATTCAAAATTCCTTCCTCCAAAGACTGCAACAGGTAAAATGGGAAAGAGATAAGCTTACCATGCCAAAAATGATTTAGCAAAATGAAATTGTGATCATACAATGCAATATATCTTTCATCCAAGGTGAAGTATCTCATCACCACCATCACCACCTCCTGCCATATAGGTTTAATTTTGGTCCTATCATACCCGCCACAGTCTAGTCTAAACATTTTAGCATGCTCTCTATCCCAGAGAAAATCCTGCCTAGCCGACTGCAAGAGATTCTTGTCTCTATAAAATTTTCTCCCTTTTGAAGACATCCTAGTCACCTCTGCAATGAAGTCTTCATTGATTGTGATATCCCTCCCAAAAAATCTGAGAACACGCCCATGCCAGGCATCCATGAAGTCTTTAGATGCATTGGATTTAAAACCATGTAAATGTTCCATAAATGGAGTCACCCCACCCTTCTGTAGGATATCCCAAACATCGGCATTAGACTTTAGGTCACCACAGGAGAGTGGCTCTATTTTGTACCTATCCCCACCCATCATTGAAAACTTTTCCAATGATAAAAATGCAACAACAGAGAAACACAACAACCAAAGATAAAAATGCAGCAAAGATAAAAATGCAATAACAGAGAAACACAACAACCAAAGAGAGATGAACACCCAAAAAGTATGGGAAACTGTCAAGAGTACCATGCACAATAATAGAAAGGATACTAAGCAACCCAGATTAGAATTCCCACAACTTCCAATAAAATTCTTATGTGTGAAGAGTCTAATCATTTAGCTAGGATCATCAATCCCACATAAACCAAGAGCCAAAAAGATGGTGAAAACCCACATGTTAAGATATGTCATTATGAATAAAATTAATTAACTCAAATGGAAAGATGTCATTCACCTCCTATGACCTAGAAGATGTCACCCCAAAATTAGCCACCCAATTAGCAACATGATTTTCCTCTCTAAAAGCATGCGCTATGTAGATTTCATCAAACTCTTGAATCAGAGCAAGGGCATCTAAATTAATTTCTCAATAGTCCAAGATGGTGGGGACGTCTTTCTAGGAAAATTCACAATATTAAGGGAATCCCCTTCGATCCATAGCTTAGATATTCCCTTATTTCTTTCCAATTTAATACTACAATAGGTTGCAGCAACTTCATCAAAGCGGTTTGTTTGGATTCCCAAAGGGAGTGCTATAGTTAAAACTAACCTACCATTGTTATCTCTTAACACCTTCCCACAACTAGCAGGACTCAGATTGCCTTTAGTCGAACCATCAAAGTTGATTTTATACCAACCAGGGGGAGGAGGAAACCAAACAACCCATTCCCTATCCAAATTAGCCTTCTTCAAGGGCTTAGCAATATCAAAGGAAAATTTCCACTAGGAAGACACCTCAACATCATAATCTAAGACCCTCACAAGCCCCGAAACCACAATTTTCTCAACCACCAAAATAAAATTCTCCCTTATAGAAGACACAATTTTGAAGAAAAGAGAAAGAGGGGGGAGGGAGGACTCCCTAAAAGTTTTGTTGTTTCTCTCCTTCCATAATCCCCAAACAATATGAGTAATTATAAGAGACAAAAGTAGCATCATGGAAGGATTAAAAGAAGGCACGTGTCATTGGCACCAAATCTTCCAAACTGAAGACAAAAAAATCAAATCCACACACCAAAGATTAAGAAAAAGAGCCCAGACTTCCTGAGAAAAACTACACCAAATAAATAAATGGGAACTATGCTTTGCATCCATCATACAAAGGTAGCATCTATTGGGAATAGAAAAGCATATTTTCCAAAGGTTATTAATAGTTATAATATTATCTTCCACCGTCAACTAGAGAAAAAAGTTGATTTTAGGGATTAGTTTAGAAGACCAAACTAAACCCCACAGAGGTCTAGGCCCCACAATAATATTGAGGGATTTGAACATAGAAGCCACTGAATACTTCCCTTGTGTAATCAATATCCAAATCACCTTATCTCTCTAAGGGGAAACTAGAATATTAATTTTAGATGGCTCACTATACAGGTCCCCCAGCTCAAGAAACACCTTGTGGATCCTTCTCCATTCCCCATTCAAAATATAATCAACAACACAACTTCCAAATTCCCTAATACAAAAATCCCTCCAATGAACTGCCCAATCAACATCATGCAAAGGCCCATGTCCAAACCACCAATCATCCCAAAAGAGGATATCCTGACCATTCCCAACCAACCAGTGGATGCTAGTAGAAACAACACATCTAGCTTTAACCAGTGAATTCCAAAAAAAGGAACCCAAAGGAGGAGAGAAATCAGTCCTTAAGAACTCCCAAAATTTATCAACCTAAGCAAGATATTTGGAGATCAAAATCTCAAACCAATCCTTTTCACCATGGAGGAATTTTTGAAGCTTCTTAGCCACAAGAGCCAAATTGAAGGTTTTAATCCTACGCATCCCCAAACCACCTCCATGTTTCGAATGACATACCTCCTCCCAAGAAACAAAACTCAGTCTCTTCTTCTCCTCCACACTTGACCAAAGAAACCTTTTTTGAATACTTTCAAACTTTTCCCAAAACTTCCTAGGCATCTGAAAGAGGTTGAGAGCATAAACTAGGAGATTCTACAACGTGGATTTAATCAACACCAATTTTCCAGCCTGGCTGAGTAAAGATCCTTTCCAACCTGCCAACTTAGCATTACACTTATTAATCACACCATTCCAAAAGGATTCAGGGACTAGGTTAGCACCAAGAGGCAGGCCAAGATAGGTAGAAGGAAGAGAACCCACCAAACACTAAAGAATACCAACAATTCTATGCATCCTTCTTTTTGAGGTGTTGAGGAAGAAAATTATACTCTTCGGAAGACTCACAAGCTACCCTGATGCTGCCTCATAATTCTAGAGAGTCAGCTTAATTGACCTACCTTCCACAATGGATGCCTCCCCCATAATTAAAGTATCATCAACAAATTTTTGATGAGAATAGGGGGGCGCAGAAGAAGAAGGTCTCAACCCCTTAAGAGATCCTGAAGTGAGCTTCAGTGACAACGTTCTCCCCAAATATTTAGCTAAGATAATGAAGAGGAAGGGTGAAATTAGGTCACCTTGTCCAACCCCCTTAGTTCTCTTAAAGAAATACGACGGAGATCCATTGACCAACACAAAGAATGAAATCGTCAAAATGAGGCTCTGAATCAACTTAATAAAATTATCAGAGAAACCAAAAGCAGAAAGGATTATGAGCATAAAAGGCCAATTAATGTAGTCTTAAGCTTTAACCAAATCCAATTTTAATAAAAAACTAAACTTTTTGTTAACCATCAATGAATGAATATTTTCATGCACAACAATAATGGGGTCAAGAATTTTCTTGCTCACAACGAAGCCACTTTGCTTAGGAGAAATAATAATTGGAAGAACCTTTTGCAATCTAACCACCAGAACCTTAGAAAAAATCTTATAAATTGAGTTACACAGGCTAATAGGTCTAAACTCATTAAAGGCGGAGACCCCAAGAGGTTTTAGAATCAACACCAAAAAAGTAGCATTCAGTTCCTTGAGTAAATTACGACTACCAAAGAACTCTTTGGTACCATCCACCACTTCCTTAGAAACAATAGTCTAGAATTCTTGGAAGAACATGGGAAAACCATCAGGTCTAGGGGCCTTATTCCCAACAAAGGAGAAAAGTACATTCCTAATTTCCTTCACTCGAGGAATACTACAAAGCATGTGATTTAGATCATCTGTCACAATGTAATGGATAACCTTCAATAACTAATCCTAGGCTAGCAAGGAGGGGACAAAATAATCAGTCAGAAGATTAGAAAAGGAGTTCGTCACCCATCTAATCTCTTCCTCATCTTCAATCACCCCATCATCCTGATGAATAATCTTGATGTGATTAGAGGCACGATGCTTCAGAGTGGTAACATGAAAGAATTTCATTTTCCTGTCGCCATAATTAAGCCACACCACAACACGACCTCTTCTTCCTAAATTCCTCCTCCCTAGCCACTATATTATGGATGTGGGACAAGAGCACACCCACTTCATTTTCCAGATTAGCATTATAGCCCGAAGCCTGAATATTTTGTTGCATAATATCAAGGTTTTGCTTAATACAATATTTCTCATTGAATTTTTTTCCAAAAGACACCTTATTATAGTTGCTCACCTTGTCCTTTATAGCAACCAACTTCTTGGCCACTCTGTACATAGAAGATCCATCCACCTGAATATCTCACCAGGACACAAGCTTGAATTTGAAGTCTGGGTGAGATGTCTAGATTTTTTCAAACCTGAAGGGGAAGGAACACCTACAACCCACCACCTCAGCCGAAAAAGAGATAGGAAAATGTTTGGAACCTAGCCTTGTGAGAGATGAAAGGGAGAAAGAAAAATGAGCCACCCACTCATGAGAGATGAGGGCTCAGTCTAGATTCACCTGGATCAAAGCATCCCCACACCTATGATTCAACCAAGTATATGAGGCACCACGCAAGTCCATGTCAAAAAATGCATTATCATTGAAAAAATACATCAAGTCAAATTGTCTTTAGTCGTCAACCTGAGATCCACCCATCTTATCAGTAGAACTCAATGGAGTATTAAAATCTCCCATCACCAACCAGATTTTAGAAGGATAATTCACTTTAAAGGAACTCAAATTCTCCCAAAAACACTTCCAAGCACTATTGACATTAGGAGCATAAATATTTGAAGTGACTCGGAAAAAATCACTCCTACTATTATAAAAAGAAGTGGAAATGTGATTTGGGACCCCAAAGATAGGCTTTCCCAAAACCACTCTCATATTCCAGAAAGTGTCCACACCCCCAAAAGCACCATCTGCATCAAAACCATGAAGGCCACAATCCTTAAAGAATCTTTTCTTAAGACACTCCAACCTTTCCACGAGAATTTTCGTATCTTAAATCAAGACCACATCCAATTTATGATTCCTTACTAAGTTAGCAAGGAGATCCTTCTTATGAGGATTGTTCAACCCTCGAATATTCCATGAAATAATCTTCATAGGAGATTCTGAGATGCTCCCTTAGGACACATCTCGAATAAATTTTTCGAGGAACAATTGGCAATATCATCTTTTCTTTCCTTCTCTCTTCTTTGAATCAGAGTATGTCTACCTTTTCCCTTTGGCTCTGAACCACAATCTGCCTTTGATCAATTTTTGGTTGCAACTCCCTAATGAGAAGGATTCTTCTTTCTATTTCTAGTCTTGACCGAGGAGAAGGGAGGTTCCTTAACCTATAATGGGCCCTCCAACTCGCAAGCATTGAAAGAAGAGGTGAACACCAAGTTTGAAAGCACCCCAAGGGGAGCCTGTAAGACTGCTTCCTTAGCTCTTGACTCTAAGGGAGATGTCATAACCGACGTGGGCTCCTTGACAACAAACAAAGCCAACTCCTTACCTGCATCCATCGCTTCCTTAGACACAGGATCCTTACCAACCAAAGAAGCCAACTCCTTACCCACATCCTCAACCTCAATGGGAACCTCCATTTCATTAGAGGGAGGATCCATCTCACTAGCTACAACTTCTCCTTCTTCTACCGAATTTTCATTCCCTATCGGGGCCTAAAATCCTTGAGGAGAACCCACAACAACATTATCCTTTTCTAGGAGACCTTCCTCCTTATGAGAGATATCCAAGACCTACTCACCTGAAGAAAGCTTAGTAACATGAACCCCTTCCACAACACAGCCCTTTGACACTTTATTTTTCTCCTTCCACTCCATCAAAGGCAAAGCTTGGATTGGTTTGACCTTTGAGGGACATTTCTTGGCCCAATGGCCATCCTTTTTGTAGTGAAAACATGCAAAAGGAATCGAATCATATTCAATCATTTGATTCCATCTCCCTAGCTTAGAGTTAATCATTACCTTCTCAGGAAGGTCCGCATATTAATCCACAATTACACAAAAGTACACATAAACTAACCATTTTCAGGAAGCAGTCATTTGATCAATGTAAAGAAGCTTTCTAAACAAGTTGGATATGCCAATGAACACTTGTTCGTCCCAAAATTCCAAAGGCAGAGTAGGAAGCCTTACCCACACCGGAGCAAAGGAAAAAAAGGAGGAACTGGGATTAAAACCAACTTCCTATTTCTTAAGGACTAGAGAGGATTTATCAATCATCCACAACCCACCTGTTAGAACACCAACCATGTCCTCATTGCAAGTGATGGAGAAAGAGAAAAAACCTTTAGCCATTGCTGCAACCTCCACCTGGCTTTACGTCCTCCACCATTTAGAAGCAAGATTTCAAACCAGATCAACATTAGGGTGGGGACCCATGAACTTTCCAACCAAAGTAAGGTCCATGGAAACCAACCGATTCTCAATAATGTAATCAAGAATAGACACCAAGTATTCACCTGTAATTGGATTTGCTTAAAATCTATCTAAAACCGAGCTATTCCCTTTAGGTTTAGCACCAAATAGGCTAGAGCAATTTGGTCCATTTGAAAAGACCTTCGCATGCACATTTCCTTCAACACCATGACTTTTTCTAGGAATCTCCAGATGCGGGGAAGAGGACAGGCTCATATTATGAGGAGGTATGGCCCCCACACAATGTTTTGGAAGAGAACCATCACTCAAACCCAAAGAGTTAAGAAAAAATATAGAAAGGATGACCCACCATCAATTCCAACAACACCACTATAGGCTGACAGTTCCACACCATCAGTGAAAGAAGGCCCAGACCTACCGCCATTACCACCAGGGGGAGAACTAACATTTATTGCCTTTGTATAATTTTGAAAAAACGTTGAACCGCCAAAAGACTCTCCCATTGAAGAGTGAGTATTCTTTAGTTATTTGGTAGTGATCTTACTCCTATAAGTTTATATTTTTTTCCATTAGAGTTGAAATTCATAAACAATTCTTGAAAATTTAAGGACATTGTTCTCAACTGTTTAATCCATTGTACTCCTACAACTACATTTTCTACTATTGGAATAATAAGCACTTATGAATCTATATGGTAATTTCCCATCAAAAAATTTATATGATGGCACTTACCAACACAAGAGAGTGTTTTCCATCAGCTATCCTAACTTGGAAGTTAGAGACTATATATACAAAATAATTGAGCTAATTAGTTAATCTTCTATTAATAAAGTTATTTGTATATGTGTCAATCAACACTATTACCTTTCTCATTTTTACATAACCAAAAAAATTAAGTGTTTGTGGTGTTCTTGTTCCATTCAATGCATGTAAGGAGATAGTAGCACTATCTTCTTCCTCTAATTTTTTAACTTTAGTTCCAAAATTGGTTTTTCTATAGATACGTCTTCCTCGTCTTCAACCTCATTCTCAATAATCATTAGTCTCTTATCATTATTACCACATTTATGGCCCCTAGACCATTTTATATCACAATTCCAACATAGACCTTTTTCTCTTTTCTCTACCTCTTGTTGAGGAGAGATCTTAGTTATATTTTTTGGGCTATAGAGGTTAGCCCCATTTTTGTTAGTAGGATTAGTGACATTTTTATCTTTTCATCCTATTATTTAACTTTGTGTTGATCTATTTGTAGTGAGGTTTTGTTGCTCAATATGTAATGCTTGTTGCATTAATTTTCTAACTATACAAGGTTTCAATAAACAAACATCATGTTTAATTTGTTTATTATGTCCATAAATGTAGAGTTATATCCTTTGATAAGGTGTCACATCTTGAGTTTGAATTGTCAATCTCATTTGTTCAACATTGTATTCTACTACAGACCCTATTTGTTTTAAATTTTCAATTTAAATAAAATATCTACCCTTTCGTGGTTGCTCATAGTGGGCTACTAATTCATTGGTAAATTCTCTCCAACTAGGTAATTTCCCTTTTTTTTTCACCCATCATCCATTAGTACCCTTGATAATGCTCAAAATTCTAAATTTACTAAAGCTATGTCAACCATTGCATCATTTTATATATTATGGAGTTAAAAGTATTATTCCATGAGGCTTATCCATGAAGCTACATTTGTACCATCAAACTTGTGTATATCTATTTTGGGTAGGCTTAATTTTGGATCTTGAAAATATTGTCCTATTCCTTGATTTTGTCTATTAGGGTTGTACACACCTTGGTGTCTTTTGGAATCCCTCATTTTTTTATAGTATTTATTTTTCAAACCTACATAATCCCTCATTTAAGAATGTTGTAAATGGTCAAAATTCTTAATGAAATATACCACTTTTTCACAATTTTGTGGAATTATTCCCTCAAGTTTTGGTGGTGGATAATAAAGATGGTTAGCAATTTCCACATTCATAAAAGAGTATTTTGGTCTTAAAGATGGCATGGATTCACATTTTTTTTAACTATATATTCCTCTTTATTAATTAAGGGAGGATAGTATCTAGTGCGAGTTGTAACCATGAAATTTTAGAACATATGCTAAGACAAGTTTTTGAAATTTATGGCTTGACTAAAAAAATTGACCACTAAATTAAGGAACTTATTTTATGTCTAATAGTAAATTATAAAGAATTAGCCCTACCTAATTTTTTTATAATATTTCCAAAAATATAATTTAAAAAAAATCCAAAAATTGTAGCTTGTATAGCAAAATAATGAATTTATTTTTCTAAACTTTGACCACTAAGCTAAAGAATTTATTTTATTTTTAATAATAAATTACAAAGATATAACCCTACCTAATTTTTGATAAGATTTCCAAAAATGTAATTTTTTAAAAACAATTCCAAAAAAAATGGCCTATAGAAAAAAATTAAACAAAAACATAAAATTTCAATAACTTGTAGAAAACTTACCTTCAAAGTTCAATTTTTTTTTCTAAAAGATTATCTAATACAACCTAAAACCCTAGAAAAAACTAGATCCAAATTTGTACTGGTTTAGAAGTTATAGTGGAAACAAAAATGTTGGCCCAAATCATAGCTCTAATACCTCTTGTTATGATATTTATTTGAAATATTTGTAAGAAAACAAAAATATAGCAGACAACTTCAAGAGGGGTGCCTCCAATAATCAAATAATATTATATGAATTTAATAATTGATGATATGATGATTTGGGAGGAACATATCTCCTTTATTTATAGGTTTAACTATGTAGGGACATACCCCTTCATCCTAATAAAGAGTATTTAAGGTATTAACTAAAACTAATGTTAAGTTTAAGTATAACATAAGTACTTAAATTATTATACTTAGGAATACATATTATATTCTTAGGAATATATATTATATTCGTAGGAATATATGATATTAGGTTCATAACATCAGATAGAATATTAGGGACTAATGAATCCACATGTGCAACCTTTAATGCTTTTACATCACCTACACACACAGAATGTTAGGAAAAATGAATCAGGATAAAGGTATAAGGTGGCTTTTATGATTTTATATTTTCACATATGAAAAGTTTATATACTTACATGTTATTGTTATATTCATTACTAAACCAATCTACCTAAATTTTACGCCATTACACACTAGCACTCGTCATTTAATTGCTAACAACTTCCTTAAGGCCAATGTCCATAAGGACCAAATCACCCCCAAATAGATAAATTCATATTCATTATTATTTTACATGGACCCTTAACTATTAGGTTGGTCAATATGTCAACCAACTCACTTTTCTCCCTATAATAGTGTTTACATTCAAACTCTAAAATTTTATCTAGGATATCCCATTTCAATTGAAGGATATATTATTCAATTTTCAACTTCCAACATGTTGTGACTAGATAATATTAAGAAAAATCATTGAATATACCTCAATACAAATCTTATAGACTTCTATTTTCTTTCTGTGATCTCCTAAAATGCTAAGTTCCTAATGTGAGATTCTAAACAACTTAATGATGCAATAAAAATAACTAACATAAAAGAGGACACCTCAATGATTAGCCTAAGGAAAGATAAACATGACAACAAGATGAAAAATGATTGAAATTGGTTATACCTTCATGTTGCTCCTTCCTTGGTTGGCCCTTGATGTTTGAAAATTTGTGTGCTCTTTCGATGACAAGCTAAATTGAATGTGCAAAGTGATATGCAAGATGGGTGAAATGTTAAATGCTATGGTGGATGAGAGCTCAAATGGTAATTTTGCAAGAGTTTGGATAGAAAAAGATTCCTTTTCAAAATAAGAGAAATGAGGGGGTATTTAAAGGAAAATTTGAATTCTCTAGAGAATTCAACGGTTGAGATTGATCCAACAAAGCCAAGATGAAGGGCTATGGTGAGTTGAGGACTCACAAGCCCTCACATCTTGACATGTGGAATGTGAGATGGCATAAGGTGGGATGATGTGTAAATGAGGTGGAAGAGAATTACATGAGGTGGATGAAGTACAAGTACCTTGTAGGTACCTTGGGGGATGAGAAGATTTCCTCAAAAAAGAACTTCTTGTCCCCAAATGAGCATGAAAGAGACATTTGAAGAATTTTAGAATTCCTCAAAAATCTCCATAGGAAAAGGGGAAGTGGTTGGAGAAATAAATGTAAATTAAAAATTCACATTCTTAGGAGAGTTTATTGGATAAAAGGGGGTCTTCAAAAAGTTGGAGATTTGTCACATGTGGGTGATGTGACAAGTCAAAGGTTCTAGAAGTCCTTGGCACATGTAAAGTGACAAGTCAATCCTTCTAGAACTTTGCATAGGGATAGGGTAGACCTTGGAAAGATAAAAGTGAATTAAAAATTCACATGTGGAAGAGAGGAGCCTTGGGTGAATAAATGTGAATTAAAAATTCACATGGGAAAGAGAGTCAAGGCCAAGAAAGGCAAGTGGAAAGGTTGACCAGAAAAGGTATGCCAAATGTGGTTAATGATTTTGATTAAGGTTGTGCAAACACAAGATTATGATAATTAATGAGAGATTAGAGGCAAGTGGGAGATTATGGAGGATGTGACACTAATCTTGATTAAGTGGTGCACGTCCTAATCACAGATTAATTAATTTAATCTGGATTAAAAGAGGATTATGGAGAATGTGACAAGGAGGGAGAAAAGAGGAATTAAAAATTGGTTTTAATCCAAATAGGTCAAATGAATAAATTAAAAAAATTGTCTTATTTATTTAATTTAGAGAAGAAAAGGTGTAAGGTCAAGTATTTAATTTATTCAATTACATACTTTAGAAACCTTAGGCAGAAAATGAAATAATGATTAAATAAATTATTTAATCACTATTAATGGCATAGATAGATAGATAGAGTAGACAATTTTGATCATATGAAAGTGATCAAATTTAGATGTCTACACTTTCCAACACTCAGACTCAAAATCGGATCATCCCACAATAATGAGTCCCACTTTTTGGCCAAGATGGATATTTATATCAACATTTTTAATTGAATCTTCACTTTCTGAGACCTTTCAACATCTCCTTTAATAACTAGTTTTTAATAGTAAACAACATTTTCATGAAGTAACATTTATGTTGTCCAACATAACTTTTTTTTCTAGAAAGGATAAATTCAAATTTTTAAAATATATATTTTTAACATCAATATCTAGTGCATGGATATTTTTTCATAATTTTTTGTTACATATTTTTTAATTAATTTTTTAAATCATTGTAACTATAATTTGGACATAGGTGTGTGTCGTCAAGCAGAACTTGTTGTGTATATATCAAAATTCTTTTTTTATGGTGAAAACAAGACATCAATACCTAGTGCAAATGTATTTCTTGAATTTTTTTACAATGGTTTACTATTTTTCCACCTCTATAGAACGAAGAACTTGATGTTTAGTGAAAAACCTATGTTCAGTAAAAATTGAAAATCGAATACATGATAAAATAAAAACATATTAAAAATACACTTGTTTGAAAGCTTGTTTCAAGGACTATGATCTTGCAAATTATCTTGTGAAGTTAACTACATTTGAAGCTCCAACCTGAGGTTTGAAACTGGATTTTCTGAGGAAATTTTGAAGCAGAAACCAAAATTGTCTAGCTAAGCGCCTTTGTTCAAAGGTACTTCATTCGAAGGTCCTTCGTTCAAAGATCTTTCATTCAAATCCATTTTAATAATATTTTCCCCTAGCCAAAACACCCTTGGATCGAAGGGTGTTTTGGCCAGGGGGAAAATATTATTAAAATGCCTTCAAACGAAGGTCATTTAATAAAATAATATTTATGAATTTTAGCGGTCAACCTTCAATTGAAGGCCAATTTAGTTGGCATTTGTAATACCCCTCTATTTTTCCTTTTGGTTGCATAGTGTGTCCTTGTGTGGGTATGTTGCATTGATGTGTCCTAGTTATTCAGATGCCTTGTTATGTGTGTTTTCTATTTGTACCTTGACTATGGTACTCAGTTGTTATTCAATCTCTATCTGTAAAGAGATGTGAATGTTACATTTTGGTGTGATGGTGTAACTTTCTAATGTTATCATTATGGCATGATTTGGATTAGCATAGTGGTTATTTGAATTAACGATGTTTATGCTTTGGATTATAATAGTATGTTAGATTTGTCAGTTATTTGTAGTGTATTGGTGAAGGGGACAGTAACGCATCACTCGCTTGCAAGCACCCTGTGATCCCGTGATTTCCTCTTCATGGTGTGTATTTTATGTTGTTCATATTATATGTTGTTGTTTACTTGATTTACAGGTTGACAGGTACAGGACATCGACTCCACCTAGTTTCACAGGTTGGAGCATGTTCAATGCCCAATTGTATTCAATTGGGAGATAGTAGCTAGGTTTATGTGCCAAGTCATCACCCCAGTCCTAGTATGTCATCAGGTGTTGTCAGATTGTGTGCTTTGGAATATTCTCCCCTCTTCGTTATTTAATCTCAAGTTACAAATGGGTAATTAAATGGCTTAATGTATTTAAGTTTTTGATTAATTTGTTCTGAGATTATGTTGAAATATAATCTATTTTATTATTAATTTAATTTAATTAATAAATAATTTAATTGTTGATTAAATCTATTTATTAATTAATTAAATTTATGATTTTGAAAGAAGTTAATATATTTATGTTGAAGTTATTGTGTTATTTGTTGAAATTGAAAAATAAGAAAAATGAATTAAAAGTCAAATTTGAAAGTTTGAATTCAAAAATTGAAGAAATTGAGATATTTTGCATTTTTTGTTTTCTGAAATTTATGAGGGTGGTTGTTGAAATTTTAGGGTTTATCCTTATGGTTGAATTTATTTTCTCAATTTTTGGATTATGAAGTTTTTGGAAAATTAAAAATGGAGGAGAGGAAGAATTGTTGCATTTTTGTGGGTTTTTGGACTGAGGCTGTGAAAATCTATGGAGATGAGGTTGGGAGCTGAGCACCATTTCTGGATCCCCTCAAACTCAAGAAATCAGGTTCATTCAAATTAATAGTTTCATTTTGAAAATTTTTATAGTTTGAATATGTTCTTGGAAATCATTTAAATTTTGGTTGTGGATTGCAAATAGAAAACCCATGTTGAAATCTGAGTTGTTGCCAAAAAAATCCCTTCTTTGGAAAAATATTTCTTCAAAAAAATCAATGGTGTTTTGGGCTGAAAATGGTCTTTTAAAATTTATTTTCTCAATTAGTTACATGGATTCCTTGTGGATATATATATATATACTTTGTTATGTTATAATATTTGGGTTGGGGGAATAAAAACCATATTTTATTGAAAATTTCGGATTAAAAATCCGCAGGTGGAAGTTTGTTTTCAAAAAAATAAAAAAAATTGTGGGGGGTTGGGGGCTCAACCCCCACCGCACCTCCCATGGAGGCGGGTGGAGGGAGCCACACCCAGTGCGCTCCCCACACACCCCGCGACCGATGCTAACACAGTCGCCACCGCCCGTCGGTGGTCGACTATGCTAAGCACAACCACGCCACCCGCAAGGGTGGACGACTGTGCTTGGCACAATCACTGCTGCCAGGGTCGACACTATCACCGCTTGGCCTGGCCTCAACCTCTGCCCACCCTAAAACTCCCGCCTTGTAAATCGTCGCCCACTACAAAGGGGAAACCACAGCCATAAAACGATAGTCGGCACCATAAGGCGCCCAACGAGATCTGCATGCACGGCCCAAGACAGTCGTCGCATCAAAATTTGTGCGGTTGCCCCACTCAAGTGTGGCACACAGACTGAGAATGGGTGTTGACCCTCTTAATAATATTTTAATATTATAGTCTTATAATATTAAAATATAGTTAATATTTTTAATATTATATTTTTATGAATATTAAAATATTAATTTATTCTTTGCTAAATAAGTTTTAACAATATAATATTGCATATCATATTACATAGTTTTTAAAAGATTAATATATGTATATATATATTGTTTTAAAATATATATGTATATATGTTGTGTAAATTTTATATTAAAATGATGTTCAATCAAAGCATGTTTTAAGTTTAATTGAGGGAATTAAATATTGATTTAAATTAATCACATGATTTAATGTGATTGTGAAAATGAAAACGCTATACTCTCAATCAAACTATTGAATTTATTTTAGAATTAATATATCAGTTGGAATATTACATTGATGTTAAATAAATTGTTTTATTTAAGTTAAGTTAATTGTTTTGGGAATGAGTTTGTCGAAGAGAGGAAGCATTTATTTATTTAAAATGTTATTTTTTGAATAGTTGAAATAAATGTTTATTGTATATTTATTAAAAAAAAAACAATTAGGGAATTAAATATTAGTGTTAATTTCTCCCTCATCTGAAAAGATGAATTCTTAATTCAGTTTTATCGATGGAATGAATTACATAATGTAATGAGGCATGGATTTAGTATATCCAAAGGTAGTTCTTTTATATTGCCTTCAGTGAATGTCTTTCATGTTTACATCTTGGGAAATGGGTTAAGTACCTTTTTATTGTAAGTCTTCCAGAGGACCATAGAGGTTGGGGGTTGTCATTTGTGATGTCAACCTGTTGTGATTTCTCTTGGATAGTGCATGAGGTTGTGTCTATGTGTTTACCCAGTTTCTACGAACGGGGATGTTTTGTGTCTCCTGAGAAAGGAGTGATTATGGGATCCGTGTCTCCTTCTGAGGATTGACCTTGTTATATGTTTTGTTGCCTCCAGTGTTGGAGTGCATTTTAGTTTGTGTCACCTCCTGAGAAAGGAGTGGTCATGATATCTGGTTTGCTTGCACTTGGTTACCCTTGGTGTTTGGATGGTATGTGTGTTGTCAAGTAGAAGAGTGGCTTCCGTAGGGGCCAGAGCCTAGAAGAGGTAAGATTGGGTAACCTTCGGAAGTGGTGTAATTAAGTGATAACTAAATCAATATACTTAGAATTTTGGGTAGTACTTCACACTAAAAAGATAATTATGCCTCACACATAGACCCAAGTGCTCGATTAGGCTTGGGATGGGTGGGAAGGCCGGTAATGGCAAGGTCATCTATCTTGTCTGTACGAAAGGTATTTGATTCCACATTAGTAAGTATGAGGGACGAGGATCGGTTTGGGGCCACCATCCTGACGATCCATAGTGGGTAACTCATGATGAGCTGTGCGATGACACTCTGTTTAGGACAATAGTTGGGTTTTTTTTTCGTATTAGTAAGTATGAGGGTCGAGGATCGGTTGAGGCCACCATCTTGACGATCCATAGTGGGTAACTCCTGATGAGCTATGTGATGGCACTTTGTGTGACCATAGTTGGTACTTTTTTATGGTGGGTATGGTTTCCGTAACATACCTAATGTGACCATGGTTGGTGTTTGATTATGTGGTATGGTTCTCGTAACATACTTGATCTGGTTTATTTCTGGAAGCAATGTGACCATGTAGAGTTGTACTTATGTTGTACTTGCATGGTATTTGAGTTCCACTTGTGTTGTACTTATGTTGTACCTGAGTTGTACGTGTGTTGTACTTGTGAGGTTCTTGTTATCGGTTGTTTCAGTTTGGTATAGTTATGATGTAGCCTGTGTCTAGAGGTGTTGGTCTTGGCTAGGATTCCTTGTTACTATCTCCTAGCATGGGGGGTGGGCCTTTGGGTTCCACTCGGTTGGGTGGCATGCACCTAAATCCGTTGGGTTCTTTCTTCATGTTCTTGTGGATGAGACTTCCTGTTGGAGAGCTCATGGGTTTCAGTATCATTTTTTTGCTTTATTTCATTTCAGTTGATCTTGTGTTACTTTAACCCTCAGTTGTTATCAAGGCGGAAGTTGTAAATGTAACCTTATTTATTGGACTTACCTCATTCGGGGAATGAGAGTTGTAATCTTATTGTTTAATTGTGATTAATGAAATGGAAAGTTATCTTTATGCTTTGATGTAATTCATCTTATTGGAATGTATGTGTTTATATAATTGTGTAAATGAATGTCATGGATTAAGTTCATGTTTTTTGTTGAGGTTCTATATAACCTATGTCTCGTACCCTTAGAGGTTGTTGGCATTAGTTAATGAACTTGCATGTTAATTGTACTTAAGCAAAAAAAATAAAAATTGCTTGTTTATCTAGTTGTTTGCAACTTCCTCTAGGGTTGCATGGCGGGGCATTACAGCATTTCAAATAAACATGTTTATTCAAATTTTATTAAAGAACTACATAATATATTTTATTTTAGTTAATATATCTTTCTACCTAGATTGTACCTATTTGTAATTAACATTACATGTCATGTATATCATGTATGATAAATTATATCTTTTTTTCCATGTGTGTCATGATCTACTCATATTAATACATGTTCATAGAGCTATACATTTAGATGATGTTATGTTATCTTGAACTTGATTAGTATCTTTTATATTAGAATGATCAAGTAGTGGAGTTTCAAAATGGTTCTAGATGCATCTTCTTTTCTTTATCCATGTACATCCCATGACACATAATTTCATTTAAACAACTTATAATGATCTATATTAGAATTTATTAGAATGATAAATCATAACTTATAGTGATGTTATATTCTACATATAGGATTATTTTATAAAGTTTATAATGGCATCTCTTATGAATTTAAATTGGTGTGATTATATACATATCTATTTCATACTTGTAAATTATACATATCTTCTCCAATAATAGTTGTCTTTCAAATTATTTCATGTCTTTCACATGTACATCCCAGTTCTCAAGTTTTGTGGAAACAACTCAAATAAGAATTTGTCCTTATATATAAAATATAAGCACACAATATTGAAATCTTTTAGATTAACACATGGATCTTCTTTACATGATATGAATCCACATTTAGTAACATATTTGATTGAATTTGAATAAAAATCTAGGAGACTATGGGATTTTGTGATGAAAAGATCACAAGGAACTTACAAATTGAATGAAAATATACACACACATGTACATGTAAACCAAATCATGTATATATAACCAAATTCCATACTACATGTCATCATACATAAACATAAACATATAAACATGTAAATTTCATATTGCATGTCATATCATAAACATAAACATAAGCACATTTAAACATAAACATATAAACATGTACATATATACAAATCTCTGAAACATAAACATAAACATATAAATTTCATATTGCATGTCATCATACATAAACATAAGTTTATAAACATATAAACATGTACATATAAATAGATCATTGAAATATGAGAATTCATAAACCCAAATTTCATCTAGGTGATATATATATCTCAAGCATAAATTTATTAACTCAAATGTCTAGAATAGATATAAACACATGTCTAGAGAATAGATAAGAAATATAAGTTCATAAAAATATAAAATATCCACATGCGCATATATGGTCTCTATAGATCTCAAACATAACATTCCCATGTTCTAGCTCGAATATATATAATAAAATAATAAACACATGTATATAAACTAGTGCTTCAGTTGGTATCTAAGTCATCATGTTGACTCCTAGTCAAGTGACCATTCGAGCGTGAATCCTGCTCCGATAAATGTGTTGAGCCCTACATATATGTACATATAAAAAGTATAATTAAATATATATACACACATGAATAAGTGAACATGTACATGTATATGTGTTGGAACATATTTGTTTTTACACCAAAATATCAACATGTTAATGCCCAATACAAAAACTAGAGTTAAGCGAATCCACAGGAGGCGGTTGTAATGATGGATTTCTGCAAAACAGATTGTTAGTCTAATAAAGCATGCAATATTAAATCAAATCCAACAAATCAATAGAATGTATAGGAAAACAAAATGAAAAAATGAATAATAAATCTCTTACCCAATCCTTTCTTTTCCATGACTCATTTCTATTGTACTTTCTAACTCTGCTGTGATAATGGATTCCTTCATATATGTGTATGTGAGCAAATCCTATAATGTCTAGCACTAAACAAAGCTTTGAAGGATTTATAAATAAACTCTCTAATGCAAACTAGAAATTCAATCCTAATATGCAAGTTATTAAATAAATAAGCCTAAGATGATATGACAATTGATAATAATGAGATTACAAAAACGCTAAGAGATAATAATCATCGATCCTGAAAATAAGATCAAGATTTTCATTTTATAGAAAATGCAATCTTGAACAAACAGACGAGATGAGAGATTGAGAGATGCCCTAGAATCAATGGTTAAGATTCAAAGTGACAACTCTTAATTAGGGTTAGGGCAACAATCCCCAAATGTGTGGACAAGATTTATTTTGATAAATTAAATCAAAGGTGGAGAATAAACGTGACCTTGAGATTAAATTAGTAAAAACCAAGAGATAAGGAGATGAGATTTTAGAAAATCAGTAATTTTAGTAATTACTTGATTTGTAGAAGAATATTTCCATTTTGAATTAAATTAATTCAAAATATGGATTTTGTGAGATAATTAGCAATTGATTTTTGAGATCAATTACTAAAAGAAGAATCGGTTAACTATGTGAAGTCATTTATAAATAAATTACTTTATTTAAAAAGAGGGAAATGTCGCATAAGGCAATTAAATAATTAATAATAATTATTTAATTTAGAAGAGGCAGTTAATTAATTAAATTAATTAATGAATCTATTTAATTACGAGAGGATTTAGGAATTAGTGACATATTAAATAAATATATTAAAATATACTTATTTAATAATCAGGAGGACATTAATGATAAGGATTAATTAAATAAATGACTTTATTTAATTGTAAGAAGACTTTGATAATTAGTGACATATTAAATAAATAAGATTTATTTATTTAATAATCATGAAGAATGAGAGAACATGAATTAATTAAATAATTATAAATTATTTAATTAATAGTTGAATGTGGGTTAGAAACATAATTACAAAGTTATAATCATGTTATGACAAAAGGTGGTAAAATAATGGTTGCAGGCCTAAGTCATTTTTAGGTGTCTACATTTGCCCCTCTTTGTCATAATGCAGCTTGTCGCATTGTGGCAAAGAAAACAAATCCAGAATATGCCCCAGTGAAGGTACGGAGTGCCTATGCCCCCTCGAGGAAATTTTTGAATTTCAACCCGAGGTTAGAAAAATTTAGAAAATATCCCGACTAATTCAATTAATGACCAGAAAAGTGATGGCGCGATCTAATTCAGAAATGGAGGATGTTGAGCTAGCCAAAATGCTGGTCAAAGGTGGTCAAACGAGCTTCTAGTACAAGCTACTAGGTCAAAACCCTAATTTTTAGCTTATAAATAGGTTGAAAAGGTCAATCCAAGTGTCATTTGCTCATTTGTTAAATAGAAACTCTAGAAATCAGAGCCCAGAGAGACGATGGTGATTCTAGTGACTACCCACCATGGATACTGCGTGCGAACATTCTGACGACCCAAGAGCGTAGAGGCACTGGTAAGTACCCTATCCCTCTTGTCAAATTTTGAATTTAATGCATTTATTAGGGTTTTAGGGGGGGTAATCAAATACGCTGTGATGCAAATGATGTCATGTAAACTGCGACGTAAGTGTGACGGGTAGGGTAGGGTAAGTTGTATGATTGCACATCCGCAAGGGAAAATGACGCAATCGCCAGGTTGCGATGCAAGAGACGCTTTTGCGATGCATTTGCCAGTTTGCAACCCAATTGGCAAGTAAAATGACACATTTTTCGAATCGCAACGCAAATGCCATGCGAAACAATGCATTCGTTTGTTAAATTGTGCATGTGCTAGCTATAACGATGCATTCATTTGTTAAATTGGGCATGTGCTAGCTACAATGATGCATTTGTTTGTTAAATTGCGCATTTTCTAGCTATAACGACTCATTCGCTATATTGGAATGCAATTTTCATGCACAGAGCCACAATTGACTAATTGTGGTGCATTTGTAGTCAACGCAATGCAATTGTAGTTGACCAGAGTTGAATTTTGTTGACCTTGTGTTGAGATTAGTTTTGATACATCCTTGACTTCCCATTAGTAATAACCTTTCAGCAATGTTGCTCAATATGTGTTAATCCTTGGTCTTTCTTGTGCAGAGTTGGCTTGTGCTGATTTACACCCAAAAGTTACAGTTGGTGACATATGCCTTTAGAGATCGCCTGAGTGACAGACAAAGACAGCGAAATATGGCACTAGGTCTATATCATATCACCTATATTCCCATTATTCGGGAAAACAAGGGTTTGTTGACAACTCTTTGTGAGAGGTGGCACTCAGAGACCTACTCATTTCACCTGCCTACTGGAGAGGCGACAGTGACCTTGGAGGACATCTACCATATTCTCCACATTCTGATTAGCGGAGAGAGAGTTACCTATGATCTACATCGAAGGCGACAGGCCCTATTAGAGATCTATGAGGGTGTCAATGGTGCCTAGCTGGGCATGGATGGTTATGAGATCGGTTGGGATTTTGTAGCCGAACGGTTTCCCAGGTTTGATGCCATGTTGATGACACAGATTGTTGGATTACTAATTCTAGATCATCATGGTCATGGATTTCCCATTGGATGGGGGGATGTACTGGTCCATATGCAAGGATAGAGGACCATTTTTGCTTGGGGGCCGTGCTTTATCATCAGTTGCATGAGGTTATTTATCACTAGGGTCATAGTATCAGTTACGGGACTACCTTACTCATGATCTGGGTGTGGGAGCACATTCCCATTTTTTGACCACTAGTATAGATGCGACAACTGGGCGACGGGATGCCATACGTCTACCTGTATGTGGGTTCAATTAGTTAGAATCGTGTGGGAGATACTAGGTACTAGCATCATCGGATTGATACGATGATTATTTTTGTCTGGATGCCCTACAGAGATTTTCATCAGTGGCCCGACGAGGATGGCCATTTCTCCTTTCGCAGAAAGTTCCAATATTTGATTGGCTTCACAGTACAGACCCAGTGGATTATTGAGATGTACCTGCCCTAGCGAGTACTACGATAGTTCGAAGAAGCAGCAGGTTGTGCCAATAGGCATGACAGAGTATGCTCGGTCTTCCAGGGAGACCATGTGGGGGCCACCCATATCAGTGATAGTGGCCGAGCAGCAGGTTGATGGTTTAGTTTCAGTTCAGTGGGTGTATTGAGGGGGTCCGGTAGATCCAGGGACATCTGCCAAGTTCAACACTTGGTGGCAGATTCATAGGCCTATTCCTTTGATAGATCTATATTGTCCAACACCTATAGATCGAAGGTCCATTATTCTGTAGGTACTAAGGAGAGGTCGAGGTGGCAGGGATGGCAGAGGGGGAGGAGATGGAGGGAGAGATGGAGGTAGGGGAGACAAAGGCTGGGGTGGGGGAGATGATGGGGGTGGTGGAGGGCGAGGGGAGGGGATGGAGGAGATGGGAGGGGTGTGATGAGGAGGAGGGATGGTGGAGGGTAGAGGCAGCCCAAGAGAGTCAGGCAGAGAGTGGGTGGTGTACCATTGTCACCCATCCGAGAGGAGGGGGAGGAGAGAGAGGTGTATGTAGAGTAGGAGGAAGAGGAGGAGATCAGACGAGGTGAGGAGGAGGTGGAGGTGAGGGGTGGAGATGAGGAGATAGAGGTGAGGGTGGAGGAGAGAGTAGAGGAGGATCCATTTGTTGGGGGACACCCTCTTGATATAGATGTGGAGGAGGCCTGGGTCGAGGAGGAGAGAGACGAGGAGGAGGAGGAGGATGAGGCAGACTAGAGACTATGGAAGCGTATGATTTCTAGGGATGATGAGGGTGACAGATCACTCATTTTTCCTATCGATGCCACCATTGATCAACAAATCGCAGATTTGCAGAGTAGACTTGATGTGGCCTTGTCTCAGAACAAGGCCTTGGCAGCGGAGTTAGAGATCACCCGGGTGGAGAGAGATCAGGCTATTCTCCGACGGCATGAGTCAAATCGATGGGTGATAGAGTTTATCGAGTTATGTTCAGGGCCAATAGGAGACATGGCCAGAGAGTTGGCTAGGATGGCAGAGAGCAGGGGGCGGTACAGATTATTATATGAACAGGTGGTTCCCCTAGAGAGACTGGATCCAGGATTGTCTAGATCTTATAGTAGGACAGGCAGTGGTATTCGAACACATAGCAACAGCAAATCACATAGCAGTAGTCATACTAGTATTGGGGGGTCCATTACATCAAGTCAGTCATCAAGTCATAGGTCACACAGTTCGCACAAGCATTCATTAGGCCATAGCCATAGGTCTGAGCATGGGCACAGATCAGTGTCATTAAGACACCAGGCAGAGCAGAGCCAGCCTCCTGTTACTGATCCTACGAGATCTCAGAGTGAGACATAGGAGAAGACGCCTATTCAGGTCATATTTCACTTGATGGGTTAGCCACAGTCGCCTCGCAGTTCACCTCCACAGGACCGAGGAGGGCCATCCTAGGACTTGCTTTTAGACACTTGTATATTTTGATACTTTGAGCCTGCGAGCTCCATTTTTGGGATGTCATATGACTCTATCCTATGACATATTTTGAGATTATATATATGTGATGCAATTTTGATGTGGCCTATATGATGTTATGTGTTATGGTATTCTAATGTTTTATCATATGCTTATGTGATGCTTTTATGATGCTATAAGGTGTAAGGATATTATGCTTATGTTTATGAATGCAATTATGGATGTGGTTATGTATGCATTGAGATGATGATGTGATTCCTATATGCTAATGCAAATGTTTATTTATGATGCTTATATGTTGATGCAAATGATGGTTTTATGAATGATAGCGTTATGCAATGTGAATTATGGTATTTGATTTATGCAGATGTGAATATGAAATGTTCATGCAATTATGTATGTAACTTTGTTTTTTTGTATGTCACAGGATATCATCAGGGACCGAGAGAAGAGAAGATGAAGATTGATGTAGTGTGAAGAAAGATATGCATGTTAGTGCTGAAAAAGAAATCCTTCAAAGCTTTGTTATAGTGTTATCCTAGTTATTGCTCTTTAATCATCATTGGGCGAAAATGTCATGATGGCCGACAAACACTATGAGATGGCGTAGATCAATAGTGTGCAAGGTCGAACCATCACGTAGATCAACAGTCGCAGACAAGGATGATCATGACTCATGCAAGGAACATAATTGCCCCTAGTCACTTTGTCATGACCAACCGCCAGAAAAACCAAACCAATCATGAGATGTCATTGCTTCTCTAAATCCTGATGATAGGACATCCTTGAGAAACTAGCCACATGATAGTAAGTAAGAAAAATATAGCCAGTAAAATCATCCTACTACGTCATTGCTTCTCTAAATCTTGAACTCAGGACATCCTGGAGAAAATAATAGTAGAGTGATAAGCAGACAAGGATAATCATCATGATATGTCATGTGGTTCCTAAGACATAAGGAACTAAGATCATGATAATAATTAAAAGATAGAAAAAAAGGTTTTCCAAGTGTTTTAATGTCAAACGATATCAAATTTAAGGAGGACACATCCTGAATGACGTTGATATCTAGGAGATCGATTCTCAGGGTTAGGAGAATCCATCAAAATGCAAGATTGTGATGAAGATGCTTAGGAAGGACACATCCAAAAGCATAAAGAAATGACAAGAGTTGCTCTTCAAAAGGACACATCTTGAAGAACCCAAAGATTTTGCCAGGGTGAATTGTCTTGATATGATTTTGACTACATGTCATTGTTGACATGCTGAATTGACTAAGTGTTGATGAAACAGATTTTTGATAGACTAATAGCTCGATCTTGACATAAGATTCACTTGATTTGAAGAGAATTTGACGTGTGTGAATGCGTAGTGCCATGAACCCTAATGGACTGACCTAGTGCGGCCTCGGAGATCCATTGATTGATGGCCTTGCCTACATCATGCACTCAGAGACCTCATAGTTCGACATGACCAATGATGTTGTCCCAAGGACAGAGGATTGAATCATGATTTTATTGTGACAAACCTAGAATGACTAACCTAATGTCTCGAGGATTCAAAAATGAATCTTGCCTACATAGCAAATGCACAAAGACAATGTAGTTCTGACATGGACAAAAGATTGATTGACATGATCGATTGAATTGATCAGATTGACTTTGACTCTGTTTTGGATTTTCTCAGGACATTTTCAAAACTTTTTCAGATTTTTAGGATTTTTTCAGGACTTTTTCAGATTTTTAGGATTTTTTCAGGACTTTTTAAGAATGCGGGATCATGTGGGGTACCCAATGCAGTTGCATGATAAAGGTCTTTCCCCCAGATAGATTGGGAAATACCCGAGTCCAATGACATGGAGGTAGGAAAACAAAAGACAAGGATATGCAAGGGATGATGTCAACCAAATGCTATCCATGGCCGGAATCGACAGGACTTAGGATGGATGCCATGAATGTTTCAGGCCTTTGTGATTATGACAAATGGATAAAGGTTGATTTGAGTAACAATAGATGGTGAATAAACGATCGACTACGCATGGCGCCTTTTTGCCAAGTTCTCACCATGGTACTTATCCAAAGCGCCTATTTGCTAGGTTTTCACTATTGGATGAATTCATTTATTTTTACTATTTTTTCCATTTTTTGACTTTTTTGATGTCACCAAGACGCCTATTTGCCAAGTTTTCATCAAGGGATGGTTTTTTCTATTTTTCAATTTTTTTCTATTTTGTAGTTTTTAGCCAAGCTCTCTGATGCTATCTGTAGAAATTCTTCAGATGTAAACTGTTGATGGGTTCTGTCAGCTGTTCTCCATCAGGTGTGGCTAACTGATAAGCTCTGCAACCAAATGCAATAGTAGTGATATAAGGACCAAGCCAATTAGCCTCAAACTTGCCATGCTTTTCATGGTTCACCTAATTTTTGGGGTTCTGCATGAGAACCAAGTCACCGATTTCAAAATTTCTCACCATTACTCTTTTGTTATAGCTCCGATAGAGACAATTTTGATATGCCTGTAAATGATTTAAGACATTTTTTTGTCTTTCTTGTAGCATTTCTAGCTCATGTAGGCAAGTGTCTATACTCTTCATCATCAATCACTCCTTTCAAGGAGACTCAGAGAGAAGGAATTTTGACTTTGATGGGTAATATGGCCTCAGATCTATAGACCAGGGAAAATGGAGTGGCTCCAATGGGGGTACGAATGCTGGTATGATAGGCCCATAAAGTAGGATTAAGTTGCAGGTGCCAATCTCGGCCAGCGTTATTGACAATCTTCTTCAGAATGCGAAGAATTGTTTTGTTGGATGCCTCAACTTGGTCATTACCTTGTGGGTAATATGGGGTGGAGAAATGATGTTGGATGTGGAATCGCTCACAGAGTTCATGAACGTCCTGATTTTTGAATGGACTGTTGTTATCTGTGATGATGGATTGTGGGACACAATACCGGCAGATGTTGTAATTTAGAATAAACTTGGATATATTCTTACCGGTGATGTAAGTGAGAGGGACGACTTCAATCCACTTAGTAAAGTACTCATTGGCGGTGATTATGAATTTATGGCCATTAGAAGAGGATGGATGGATCTTACCCACGAGGTCGAGTCCCCATTGTGTGAAAGGCCATGGAGAAGTGATCGGTCTGAGCTCCTATGCAAGTGCATGAATTAGGTCACTATGCACCTGACATTTTTGACATGTTTGCACAAATTTAAGAGCATCTTTTTCCAATGTCGTCCAGTAGTATCCAAGTCTGGTGACTTTTCGAGCTAACGTTGGACCACTCGAATGAGATCTGCATATACCCTCATGTACTTCTCATAAAGTCATTTGGGCTTCATCAGTGTCGAGACAGCAAAGAAGGGTGTTATCAAAGCTGTGATGGTATAAGGTGTCACTGACAATGGTGTGTCTAGCCGCTTTTCAGATAAAGGACTTCCTTTGGTTGTTGGATAGGTTGGGTGGGAGGTTTTGGGACTTAAGATAGTTATATATGTCCTGATACCAAGGTGAACTAGGACCAACAATCTCGCATACCATTTCTGACTCTAGAATATCATATGCAGGCATCAACAGTTGTTCTACTAATAATTCAAATTGTGACACATTCTTAGGGATGTCTAGGACAGATCCAATGGTAGCCATTGCATCGGCTACCTTATTCTGTGTCCTTGGGATTTGTTCAAATGCAATCATTTTGAAATACATCAGGAAACTATCCACCATGCATTTTTAAGGAAGCCAATTTTCATCCTTTGTGTCATAATCATCATTCACTTGGTTGATGACTGATTGAGAATCCCCGAATAAGAGCAATGTCTGAATTTTCCATTCAATTGCTATCTTGAGACCTGTGACCAATGCCTCGTATTCTGAAATATTATTTGTACAAGGGAAAGTGATCCAAAATGATTTAGGAATTGAATCCCCTTGTGGTGTGATAAATAATATGCCAGCTCCTGAGTCGTGACTAGTGTGGGACTCATCAAAGTATAGTTTCTATGGTAAAGTTGGTTCTATGTGAAAGATAGAATCATCAGGAAAATCATTTATCAGAGATGAGTGGCTTGGATTGGTGCATCTTCCAGTTGATCTTCTATTACTTGACCTTTAATTTCCTTGTGCTCCACATATTGTATGTCATACTCGCTTAATATCATGACCCACTTCGCCAAACGGCTTGCCAATGCTGCTCGACTTAGAAGATACTTTAATGGGTCAATCTTTGCTACCAAATGTGTTTGGTGGCTTATCATATAGTGTCTTATTTTATGCACTGCAAAGACAACTAATAGGCATGCCCATTCAATGGTTGTGTAGTTGAGCTCATATCCTATCAGTGTGCAACTGATATAGTATATGGCTCTTTCTTTTTCTTCATGGTCATTTTGCACCAATAATGCCCCCATTGCATTTGTTGTTGCAGAGACATATAGGATCAATGGTTTGCCATCAATAGGCGGCATGAGAACTGGTGGTGTCAAAAGATATTCCTTAATTTTTTCAAAAGCTATGTTGCATTTATCTGTCCATACAAAAGGAATTCTTTTGCGTAGAAGATATTGGAATGGTTGACACTTGTCTACCAACTATGCAATGAAGTGGCGAATAGACTGCAATCTGCCTTGAAGTGTTCACAACTCATTGATTCCCTTTGGTGGAGGCATGTCCAGAATTTCCTTTACTTTTGTGGTATCAACCTCAATGCCTCGTCGTGAAACTATGTATCCCAACAGCTTGCCTGAAGTGACTCCAAAGACACATTTCTTTTGGTTCAAATGAACCTTGTAATCCTCAAGCCATCTAAAGATTTTTTCTAGGACTTTGAGATGATCTATCCTTGTCAAAGATTTTTCCAATAGGTCATCCACATAATCTTCCATTAAGATATGCATCATGTCATGAAAGATTGTTTTCATATCCCTCTGGTATGTGGCACCTTCTTTCTTTAAGCCAAAAGGCATGACATTCCAACAGTATGCTCCCCATGGGTAGGTGAATTACATTTTGTGTTGATCATCTATTGCAATTCGGATTTGATTATAGCCTAAAAAACCATCCATGAGCGATAGCATCTCATATCCTACCGTGAGATCAACAATCATGTCTATATTTGGTAAGGGGAAGTCATCCTTTGGGCAAGATTTATTTAAATCTTTGAAATCCATGCAAATACGGATTTGTCCATTCAGCTTTGTAGCAGGGACAATCTTGGATATCCAATCAACATAGTCTATTGACCTTATGAACTCAGCATCCAGTAACTTTTTTAATTCAACTTTTACCAGTAGGGCAATCTGTGGATGCATTTTGTGCAACTTTTGTTTGACTAGCTTGATTCCTGGGATTAGAGGAAGATGATGTAGTACCAATTCAAGATCAAGGCCTGGCATGTCAGCATATGACCATGCGAAGTTAGCTTTCCTGTCTGTGAAGAATTGTTGAAATTCGGGTTTTTCTTCTTCTAACAATGATGCAGCCAAGAGAATCATTTTGAGATTCTCTGGTGTGGCTATGTTAACTTCCATTGTGTCTTCAATGAGCATAGCTGATTTTTCCTGTGCCATAGGAAGAAATTCCAATCCTCCATCCTTAGGCGCCTCAGAGAGGTTTTCACCTTCAGATACATCCTTTGTTTTTACTATTTTACTGTCGAAAGGTGCCTTGCGGTTTTCACCTAAAGACCTTTCTTTTTCTTTTTTAATCTTTGTATTTTTGCGACTAGAGGATTGTACAGTATCCCCGAAGTAAGCTGCACAATCTAGATCAATGGAGAACC
The DNA here is from genome assembly GCA_007115665.2 of Sequoiadendron giganteum. Lineage (NCBI taxonomy): Eukaryota > Viridiplantae > Streptophyta > Pinopsida > Cupressales > Cupressaceae > Sequoiadendron > Sequoiadendron giganteum. The sequence continues at coordinate 60,890,670 of CM021102.1, forward strand.
CTATTTTGTGATCACCCCATGGAATACCTTCCCTTTGCCCCATGAATTCTGCAATTGCCTCATCATTCTGAAATATGTCCATCACCGGCGTATCTTGTTGGTCCCAGTCGATCAGTTGTGGATAAACAAGGGGGATCCCATCGTTAGTGTTGGTAAAGTATGGGGAAGATGCGGAAAGTGTGCAAATTGATGCCTCAAGTGTAAAGGAAAAGTTGTCAATTTCAACTTCCGTGTCTAATGCAATGGACGGTCCATACTCTGAGTCAGATGAATCGAATTCAAAATCATAATATGGGATAAAATTATCAACATCGTGACTAGTGGTTGGCATTTCAGAAGTATGGATAGTGGGCTCAGATAAGTTAGGCTCATGGGTGGGCTTAGGAATGGGGTGGGATGATTTAGTTGTTTCCGATGACACCTTGTGTTCTTCTGGATTCCAAGGAATGCTTACCCATTCCTTATTTTTGGAACGTAGGTCAATAAGGTCAATGTTATATTCCTGGCAGAATCGTTCTTCAAAGGAAAGTTGGCCAGGTTCCAAGAATAGTTCATCAATGTCATAGTCACTGACGGTTTTGTCAGATCCCCATTCCCATTCATTTGATTTAGTTTCGATAAGGGATTCTTCGCATGTCTCAACACTTTCTGTAATCGTTACGCCCTTACTTGAAAGTTCATGGGTACGTTGATCATTAGTTTTGAATTGGTCAAACCCTAGCCCTATATTCCTTGGTCTTGCAGTCATGATAATAGGTTCCCTTCTTCCATTGTTGTTCTTTCCAAGGCCACTTGTGTCATCAAAACCCAGGGTTTTGCATATATCATAGCCTTTCCCATATAGATGCAATGATAGTGGAGATAACTCTATTGGGTCTTTGTAGATCCAATTATCTATTTCGATAATGACTTCATTACCCATATCGCCCCACCATGTAAAAACACTTTTCGGTGGAACCTTGAAAGTTGTTTTGGGCTCAATTGCAAATCATGGTCTACCATAGACTATAGGTGGCTTCGGTATTGTGGTGATACAGTAAGCCGTATTCAATTTGAACTCTCCACAACCAAGGTCTTGGATTTGAAGCTCTTTATTTGGGATGGAGGCCAATGAAGATGGTGTGGTAGAAGGTGATGGAATGGATGATTTTGTGAGTGTCGATGGGTCAATATATTTGGATGAGGTGGAAGATGAGGCTTCCCAATTGATGGGTACCTGGTGCTTAGCAGTGGCTCGCAGGTTGGTACAATATTGAAATGGATCAGGATCTCTTGGGATAGTGATCTCAATTCCATCAAAAGGGAATTTCAGGCATTGGCTGTATGTGGATGGAATGGCCTTTAGAGCATGAATCGAGGGGCGACCAAGTAAGATATTATAGTGGATGTCACGATCCAGGACCTGGCATGTTGTACCTATGATAACTGGTCCTACCCAGAGTGGAATGGTAATGACACCTTTAGAAGCGCGTTCTTCATCATTGTATGCCTTGATGACGATGCTCTTGCTAGCATCTACACATGCATCAGAGAAACCAATAGCTTTAACCAATTTTAGAGAGAAAATGTTCAATCCTGCTCTACCATCTACTAGGACTCGTCTAACCTTATGCTTGTGGACAAAAACCTCGATGTGAAGGGCATCATTATGAGATGGTTTAGGCGAGGAATAGTCACTGTTCGAAAAGGTGATGTGATGGGGTGAATTCAGATATCCGACCATAATCTCAAAGTGGTTGACATCAATGTTGGTTGGGACAGACGACTCTTGCAAGACTTTATCCAGGATGGCCTTATGTGCGGGTGAGATACAGAGCAATTCGAGAATGGATATTTGAGAAGGTGTTTTATTCAATTGCTCAATAATATTGAACTCCGGTTTTGGATTTGACTATCTAGCGGATGGAACAGGTATGGTGATTTTTGGTTGACGTGCAGAAGGACCTGGGATAGTGACCTTGCCTTTACATTTGGTGACATTGCATTTCGGTGCCTTTTTAATGGTAATGGTATTAACACATTCATCTTCATCGGTAGTGCAAAGATTGTTAATAATAGTACTATCAGGATAATTGTATGCAGGACGGATAGTATTGTAGGCCAGACGGATGTGGTTGGCTTGATTGTTGGTATTCTTTGTGCCAAATGAGGGAGCTTTACCATGATCCTGCAGTGGTTTTTTGTGGATAGTATGATCCGCATTGGATGCAAATGATTGACCACCTATCTCAATGGTGTGGTTCTCAATGAGATCTTGTACCAGATTTCACAACTGATGACAAGAGGAAGTTTTGTGCCCTTTGGCAAGGTGGTAATCACAAAATGCACTGGCATCCCACCATGATGGCTTGAACTGATCGGGGTCATACGGTTTTGGCTCTTCCAATGTTATGACACCATTTTGAAGAATTTTCTTTAAGACAATTTCAATAGGTTCACCCAAAGAGGTGTATGTGCATTTTTGGAATTGTCGGGGTTGACGCATCTGCCTTTGATTAGTTTGCACATGATTGTTTTAGATAGCATTGGTAGTTATTTTTGGTGTAGTTACAAGAGCATTTTGATTTTGTACTCCTTTGATTTTGAGTATATGACCTGTTACATTAACGGTTTTTGCATCAACTACACCTTCGCTTGTGATATGCTTGTTCTTAACCCAGTATTTGGTTTTGTCATTTGAGCTACTTGGGTTATTATTTGTGGTGGTGTTGATGGTTTTTCCACCATATTTTAATTCTCCTTTGGAAATCAAGGCTTTCTCAAGTTGAACACATTTTTCAACAAGTTCAACAAAGGTGGTGCAACAATGGACTTGTAAGCCATACCTTAGTGGTTCTAGGAGAGTTTGTACAAACATGGTGACTTTCTCCTTTTCAGGAATTTCAACCAGAAATCTGCTTGCTAAGGTTCTTGATGCAGAGTGGCAGGGATAGAAAACACCCAAATATGATGTAAAATACCCTCTAGCACTTAGGTTTCAACAAACTTCCACAAACTATGGTGAATTAGGCACTTTTCTGTCAAAAGGCTAGTAGCCTTACCCGGTAGGATAGTCAATATAAAAACCACATGGATTATTTTCAAGGCACCAAACCTATGAATTCAGACATCCACAATGGACCCCTACAAAGTTCCAAAACCTTTCCTCTTGACTGTCAAGGCATCACTCACAATGGCCCTTTCTACCACTACTCCAAGAGGCCTAATTCATAGACCTACACCTGGGTCTTGACTATCTAGGCTCTCCCCTTCACCCCAAAGCCAAAAAATTAACTCCTACAAGTTTTTCACACCTATTACCATCATTCCTAAGTGCCTTTCAAACAGATTCTTCAAAATAAAGCAAAAACTTGCTTTTTTGCTTGTCACATGGGCTTGCCACATAGAGATGTCAAGCCAAAACATTGCACCATTTGCCTCCAAAGTCCTTTCTGCTCTCCAAGACCTCTGATACATAACATTTCACCCTCATACCTTCCATCCCATGAAGATTTTGCAATGCTACAGTGTGGGAATGGAAGATGCATCCATTTTTTGCTCAAAACCTTGATTTTGAGGGTTTTCAGACCACACGGGAGTAAAATTAAGATATCTCCCTTATTACTCAATTAAATATCACCACTCCAACTCCAAAATAAATATTACTCAATTAAATTTCCAACCATTACACCCTTCAACCATAAAACAAAACGTACAGATCGTACCAAGTACAGGATCAGCAAATTCTAGAGGAAAACATGGGGTTTGAGACCACCCGATAGTAAAATGGAAATATCTCACTCAATTCTCAATGAAATCACACCATTAAAATTCTAAAAGAAAGGTGATTCAATTATCTATCCAACCATTATAGGATTATAACATGAAACAACATATAAAGTCTGTACAATACACGGGATCAGCAGTTTCTTGATGAAAAACTCAAAAACAACAATTTCTCCTTTGAAAACTCCTTCTAAACTTCTTCAACAACCTTTCCTCGACCAAGAGAGGCATATTTGAAGCCTCATAACTCCCTCCAACTTCCTCCAACTTCCATTTTAATCATTTGGTCGTTGGAAACACATTTAGACTTCACTTGAACACATAAATGCCTAATTAAGGCAATTTAGACAATTTTCACCAATTTGCCTACAAAGATGCTTCCAAAATATGTGAAAGGCATACAAGCCAACTAAAATGAGCAAGGTGACTCCCCTCAAGTGTCTAGATACAACAAGGAATCCTTATTTCATTAATTTTCCAAAATGTACTAGACTTACAAAGGAGGATGGAGACCTTGTTTATACAAAGAGTTGGTCACCAAGACCAAAATTCCACCAAAAACTTAGGAGACCTACTACAAAGCATTGAAATGGTCCTTAGGACCTTATTCTAACAAAAAAATAAGAAACAAAGCATAACTAAACATTCTAGGTCCATTAAACCCATGGGTGCTCCTGCACCATACTCCCAAGCAAGAAAAAGATCTCATGTCCTCTTTGAGATCAGGTCTTCTACAGTAGTTCCATGTTGTTTAATGTTAGTTTCAGACATCCAAGTGGCATCCTCTTCAGGTAGACCTTGCCACTTAACCAAGTACTCCTTGTAGACCTTCCTTCTAGTCCTCTTTGTCTCCTTGGTGTCTAGGATGCATTCAAGAGTCACAGGTTGGCTTGGGGGTAATTCCTTAACCCAATCTTCATCTTCCATTGGTGTTGGACCTGCTACATCCCCTACATTCATAGAAGCTTTGAAAGGATACAAATCAGAAACATTAAAGATAGGAGAGACTGCCACCCCAGGAGGTAGCTCTATTTCATAAGCATTTTGGCCAAACTTGTGGACCACCTTGGAAGGTCCTATCTTCTTCATCATGAGTTTAGTATACTTTCCCTTTGGAAGTATCTTCTTCTTCAAGTGAGCCATCACCAAATCTCCAACCTTGTATTGAACATCCCTCTTCTTCAAATCTGCTCTTTCTTTATACTTCTCAACATTCTTTTGTAGAGTTTCCTTCACTTGTTGATGGATATCCCTTATTGTAACAGCAAAGTCTTCTCCTTGAGCACTTCTCCTATCAACTCCTTTTAGATCTCTCAATTCATAGAACCCTCTAGGGTGCATGCCATATAGTACTTCAAAAGGGCTCCTACCAATGCTCCTATTCATGGAGTCATTGTATGCAAATTCAGCCTGAGGTAAAATCAGATCCCAAGCTTGTCCATGCTCCTTGGTAAGACATCTCAAGAGATTTCCCAATGACCTATTCACCACTTCCATTTGTCCATCCGTTTTTGGATGGTATGCAGAGCTAAAGGACAGATTTGTGCCAAGTTTCTTCCACAAGGTCCTCCAAAAGTGACCTATGAACTTAGAATCCCTGTCAGAAACAATACTTAAGGGCAATCCATGTATTCTAACAACTTCCTTAAAGAAGATACCTGCTATACTAGATGCATCATTTGTGCATTTACAAGGAAGAAAATGAGCCATCTTACTAAACCTATCAACCACCACAAAAACACTATCAAAACCTCTTTGTGTCCTAGGTAGTCCCAAGAAAAAATCCATACTAACACTCTCCCAAGGCCTATTGGGAAAGGGGAGTGGTTAGTAAAAATTTAGAGTTAGTAAAAAGTTTCAAGAAAGTTGTTAAGCAACTTGTAAAAAGTGTTATTAAGGTGTTTTTTCAACAAACTAATTACAAGGTGGTTGAAAACAGTTGGTTTTGGTTGGAAATGTATAAGTACACCCTCCAAAACTCGAACTGGGAGGTTGGAGACATTATTTGTGCAAAGAGTTGGTCACCAAGACCAAAATTCCACCAAAAACTTAGGAGACCTATTACAAAGCATTGAAATGCTCCTTAGGACCTTATTCTAACACAAAAATAAGAAACAAAACATAACGAAACATTCTAGGTCCATTAGACCCATGGGTGCTCCTGCACCAGTTCTCCATCTTTGAAAGAATGGAATAAAAGTCTCTCCTGCATCCTCTTGGGTAAGTCTCCATAAGAAGGCGATGTCGATATCCATGCCAATGTTATAGGCATAGTTTTCAAAAAATTTGTTTGTCAATTCATCCCATGTTTTGATTCCCTTAGGCAATAGCGAGAACCATTCTAGTGCATGACCTGCGAGACTTCTAGAAAAGAGTCTCATGAGATAAGTTTTCTCATATGCAATGTCCATGCAACTAGTGGTGAATTCTCTTATGCATTCAATGGGGTTTGTTTTTCCTTTGTATTTGGGAAAATGAGGTACCACATATCCATGAGGAAAGGGTGGCATATACAAGGTTGTGTCAAATGGATATGGGCATAAGTCATGTGACATGTATGACTTTTTATTAGATTGGTGCAAGGTCTCCACTTGTGTTTGAAGAGCAACGAGTTGGAGTGTGAGTGCTTCCACCATGGGATGGTTGGTAGAATCACCCATGTTGGTGATAGGGGCAGCTTGAGTCCCCAACAATTGTGATGAGATGTGTTGATTTGAAATTGGTTGTCGGTGAGCAAAATGAGTGTTCTGATTAGGCAGTTTTTGGAAATGAGTGTTTTGATGAGGGATGTGCTATTGTGTATGGATTTGAGAGGCATACGTGGGGATGTGATATCCTGCCATGTTGGACTGAATTTGAGGACTTTGTTGGTTTTGTTGATGTCCAAATAGAGTGAAGGATTGAGGGCCTTGTTTATTTTGATCTTGTTGATGCCTAAATGGAGTGAAGGATTGATCACCTTGATTATTTTGAGCTTATTGATGCCCAAATGGAGTGAAGGATTGAGCATCTTTATTGCCTTGACCAAATAAGAGATTGTGGCCATGAGGAATGTTGGTATTAACCTGTGAGGAAGTAAGTTGGGTGCCTTGTATGACAAATCTTCGTTTATTTCTCCCAAAAGGGTTGGATGAGTTGGTTGCCATAGCATTTGAAGAACCTAATAATAGGTTTGTTGATGTACTCATGGAACTAGATGAAGTTCCAAAGAGATTTGAGGTGGTTGCACCCATTGTTTGTGAAGGGATGGTGAATGTTTGTTGGGGGATGGATTGTGATGCCGTGTTGATTTGGGTAGATGATCCCCCAATAGATTTTGTGCTGATTATGGCAGTGTGACCAAGGGAGGTAGCATTGATGGTGTTGATGACATTTTGTGAAGAGACTCCCATGGAAGGATTGTGTGATGATGGATTGGGAGATGTTTCTCTAAGAGTATCAAGATCAAATCCCTTTGGTAACTTAGCCCCTTGGTCAAGGAGCATAGCTAGGAATCTAGAAGATTCATTTAGGACTACTTCTTCCACAAAAGCAACAACTTCTGGATGTTGGGTAGTAGCTAATAAGTCTTCTTCAAAGACTTCCCCATTTTGATCCCATCGGATAAATGGTTCAATAATATGTGATGGAGATGGTGGAATGTTCATTTCACTAAAAGGATTGATGTTGGAATTTTCCATGTCAAAACAAGGATTGTTTGTGGCATTAGGGAATGAATCCATGCCAATTGTGAATTCAAGAAAGTTGGTGTCTTGTCTAAAGGAATCCATGAGTCTTTTCTTTTTCTATAATCTAGTTTCAACCATACAAGTTTTTCTCAACATGGGATGATGGAGAGAATGATCTAAGTATGATACTATGTTTTTGGTTTCTTTGGATTTTTAAGGAATGCTATGAAATGCAAATGAGACCAAAATGAGGCTAAAGACTTGTGAATGCAAATGGTGTGATACTAAAATGGAGATGCTAAATGATATGCAACTAAAGGGGCCTAAGATGTACTTACTATTGAGGGATTTAAAGAGGAAAACTTGAGCAAACAAATTTTTTTCAATGATTCAAGTTTGGAAGACCAATGGATGGTGCAGGAGCACCAAGTTGCTTTCAAGCCTCCATGAGGCCATTTGTAAATAGTTGATCTATTTTATGTATTGGGTATTATAATAAGGTTTATAAAACCATTTTATAGGTTTTTATTCTTAGGAAGTCATACTTGAAGTCATTTATCAAATAATGTTTAAAGTTGTTCCATATTGTAAAAATTGTAAAAGTTGCTCAAGAAAGTTGTCAAGCAACTTGTCAAAAGTGTTATTAAAGGTGTTTTTTCAACAAACTAATAACAAGGTAGTTTAAAATAGTTGCTTTTGGTTGGAAATTTATAATTACACCCTCCAAAACTCGAATTGGGAGGTTGGAGACATTATTTGTGAAGTTTGATGAATGGCAACCTCAAGTTTGGTGTGCATTTTATGATTTCTACATTGTCTTCAGGTTGAAGTTGTGATTTGTATGGACTGGTATGGATTCAAATAATGGATTATTATATATATATGGAAAGATCTCTGTTTCTAGTTTCCAATTATTTTTGTCTCATTTAATTTTATTGAGTTTTGTGGAAGATATGACTATTTTGGTGAGGGCAGGTTTAAACACTGCCTAGGGTTTGCAGTTTTGGTAAAAATGCAATAACTTTAGTTTCGACCATTGGATCTTCATGAAAATTGGAAGGAATTTCTGTAATTATTTTATCTTAAATCTCACCGAAGGGATTGGCTTCATTATTTGTTTTATGGAATTTATTAATGACTGTTCATTGCATTAAATTGTGGGCTACCATGGTTATGTTTCTGATGTGGTCTAGAATGCACTTAATCATTCTTTAAGATGAATAATTTTATGAAAGTTGTGAAGTAAATGTCATGTTGAGTTTTGAATCCTCTTGCTCTGCATCAGTTGGTATCAGAGCCTGAAGATGCTCTGGGAAGGTTGTTTGTGGTTTGTGTGTGGTTGTTTGCAGGTTGAGGAAGGAACCTGATTGCCTAGATGTGGCAAAGTGAAGTGGAAGCAAGGAGAGACTTGCTTGTGAAGATGGAATTTTTAAAGAGATGTTGGAAAGATGAGGATTCACGAAGGAAGAAGGAAAGAGAGGAAAAGGAAATGAGAAAGAAGGAAAGAAAGAAGGCAAGACAAATAGAGTTTGAGGAAGCCCTAGAAAAGATAAGCCAAAGGTTGGAAATATTAGCCAAAGAACACCAACTTCTTAAGGAAGCACAAAGGAGTTGGAATATACCAATGTCAAAGAGGTTAAGATGGCCTCTAAAGAAGATTATGAAGAAGCAAAGAAAACAAAAGAAGGAAACAAATGAGACAAAGGTAAAGTTTGAATCTATTGTTCAAGTTGAGCAAGATAAGTTACAAGTTGAGATGCATGATATTTCGATTGTGCTTGAAGATGAACAAACTTCTTTGTTGGTTAATAAACATGTTGATGTTGAGATTAGTGATGTGGTTGTTGTTGGTAATCAACTATTTGATGAAATTGTTGTTGATGAACAAGTTGAGAAGGTTTTTGATGTTATTGATAACCCTTGAATTGATACTCAAGTTGATGATGATAAAGTTGTTGATAACATTGATGTTGATATTCATGATCAAGTTGTTGTTGATAATAAGGTTGTTAATAAAGATGTTGCGGATATATTTTCTAATTTTTTATATGAAGTTTTGAAAGAGTGTGATGCATATTATATATGGTACTCTAATGATAAGAATGAAGATATAGATGATGCTACTGAAGTTTATACACAAGAAATGGAGTTTTGGAGCCTAGATGTTGAGAAAATGATGGAGAAGAGATGGTATAAGAAGAAGAGGAAGACAAAACCATGGGTTAAGATGAAGATACAAGTGTTTTTTTATTGCGGATGATAGTGAAGAATCAGTTATTTTTGCAGGTGCTTTATTCTATGCTAACTCAGGGGACTTGAGTTTTTTCTTCAAGGGGTGTATGGTGCAGGAGCACCAAGTTGCTTTCAAGCCTCCATGAGGCCATTTGTAAATAGTTGATCTATTTTGTGTATTGGGTATTATAATAAGGTTTATAAAACCATTTTATAGGTTTTTTGATTCTTAGGAAGTCATATTTGAAGTCATTTATCAAATAATGTTTAAAGTTGTTCCATATTGTAAAAATTGTAAAAGTTGCTCAAGAAAGTTGTCAAGCAACTTGTCAAAAGTGTTATTAAGGTGTTTTGTCAACAAAATAATTACAAGGTGGTTGAAAATAGTTGGTATAAGTACACCCTCCAAAACTCGAATTGGGAGGTTGGAGACATTATTTGTGAAGTTTGATGAATGGCAACCTCAAGTTTGGTGTGCATTTTATGATTTCTACATTGTTTTCAGGTTGAAGTTGTGATTTGTACAGACTGGTATGGATTCAAATAATGGATTATTATATATGTATGGAAAGATCTCTGTTTCTAGTTTCCAATTATTTTTGTCTCATTTAATTTTATTGAGTTTTGTGGAAGATATGACTATTTTGGTGAGGGCAGATTTAAACATTGCCTAGGGTTTGCAGTTTTGGTAAAAATGCAATAACTTTAGTTTCGACCATTGGATCTTCATGAAAATTGGAAGGAAGGTCTATAATTATTTTATCTTAAATCTCACTGAAGGGATTGGCTTCATTATTTGTTTTATGGAAGTTATTAATGACTGTTCATTGCATTAAATTGTGGGCTACCATGGTTATGTTTCTGATGTGGTCTAGAATGCACTTAATCATTCTTTGAGATGAATAATTTTATGAAAGTTGTGAATCCTCTTGCTCTGCATCAATGGACCATAAAAGGCCTATAAAGAGGACAAAGTGAAGTTTCCACACTAGACTATTGAGTGGGAAATAATTCACCAAATTTTTGACAAATGACAAAGGGTAATTGGGTCCAATGATAACCTAGTATTGAATGCAAAGTTTTGACAATGAATGGTAAGAGTCAACTCCTAAAATCTACAAAAGTAAGTGTCTAAGGAGATGATGAAGTTAATAATGCAACTAATGGAAAGACAAAGCAAACCTATTGTGAGCCTAAAATGGTTCCTATAATGCAATGTTTGATGGAATTTGAGAAATTCAGACTCTGGTTTGAACTGTAATAGTGAAGGAAGACTTGATTGGATTAAAGACAAGTTGTAGACTTTCAGTTTTGACAGTGAGAAGGTGATTTGAAATTTTTTGCAAATACGTCGCAGCGAATGTGGTATGACAAAGCAAATGCGGCTCACAGAGGCGAATGTGGTTCAGAAAGTGTCGATTGCGACACAATCTGGCGAATGCGGGTTGATATTTCTCAAATGCAACTCAATATTCTGAATGTGATTTGATACTAGAAAATGCAGCTTTGTGTGTTTCAGTTGCATCTCATCAAAGAGAATGCGGCTTAGGATGTTTTAAATGCGGTGCATCAGAGCGATTGCGGCTCAAAAGATGGAAATTATGGTTTGACAGAGCGATTGCGTTGCATGAAGCAGATTTTTGGAAAACAGCTTTGCAGATTTGACAAGTTTTGGACCTAGATTGTTGATGTTCAATTTGTTGAAGTTTTTTTTGAAAATAGTGGGCAAACACCTAGAAACTAAAACATTGAGTGTATGTTCAAGGATCAAGCATGACCCTTTTTGTTTTCACTAGTTTTTTGAACAAAAAGACACTTCAAGCAGACTCACTCTTAATAGTCAAAGGAGTCATCATAACAATCACAACCCACATCTTAAAATCGCGTCGACTCACATAGCCATGTCACCACCTAGAGGGTGCCCATGTTTTTCTCTTTTCCAAGTGCGTACTCAAGGTGACGGAAGTGGATATCGAATCCCTTGAGCAAACAATATGTGGTGATTATATGGTGAGTGTCTTGGGGGGAGATTCTTCCCTCCCCTTGCACTGTGATTGAAACAATGTCTGGATACTAACACAGTTAGCTTCTACACTATGGTTCTTAGTCAAGGTTTCTGTTCGGCGTGGCAATAGATAAACTCCCTCAGGAGACCTCCCAATCTTTAGAACAAAGACTTTGGGGATGTTTATCTTTCCTGTTGCCGTTGAATATGGGTTTTCCCAAAATTCACTTTTGATTATAGTGGGTTGGAAAACCTGGCTTTGGTTGTTCCCACTTAGGTCATTCCCGTAAGGTGGGTACTTTTTCCCACTACGGTAGGTCTTCTAAAGGTGTTAAGAAAACAATAAAATGCACAACTATAAAATGGGTAAGTCTGGTTTTTGGTCACCCAGTAAAGGGGAGAGCATATACCTATTACCCAATCAAGCACAGTAGATAATTTCTTCAGTTTTAAATCCAAAGTTAAAATTTTCTACACTAAGTGAAGATGTTGCTTCACCACAAGCATGGGGTTTATTTTAACCAAACAAAAATAAGAGATTTGGTGACTACCTTAGGATTGATGAATTCCACATTAAATTTTCTATCCTAGGATTGATAAATTCCGAATTAAATGTCTATCCTAGGGTTGGTTCATTTTAATCCCATCAAAAAGAGTAACTATCTGCGGTCGTGTCGGATCCAGATAAAAAAATTAAAAACAGAATACAACCAGTCATTTGCAGCTTGAGAACTGTCAAATGCATCACATTCTATCAAATGCATCGTTAGTGATCTCGTATGCTTTGCGACAGAGCGTATGCGTCTTTCACGATCGCAAATGCAGTGCGGCAAAGCACTTGCTTCACATAGGCCTGCGGTTGCATCATTTTGTACTCCTGTACCTGCAAAACAAAATCTGAGGCCATACAAAAACTTGCAAAAATGTGTTAGATTGTTGGGTTCACCAATGTAATGATGGATTTCTGCAAAATAGATTGTTATTCTAATAAAGCATGTAATATTAAATCAAATCTAACAAATCAATAGAATGCATAGGAAAACAAAATGAAAGAATGAATAAGAAAGCTCTTACCCAGTCCTTTCTTCTCCATGACTCATTTCTATTGTACCTTCTAACTCTACTATGATAATGGATGCCCTCAGATATGTGTATGTGAGAAAATCCTATAATGTCTAGCCCTAAACAAAGCTTTGAAGGATTTATAAATAAACTCTCTAATGCAAACTAGAAATTCAATCCTAATATGCAAGTTATTAAATAAATAAGCCTAAGATGATATGACAATTGATAATAATGAGATTACAAAAACGCTAAGAGATAATAATCATCATCCCGAAAAAGAGATCAAGATTGTCATTTTATAGAAAATGCAATCTTGAACGGACAGACGAGATGAGAGATTGAGAGATGCCCTAGAATCAATAGTTAAGATTCAATGTGACAACTCTCAATTAGGGTTAGGGCAACAATCCCTAAATGTGTGGACAAGATTTAATTTGATAAATTAAATCAAAGGTGGAGAATAAACGTGACCATGAGATTAAATTAGTAAAAATCAAGAGATAAGGAGATGAGATTTTAGAAAATCAGTAATTTTAGTAATTACTTGATTTGTAGAAGAATATTTCCATTTTGAATTAAATTAATTCAAAATATGGATTTTGTGAGATAATGAGCAATTGATTTTTGAGATCAATTACTAAAAGAAGAATCAGTTAACTATGTGAAGTCATTTTTAAATAAATTACTTTATTTAAAAAGAGGGAAATGTCACATAAGGCAATTAAATAATTAATAATTTTTATTTAATTTAGAAGAGGCAGTTAATTAATTAAATAAATTAATGAATCTATTTAATTACGAGAGGATTTAGGAATTAGTGACATATTAAATAAATATATTAAAATATACTTATTTAATAATCAGGAGGACATTAATGATAAGGATTAATTAAATAAATGAGACTTTATTTAATTGTAAGAAGACTTTGATAATTAGTGACATATTAAATAAATAAGATTTATTTATTTAATAATCATGAAGAATGAGAGATCATGAATTAATTAAATAATTATAAATTATTTAATTAATAGTTGAATGTGGGTTAGAAACATAATTACAGAGTTATAATCATGTTATGATGAAAGGTGGTAAAATAATGGTCGTAGGCCTAAGTCATTTTTAGGTGTCTACAGTGGTTAGTCCATGTCTTGAATCTAAAGGGAGATGTTGGCGATTAGTCCAATAATCCCCCCTCAGTGTCACTCAAGGGGATTCATACCCATGACCACAACTCTGATACCATTATTAGAACACATATATCTTTGTGCCAAAATATCGACCTATTAACGATTGGTACAAATGCCAAAGATAAGTAGACCCACATGAGGCAATTAGTCCATGAACCAAATTCAAAGGGTGGCACTAGTGATTAGTTCAATAATATGTACATTAACTTAGATGAAAATTAAAGTTCACTTGTCCACTGACATGGTTAAGCGAAGAACACATGCATACACGCTCTGCTCTCAAACTAGGAGTAACATGTGTTTCCTCCACCTAGACACGTATGCATGAATACATAAAAAATTAAAAATGAGTTATATAATTTATTAAAATGTTTCATACGGTTCCAATTCAAAGTTACATACTACATGTATGTATTTATAATTTTAGAAAAACTTAATTTATTATATGTAAATATACCTAAATAGCCTTTGCATCTTGAGTGTCAACTTCTGCAATCATATAATCCACCCTCCTATAAAATCCTACATTGGCCTAGCTCTACCAATGATGTGTGTAGTAGACTATTCAAGTGAGATGGCATCAACCCTGAAGATAGTGTCTCCATAAAACATCCTCTCACAACCTGATCGAGTGTATCAACAGGTGTCTAAGAACCTCTAGTAGCCTAAGATGATTGGGCACATGTAGCAGCATATGACTGGGAACCTATAACAACATAATCATCAATAGGTGGATGTGTATGTGTTAAATTGGTGGAATGGTTATGTGGATCATGTACCCTAAAAAATGATCTAGATGTAGGATCACTATTAGAATGTTGGGAATAAGCTGTTGGACACTAAAATAATCCACAAAATTGACCCACAAATGAACCAACATCTGCTAACAGGATCCCCAACTGTGATGAAATCATACCATAAGCTCTCATCATGTCATCAAATAATCTATAACATGTATCCCTCAAAATTTGAGCGTCATGTGCAATTGGTCTATAGCAGCTGAATATGGGATGCATGTCACGACATATACATCTAAATCAATAGGAGATTTTTTATGTGGTTGTCTCATCAAGTATTGGCCCATGCAATCTATAGATATTCGTTGAGCCCAGACTA
The DNA here is from genome assembly GCA_007115665.2 of Sequoiadendron giganteum. NCBI lineage: Eukaryota > Viridiplantae > Streptophyta > Pinopsida > Cupressales > Cupressaceae > Sequoiadendron > Sequoiadendron giganteum. The sequence goes on from CM021102.1 coordinate 60,905,708, forward strand.
AAATATCAACAATATTGTCAATTGCTTCCCATTGGGAAGTAATGACAACCTAATCTCCAATAGGGCTAATGGATGGAGTGATGGCAAGAATCCTCTACCCAACCAAGGCCCTATAGTCTAGGGGTTGTTGATCTACATGACGGTATGCATCCCTGTCATAGACACTACCACACCCTTGCCCCAAATGAGGTGGTAAATCCAAAAGTTAATGTTGAGGCCTAAATGGACCTCAACGTATAACTATTGTGAAAAATATAACGAAATTTTGTCATTCTTTAGATAAAGATCATGTGTTGCAAGAAATCATTAATATATCAAAGGGGTCATCTTAGGATCTATGCACCTAGTTACCTAATATGCCCTCACCTGAGATCTAGTGGAATATTGAGGAAAACATTCAATTTTGATAGTTTCCTTTGGCACTCTAAGTTGGACTGTACTCAAAGGAACACCACCTAAAACCTCATCCCTCATTCGGGAAAGGATGACTACTAAAGTATCCCCAAAATACACATGTAAACCTTCTAATGAATTTCTAATCATAACCAAACTATCTAAAATCTCCTAACAATCACTTCTATAGACCCCCATGGTCGAAGGGTCAACTAAAATTAATCTCAATCTTTAAATCTCTACATTTGTATGTGCCCAAATTCCATCCATATTGATGCACTATAGAAAAACTAATTTTCTAATTTTAATTCAAGCACATGTATATATGAACATAACATGTGCATGTGTACATAGATTGAATATACATGAATTTAAACAAAAACAATTTACATTTTCATAATAAAATATGACTTAGCTAAGCTAATGAATGAATTAGCTCTAGAACCTGATGATTAAACATAAATGAACATGAATTATCTAATCTTTCAAGATTGTAATTTTTCAAGGAAATGACATACTTGGATGAGTTGTGAGGGGTTAAGAGAATATTCTAGATAATCTACTACATCTATGTTGACATTTGTATAATGCACTTGGTTTGAAGTATTGAATATGTCAAATCTAGATGGTTTCATTACATGTGGCACAATAATTATCATTTGTGAGATGTTTATGGTGTGAATCTAAACTTCATCAAAATCAACATAGACCAATTAAGGATACAAAGGTATATCCATTATAAGCATAATAATTTTTTTAGGGATATAAAGGATGCACCAAATAATATTAAATTCATAATATTTATCCCCCAATTGATTGTATGTGAAGGATGTAACAAATTAGAGGGGACGATAAAAAGATATAATGATACATAAATCTTAATAACCATATAACAAGCATCCTAGATATCATCATGTGAAAATCATAATATAATTATAGTAGTGGAGGAGTGAAATTACAATAATAAACAAGGATTAAATTAATATTTGTTAATTATTTATAAATCTGGTCAGGTAATAGGTGAAGGCTTATTCCATAAAATCGGTCCTTGGCACAAATTGAAGATCCTATTCAAACTATCAAATGATACCTTGAACTATTAGGTTATTAGGCATTCCTATCAAATCTAATACATCCAATTTGGTATCAATATGGAAAGAGAAAATATGGAGCTAGCCTCTTTATCAAGTGATGTGAGAACTTGCATATTCTTATCTTTCTTGTAGATTTAATCTCATAATCATATCCCTAGAAATCCTAGTCACCCAATTTTGTTAAATTATTATGAGGAAACCATTTGCTACTACAATACTGAACTCTAAATTCTAGCAATCCTTCCTATTTTTTCCAATTTTTGATCCTTACAATATTTCTTTTTGAGAACATTGCATTAAATAGTGTGGTTCCTAAGGCTCTTAAATTTGAAATAATATTAACAATTAACCCTTTATACAAGGGTACATTAAATTTCTAACACATTCCATAATGATGATTGGGGGTCCTTATTTAGATATCATATGGCATCACATTCATAAATGTGCCCAAATCAACTTGAGGTAGTTGATTAAATTATCTCTAAATATCCTAATGGTGAGAAAGAGTCTAGAGGTGACTAAATTTTTATCCTATATTCAATGTTTTTATATATTTTCATTAATTCCTTAGGTCATTTCAGTGCTTCAATTAGAATTTCCTTTTCATTAAAGTTGAATTGCATTTTAAAGTATTAGAGATTTAATATTTCCCCCTTTATTTCGTTGACACACATCACATTTAGCAAAAAATTTATTGAAATTATATTGATTAAGGTCACCCCAAAATAAATATTTCTTCACTCATTCATGTAGGTCTTCAAATTGCATGAGTGACTTGTTCTAGTAGTGGAGGAGTGATTACAAGAACAAATGAGGATTGAATTAAGTTTTGGGAACTAAATAAATTTGGTCCTAATAGGTGGAGGCTTATTCTATATAATTGATCCTTGGCACAAATTGAAGATCCTATTCTAACTACCAAATGATACCTTGAAATTTACAAGGTTATTAGGCATTCCTATTGAAAGGTAGAATTTTTTTTGTTTCTATGCTTGAGAGATAGAATAACAATCTTCCACTCTCTCATTCAAGGAAACCCTAGAGATCTCAATCTAATGTAGAAAGGGGAAAGAGATCTTGCAATAGGGTATCCTAGGGTCTTATTATGAATTAAAGAGGGTTTCACCACCAAGCTAGGGCTTGGAAAGACTAATGAAATGCAAGAACTAATTATGAAACTCAATGATATGCAATGCTTGAATGAAACACCTAGAAATGCAACCAAATCAAAACAAAAATCCAAGAGATCAGAGGTGTGCACCTGGGAACTTGAAAGAGCTTAAATGAATTCTTGAAATGTTGAAAACACTGAATTTAATGTTGAGTGGTATTCATACGCATGTCTGGTTGATTTAGTCCCAGATTGGATTTTTTGTGCCAAAACTAGAATCTAATAGTTCTTGATCTAAATCTCCTAAAATCCTAAAAATTGGCAGTATTGGGAATCATACGCTCAAGGTGGCGTATCAATCCCAGTATGCTTTTTCAAAGGGTTATGACCTGATTCTACCCTCCAATCTCTGCTCTTTCAACTCTACTTTGTTTATGGATCTAAAACTCTAATTTCAAACCTGAAGAAGACCTTCTGGGATCTTGCAAGTGAGGAGACAACTCCAACAACTTCCTGCAAAATTATAACCTGGTCTTCAAGATCATTCATGCTCCAAGACACATAGATGTGCAATCACACATGTAAAGAGAAGAAAAACTTGTTAATTCTTAGTGAATAGGGGTTTACCTAAGCCAAACCCCTTGTAGGTAACCAAATGATGAGATGAAAAATAAGGACATGAAACATGAAGCATGGAACATGAAACATGAACAATGATACCTTGAGTAATGTCTTGTAACATGAATAAACAATCTAACATGAAGTGTCCATGTAGAATGTAGATCTTGATCTTGAAAATAAGTGTAGAACAATTCTTGGTCTTGGATCTTGAATGATACATCACAATACTAGCTCAAAAACATGCTTGATGCCCTATGATCTTGACATGATGATGTATCTTGAATTTATGCAACAATTGATGAAGAGTTCTTCTCTTGAATGCCTTATAAGTGATCTTGTAAACTCTCTTGATGCTCTTGTGAAGTCTTGGAATGCTTAAATCTTGAGTGCTTGACTTGATATCATGAAGGCTCGGTGAAATAATGATTTGAGACCTTATTTATATAGGAAATCCATCCAAGCTACCATTTATTAGATTCCAAAGGTTGAAATTCATAAAATTTAAATTTAAAACCTTAATTTCCTGCTCAAAACTCTAAAAAGGGGCCAAATGGGACTCATATGCCACCCCTGGTGGATGGGTCCCACCTACGTGGGACTCATACACCACCCCTGGTGTATGGCTCCCACCTACGTGGGACTCGTACGCCACCCCCGGTGTATGGCTCCCACATAGGTGGGACTCATATACCATGCCTAGTGTATGGGTCCCACCTAGGTGGGACTCATACACCCAAGGTGGCGTATGGATCCCACAAGACCTTTTTTGAGAGAGAAAGTGTCGGGGAGTTAAGAAATTAAGTCTATTTGTTGATATTGTTGGGATTTCGGTTGAAATAAGCCTCAAGATTCATAATATAGGGTCTCAAGGGCATATTAATGAGAATATAAAGGTCGTAAATGCAAGAGGGCCCAAAACTCAATGTGAAAGTGTAAATAAATATACTTTACAACATCAAATTAAGGCAAAATTAGGTCTATTTAGCTTACAAGGGTCCTAAATCCAATGTGAATGTGTACAACACATTAAAAAATTAGATTAAAACAAAATTAGGTCCAAGGTTTCTAAATTTAATGTGAAGGTGTAAATAAATACACTTTACAACATTAAATCAAGGCAAAGTTAGGGTTTTTTAGCTTAAAAGGGGCCCAAGACCTAATGTGAATGTGTAAAATACATCACAACACTAGACCAAGGAAACCTTAAAAAAATTTTAATGTTAATCATTCCCAAATTAAGTCTTAAATTAGGTTTATTTAGTTCACAAGGGTCCAAAAAAGTGTGAAAATGTCACAAACGACATTTTTCGATGCTACATTTAGCCCCCACTTTAGTGAGAGGCGAAACTTGCCTCAAAATTGCACTAAAATGGACATTCAAGAGCGGCCCAATTGTAGCAATGTGAATGGTCTAGGATGACAAATACCAAGCCAGTGGTCAAGCCCCCAAGATCTGAGAGCCTACATCAAACCGACATAAGCACAAAAGGACATGCACAAGGTGTATGATTTGCAGCAAAACAAGATACACAAACATACAATATCGTAGATTAAACGAAAGAAAAATAAAAACAAACAAAGTAAAAAGAGGTGGATCAAGCCTCGACCATTTATCCAATGCAATTTGGATTAGATCTAAGTTGTTTGTCCAAATATGCATGCTCACTCAGAGGCAACAAAATTTCAAGTTGTCTATTGGGTGAGTATCCAAAGGGTGGCTTAGTGGGAAAGTCTTGGCTCTATGTCAGCTTCTCATCGTATAATGAGAAATTCATGCCCACCTTTAGGCTTCTCATCATATGTTAACCATACCAAAACTATACCTCTTGATAGCTTTGACAAGGTGCCACATAATAATGAACTTCGAGCTTCAAGAGGCAAGAAAAGCTTCATATTCTTGAAACTCATGAAAAACAAGATGGCTCCACAAGCAAGCAAAGTGTATTATGAAAGGTGGCCATATAAAAATTGTTGTAAATGAAAAATAGTGTAAGGTGTGTTTAAAGGGATTTTGCTTAGTTGTGCAAGGTCTCATCTTAGGGAACATTGTGCCTAATGTCTCCAAGAGAGGACAAATCAAAGAAATATCAAGCTCTTGGAGGAAATCAAACCCAATGACACCACTAAGAAAATAATGCATTGCCTAAAGAAAGAAAATAACACAATTAAACATGAGTGTCGATGTATGCCCCCACTTTAAAGTGGTTTCTAACACCATTAATGTGAGCAATTTCTTTAAATTAGAAGAAGAAATGAGTGCTTACTCAGAAATCCCTATGCCAAGTCATATGTTTCCAATAAGCTACGTCATGAATAAGTATGTCAGATATGAGCCAACTTAAGCAATGTTGTCCACACCCCAATCTTTCTCTTATATATATATATATGGAAGGCAGTTAACTACCCAAAGGAGACAATTACAAGTGGCATACGAGCACAAGACTATCTAACCCCTTTTCCCCACTTAGTGTAGGATAAGGATGAGCCGAATAGGATGAAAATAAGTATCAATTAGAGGAACTAGGTGCTTCAACACAAAGAAGAGAACCACGATCCTTAAGATGTTGAATTTGAGTTACTTAAAGCCTTACATGAAAATTAGTAGCATGACCATGAACTCTATGATATGCACAAAATTAATTCTTGTAGTAAAATTTATTTCATGTTCTTGGAGGGAGAGATATCAAACGATATTGGAGGAGTCTCGACAAGATAATCTCTTGATCAAAATTAGAATATGATGTTTTATTTTGTGGAAAACATATCTTTTGCTTAGTATTAGGTTTCATACTTACACTAGACTCTAAAATTATGAGATTTTGTACTCTCCTTTATAGAGTGTGTAAGATCTATCAATTTCGAATCATAAGTATTTTGCATGATGACATTAATGTTAAGCAAGGACTTCTCTATTTCTTTCAAAGGATAACAATCAATACCACTAGTGTCTATCAATTCAGTATGCACTACTGTTAAATTCGGCTTAGAAGAATATTTTGTAAGAGTGTTGATATTGAGCGAAGGCTTGTTTGTTTCTTTCGAAGGACGATAACCAAGACCATTAGTCTTTTCATGCATGTGAGGCTCTATAGGGTTACGAATAATTTTTTCTCTAGAACCACATCCTTTTCCACTATATTCAAGTTGTTTCATAAGCTCATAACCTCTTTCATAAAAATAATTCATTGCATTTGGATTCACTGGTTGTTCATAGTTAAGTTCATCAAAGTGTGTTGTATAATTTTCTTCTTCTTATAAAGTGGTTGAGGTGGATACTTTCAAAGGGTCTTCAAAATTTTGTGTTGACATTACCAGTTTTTCTTTTCTCTTTTTAGAATCTTTGTTTATGATCTTTTACTCTCCCATGAAGGTTGGTTCAAAATCTAAGGAACCCCAATAATCTTCTAATAGCTTTGTGATTTCCTTAATATGTTTTCCTTTTTCTTTATGTTGCATGATTTCTACTTATGTAGTTGGTGTTAATATTTTAAAAGGATTTTCCTTGTATTTCTCAATGCTCAAACAACGGTTTTGGTCAGGGTTGACTTCGTGTGTACATGTTATTGTTGTAGACATACTTCATTACATGATGAAGAGTAGAAGGCACCCCATTCATTGTATGAATCCACAGTTTTCCTAAAAGTAGATTGTATGAAAGATCATGAGGCATAACATGGATCAGTGTTTCTAATGTGGCCTTTCTAGCTATAATAGTTAAAGTGATCACACCAAGCGGTTGTTTTCCTACATTTTCGTATCCCTTAATAGATAAAAAGTCGAGTTAAATTTTTTATTTATCCACGCCAAGTCTATCCAAAAGGGTCACACTACACACATTAAGGGCAAAGCCATTGTCAATGAGGGTTATTTTTATTTCCAGCCTATTATAGATAGATATTATCGTGAAAGTGCCATTTTTTTTTTGTATTTCCAAAGGAGGGAGCTCACTTTGGTGGAAAAAACATTTTCCAGCATTCATTTCTTGAATCATGGCTTCTATGTCATTCAGTTGCGCACTAGAAGGGATAGAAACTTATTGTAAAGAATTTTTAATCATGCTATGATAATGAGGGGAGGATTGAATAAGTTCCCATAATGATATCTTAGTAGGAGTGTTCTTAAGTTGTTCAAAAAGATCATACTCCTTTCCACTTTGTGCAAGAAAATGAGGAGGAATTGGTAAGATAGTATTAGACAGGGTAGGATTAGGAAATAGTAGGGATATTGAAGGTGTTTGTCTTGGTTGTGGACTGTTTCTAGTGTTATATGTATGATAAATGGTATTATGATTCAATTGTTGTGAAACATTATTCTTAGGTGGGTAAAGGATAAGTTTGGGTTTGTTTTGAGTTTGAGTTTTGTGTGAAGGTGGGTAAAGGATTAGAGGGTTCAAAGGATGTCCCACAGGGTATGTAGGATGTTTATTAGTCAAGGGGGACACTTGCATATTCATAACCTCAACGGTATTGGTTTGATGTATTTCTAATAAAGGGAAATCTAGTGTCATCTCTTCACCGTCATCTAAGGAAGCTAAAATATTGTCATCTTCTTCTACCATGATATCTTCCCTAAGAGGAGAGTTTTTAGGAGAACTAAAAACTAGATGTTCATGACATTCAAAGGTTGGTTCTTCTAAAATGACTTCATCACAAGTAAGGGATTTATCGAAGGTTAGATTTTATTTTCTATCAATGATGTTATTATCTTGTTCAATAATGTTTTCTCTAGGGGAAGAGAGGCAATAAAGATTCTCATGGCTTTCATCGATTGTATTTTCTAACATCAAAGTATCTTCTGCAAAACTATGAGAGATACTAGGAGAAGAACCAATATGATTGTCACATTATTATTCATAATTTTATTCCTTTGTCCCATAATGTTTTCTAAAATAGGATAGGTAGGGGAAGAAACATGAAAAGGTTTGTCGTAGATCGTAAATATTTGATCATCTAACACCAATATATCTTCCTCACTTACAATTTCATCTTCTAAAACATTATCACGAGAGGAAGGTGTTGGCAGATGAATGTAGACTAGTTGAAGTTTCAATGGTTTCTTGTTGTGTTATGTGATCATCATGATTACCTATTGTTATGTCCTCTTGTTCATTAATGTCTTGTCCACTAAGAGAGGTAGAAGGAGAGAAAAAACTAGGACTCTCAAAACTCTCATTCATTGGTTCTTCTAACACCAAAATATCTTCTTCACAACTAGGAGATATATTAGGAGAAGAAAAAATATGATTTTTGTGATTATCCACTATTGTATTCTCTTTCGCTAAAACATTCTCATAGGGAGGGGATATGAATTTTTTCTTAGCATGCCTAGATAGGTAAGATACTAACATTGTTTGACCAAGAATGAAAAGTACTTATAACCACCTCATGCAATGCTTCAATAATGTAAACAATGTATATCCAAAGATGAACAATACTTTTATCCAATGTATGCAAAGCTTTAAGAATGAAAATAATGTGTATCCGAAAATGAAAAGAACTTTTATCAAAATTATGCAAAGCTTTATAAAAAGTAAATAGCGTGTCTGCAAAAGTGAAAAGTACTTTTATCCATATGATGCAAAGTTTCAAAAATGTGAACATTTTTAGATCTGATGATTTTTTCTATTGAAATGATTTCAAAAATGACTACCCTAAATTGATTTTTTTGACCTAGATGTATAAAATAGAAGTTACTAAAACTTTCTAGAATGATACTATATGTTACCAACAGGCTTAAGAAGTATAGAAACAAGGTTTTCAATGTGGCAAAAGATAGTTTCAAATCTACACTAGGACTTGTAACTGAGGATTTTTTCCTGCAAGATTAGAATGTTAGCAAATCATAATGCACATACATAAATCCACAATATTCAATGAAAAGCATAGGAATAAACAAAGGAAATAAATGAAACAAGCTCACCCAAGTCCTTCATCCTCCATGGTTGACTTCCATTGCACCTTCTAGCTTGCTAAAATATGAGATTGCCCTCATATTTTGATAAGCAATCTAAGATATTGACTTCTTATAAAATTGCAAGAATGTGTAGACACATAAAAATGACCTAGGCCTACAAGCACTATTTTACCACTTTTTTCCTAGCATAATTATGACATTTTAATTATGTTTCTAACCCACCTTCAACTATTAATTAAAGAATTCATAATTATTTAATTAATTTATGATTTTCTACTCTTCATGATTATTAAATAAATAGATCTTGTTTATTTATCTAAATGTGTCACTAATTATCAAAGTCTTCTCATAATTAAATAAAGTTCTCAATTTATTTAATTAATCTTTATCATTAATGTCCTCTTGATTATTAAATAAATATATTCTAATTTATTTATTTAATATTTCACTAATTCCCAAATCCTATTTTAATTAAATAGATTTATTAATTTATTTAATTAATTAACTACCTCTTCTAAATTAAATAATTATTCCTAATTATTTAATTGCCTTATTTGGCATTTCCCTCATTTTAAATAAAACAATTTATTTTAAAATGACTTCACGTAGTTAACTGATTCTTCTTTTAGTAAATAATCTTAAATCAATTATTTACTATCTCATTAAATCCATATTTTGAATTAATTTTAATTCAAAATGAAAATATTCTTCTACAAATCAAGTAATTGCTAAAATTACTGATTCTCTAAATCTCATCTTCTTATCTTTTGATTTTTACTAATTTTCATCTCACTGTCACGTTCATTCTCCATCCTTGATTTAATTTCTTAAAATTAAATCTTGTGCACTCATTTGGGATTTTCACCCTAACCCTAATTGAGAGTTACCATTTTGAATCTTGATCATTGATTCTAGGGAATTTCTCAATCTCTCATCTCACCTGTCCATCCAGAATTGCATTTTCTATTAAATGTCAATTTTGTTCTCATTTCGACATCTCTTAATATCTTGAAATCTTGAATTTAGAGCTTCTTAATTTCATTTTTCTTAATCTCTCTCTCTTGCATTTTAGGCTTTTCATTTCAATTATTTGCATTTAGAATTTAGTTTCTAGTGCATAGCAATAGAATACAAATCCTTCAAAACTTTGCTTAGGGCTAGTCATTATAGAGTTTGCTCATCACAAGTTTGAGGGCACACTCATTATCACAGCAAGCTAGAAGGTGCAATGGAAGTCAGCCATGGAGAAGGAAGGATTGGGTGAGAGCTTTCTTATTCGTTGATCTACTTTGTTTTCTTATGCATTTCATTGATTTTGTGGATTTAATTGATAAAAATTGTATGATGCTAACCAATCTTATGATGCAGAAAAATCCTCAATTACATTGGTGAACCTGACATCTTTAAACATGTTTTTTGCAGGTTTTCATACTTCTTTTTTTGCAGGTACAAGTACGGAACAATGCAATTGATAGACCGTGCGACGCAAACGCTTTGTTGCGCCACATCCGATTTCGCGAGTCACACAATCGATCTATTGTAATGCACTTGACTTTCCTAACAACGCAACTGCCCTATTGTGACGCATTTACAAGACTCCAAACCGCAAACACCATATCGAGTCCCATATCCTCTGTTGTGACACACATGATTGGTATAAAAAAAATTGCAGTTTTATTTCATTTTGCAGTTTTTTGCTTTTAGATTAGAAGTTTTCCAGGATACTAATATTTTTGTGACAGCATGTGTCAAAGTTGGAGTTTACCAAAACTTTCTTGATTTTTTATTTAATTTAATGTCACAATCATGCATTTCTTCACTCATCAGTAAAATGAACATACACGCACTTGCATAAGGTTAAAAAGAACAATACATTTCTTTTTTCATGGGTTTAAAATTAACTGCTAGTTAAGCAATACTACAAATGGTTAAAATGAACCCCATGTTTTTTTTGTTTGTCAAGACATTTCATTTTGGGCTTAAACAATAACATCATGTGAGTGTGAGTTAAGATATTCATGTGCTCTTTCTTTGTTTTTAAACAAAGATTGATTGAACTATGAATATTTTGACTCGATTTTGTTAGCCTTAGAATTTGGGCCTATTTTGGTGGGAAAAAGTACTCACCCCAAAGTGACTCAAACCGGGAATGCGCTAAAGCCAAGCGATGCCCAACCAGTATATAAATTTTAATGTTAAGGAAAGCTTAGCATTACAGAACTTCCTGCGGACCAACAATTGACTCCCCATTACCCTTGTGGTGTGTCGAAACCTATAGAGCATAACCTCTGCAAACTGGGATGATAATGCCTCTCACGTGGCCTTCTGAACGGGTGCTTGAAGTAAATCCTTTGTTTTAGAAAAGCACAAACCTTCTATTCTTTGGTGCAACAATGGTCATTGCCAAGGTACCCGCACCTGCACAGTTCTTAGTAGAAACAATCAATCTACCATGGGAGTTTCATGAAGATTGGAAGCTTGGTTGCCCTGAGAAGTGAGTGCACTATAAGGGGGAGCCTATGTGGCCAAGCTTCTGAATTCATTTGCTAAGGATATGCAGTTCTTGGGATCCATAAGAATATTGTCCTTGCAGCCTTAGGATTTTTGTAAAATGACTTCTATGTGGTTGATTTTCATTTTTTACAACACCATGTACTTGCCAACTATTTTCAGACAAACTCAACAAATGAACAACTAACTTACCAAAATCTAAAACAAACTGGTCAAACTACTGAAATTTATTCTGAGCCGCAATTGCTCTGTTGAGTCGCAATTATCCTTTCAAACCGCAATTGCTCATTTATGAGTTGCAATCACTCTGCTGAGCCACATTTGAAACTTCAAACAATGCAATTGCCATATCACACCACATTTGAATATTCATATGCTGCAATCGCCCGTCTGCACCACATTTGATTGATACCAAACCGTATTCACCATTACGAGCCACATTTGTCAGCTCAAACACCACAATCACCTTACTAAGATGCATCTGCCCTATCGTAACACATTCAGTGTGATGCATTTTCCAGTCTAAAAAAATCTTGTTTCTGTCAAAATTGAGGTCCAAACTTGTCTTTTTCCAGATTCCATCAAGTCTTTCTCTACTATTTTTTTCAAACCAGACATTGAATTGCTCAACTTCCCTCATCATTGCATTATAGATAGCATCCTTAAACTCACCATAGGTTTCCATTTGCATTTCATTAGTTGCATTTTAAAACTCTACCATCTCCTTAGACACTCATTTTGCAAAAAATAGGGGTAGATTCCTTGCCATTCATTGTCAAACCTTTGCATTCAAAAGTACGTTATCATTAGACTCAATCACCCTTTGTCTTTTAGTCAACATATTTGGTGAATTATTTCCCACTCAATAGTCTAGTGTGGAAGTTTCACTTTTTTCCTCCTTTAGTCCTTTTACAGTCCATTGATATTCCAAACCTAAAGCATTACCAACACTTTATTTGGTCAAGAAGTCATCTCCTTAGATTTCCCAATAGTGAGTGCATCTTAGGCTCCTTTTAGTTTGCATAACATTAGTCTCATCACTTTAGTGTCATACCATTTGCATTCACAAACCTTTAGTCTCTTTTTGGTCTCATTTGCATTTCATAACATTCCTCAAATTCCACAAAAAACCCAAAAATATAGTGTCATCTTTAGGTCATTCACCCTCATCATCCCAAACTTAAACAATTTTTTTTATGGTTGAAACTAGATTACAAAGAAAGAAAAGACTCATGGGTTATTTTGGTCAAGACACCAACTTTCTTGGTTTCACCAATGACATGATTTCATTCCCTAATGACATGAACACTCTTGCTAATGACATGGGAAATTTGATTATCAATCCTTTCAGTGAGATGTCCATTCCACACAATCCTTTTGAACAATTTTTCTGCAGAAACACAAACGGGGATGTCTTTGAAGAAGACATACAATTTGTTTCCCAAACCCCAGAAGTGGCCTCTTTTGTGGAAGAACTCATTCTAAATGATTCAGCCAGATATCTAGCCATGCTCCTTGACCAAAGGGCTAGGTTACCAAAAGGATTTTACCTCAACACAATTAGAGAAACATCTCTTGATCCCCAATCACATAATATTCCATGGGAGCCTCATCACAAAACATCATTAACACCATTAATGCTACCTCCCTTGGTCATGCTACCACCACAACCAATGCATCCACCATAATCAACACAACATCTATTAGGGGATACTCTACTCATACCAACACCACATCACAACCCATCCCCCAACAAACATCCACTATCCCTTCACAAACATTTGGATCAATAATGGGTGCAACCACCTCAAACCTCTTTGGAACTTCATCTAGTTCCATGGGTACATCAACAAACCTGTTATTAGGTTCCTCAAATGCTATGGCAACCAACTCATCAAACCCTTTTGGGAGGAATAAACAAAGAGTTGTCATTCAAAGCACCCAACCTAATTTTTCATAGGTTAATACCAACATTCCTTTGAGGAAAAATACCCACATTCCTCAAGGCCATAATTACCTATTTGAGCAAGGCAATCAAGGAACCCAATTTTCTACTCAATTTGGGCATCAACATGCTCAAAACCAACAAGGCCCCCAAATTCAATCCAACATGGAAGGATCTCATATCCCCACATAAGCTTCTCAAGTTCATACACAGCAACATATCCCTCATCAAAACACTCATTTCCAACAAGCGCAAAATTGAAACACTCACTTTTCTCACCACCGACACATCCCAAACCAACACATCTCATCACAATAGGTGGGAAACCAATCCATACCTATTACCAACATGTGTGATGCTACCAACAACCCAATTGTGGAGGCACTCACACTCCAACTTGCTGCTCTTCAAACACAAGTGGAGACCCTGCAATAGTCAAACAAAAATTCTTATATGTCACAAGACTTATGCCCTTATCCATTTGACACAACCTTGTATATGCCATCATTTCCTCATGGATATGTGGTGCCGCATTTTCGTAAATACAAAGGAAAAATAAACCCCATTGAACACATAAGAGAATTCACCACTAGTTGCATGGACATTGCATATGAACAAACCTACCTCAAGAGACTCTTCTCTAGGAGTCTCACAGGCCATGCACTGGAATGGTTCTCGTTATTTTCTAAAGGAATCAAAACTTGGGATGAATTGGCAAACAATTTTGTTAAAAACTACGCCTATAACATTGACACGGATATTGACATTTCCTCCATATGCCGACTTACCCAAGAGGAGGTAGGAGAGACTTTTATCCCATTCTTTCAAAGATGGAGAACTTTAGCGAGCAGATGTCTGATACAAATACCTAAAAAAGAGAAAGTCACCATGTTTGTACAAACTCTCCTAGGACCGCTCAAATATGTCTTACAAGTCTATTGTTGTACCACCTTTGTTGACCTTGTTGAAAAAGGTGTTCAACTTGAAAAATCCTTGATCGCTAAAGGAAAATTAAAATATGGTGGCAAAATAATCAACACCACCACAAACAATAACCCAAGTAACTCCAATGAAAAAATAAATATTGGGTTAAGAATAAAAACATCACAAATGATGGTGTGGTCGACGCAAAAACCATTAATGCAATAGGTCATGTACTCACCATCAAAGGATTTTAAAATCAAATGCACCTGTGACCACACCAACACCAACTGCTAATGTTGTTCAAAATAATCCTACTCAATTTAATCAAAGGCAGTTGCATCAACCATGACAATTTCAAAAACGCACATACACCCCTTTAGGTGAACAAGTCAAAATTTTCTTGAAGAAAGTTCTCCAAAATGGAGTCATAACATTGGAAGAACCTAAGCCGTATGACCTTGGTCAGCTCAATCCATCATGGTGGGATTATAATGCAGTTTGTGATTACCACTGTGTCAAAGGGCACAAAACTTCCTCTTGTCATCAGTTGTGAAATCTGGTACAAGACCTTGTTGAAAACCACACCATTGAGTTAGGAGGTTAAAATTTTGCGTCTAATGTGGATCATACAATCCACAAAAACCCATTACACGATCATGGTTCTGGTAAACCCTCCACATCTGGCATGAAGAATTCCAATAATCAAGCCAATCACATCTGTCATGCCTTCAATTATTTCAATAGTATCATCATCAACAACTTGTGATTTGTTGATGAAGGGAAATGTGTCAATACTATTACCATTAAAAAGGCCTTAGACTGCAACGTTACAACACATAAATGCAAGGTCACCATCTCAGGTCCCTCTGCACGTCAACCTAAAATTATCATAGGTGGTCCGTTTGCCAGACAATCAAACCCTAAACCAGATTTCAGCCTTATTGAGCAATTGAAAGAAACACCCGCTCAAATATCCATTCTTAAATTTCTTTGCATCTCACCCGCACATAAGGCCATCTTGGATAAAGTCCTGCAAGAGTCTTCTGTCCCAACCAACATTGATGTCAACCATTTTGAAATTATGGTCGTATATCTAAATTCGCCTCACCACATTACCTTTTTCGGATATTGACTATTCCTCACCCAAACCATCTCATAATGATGCCCTTCATATCAAGGTTTTTGTCCACAAACATAAGGTTAGACGATTCTTAGTAGATGGCGGAGCAAGATTGAACATCTGCTCCTTAAAATTGATCAAATCTCTTGGCTTCTTTGATGCATGTGTGGATACTATTAAGAGCATTGTCATCAAGGCATATGATGATGAAGAACATGCTTCTAAAGGTGTCATCACAATTCCAATTCGGGTGGGACCATTTATTAGAGATACAACATTCCAAGTCTTGGATCATGACATACATTACAATATCTTACTTGGTCACCCCTGGATTCATGCTCTAAAGTCCATTCCTTTCACATACCACCAATACCTGAAATTCCCTTTTGATGGTATTGAAATCCCTATCCCAGGAGATCCTGATCCATTTCAATATTGTACCAATCTACGAGCCACTGCTGAGCACCAGGTACCCATCAATCGGGAGGCCTCAACTTCCACCTCTTCCAAATATATTGACCCGTCTGCACTCACCAAATCATCCATTCCATCAACTTTGGCCACACCATCTTCCTCGACAACCATACCAAGTAAAGACCTTCAAATCCAAGACCTTGGCTATGGAGAATTCAAACTGAATATGACTTATTGTATAACCACAATACCTAAGCTGCCTAAATTCTATGGTAGACCATGTTCCGCGGTTGAACCCAAAACAACTTTCAAGGTTCCACCAAAAATGGTTTTCACACTATGGGGGGATATGAGTAATGAAGTCATCATCAACATAGCTAATTAGATCTATAGAGACCCAGAAGAGTTACCTCCACTACTAGTGCATCTCTATGGAAAGGGTATGACATATGCAAGGCACTAGATTTTTATGGCACAAGTGGTCTTGGAAAGGCCAACAATGGAAGGAGGGAACCTGTCATTATCTCTACAAGACCAAGGTACATTGGGCTAGGGTTTGACCAAATCGGAACTGATAATTAATGTACCTATGAAATTTCAAGTAAGGACGTAACAACTCCACAAAGTGTCGAGACAAGCAAAGAATCCCTTACCAAAACTAACTCTAATGAATGGGAATGGGGATCTAAGAAAACCCTGAGAAACTATGATCTTGAACTAGGATTAATGTTGAACGATTCTGAAAAGAATACAAAATTGATCCTATTGACTGTCATTCTAAAGATAAGGAATGGGTAAGAATTCCTTGGGATCCAGAAGAACATAAGGTGTCATTGGCAACATCTGAATTATCATGCCCCATTCCCGAGCCCACCCATGAGCCTGACATGCCTAAGCATATTGTCCATGCCTCTGAAATTCCATCCAATAGTCATGATGTTGATACTTTTGTTCCCTATTATGACTATGAATTCAACTCATCTGAATCTGAATATGGTCCATCCATTTCATCTGACACGAAAGTTGAAATTGATAAATTTTCCTTTACACTTGAGGCTTCAATTTGCACACTTTCCACATATTATCCATCCTTTACCACCACTAACGATGGGATTTCCCTTGTTTACCCGCAATTGATTGACTGGGACCAAAAAGAACCACCAGTGATGGATATCTTTCAGAATGATGAAGCAAGAATTCATGGTACTCCGAGAAGGCATACCTTGGGGTGATCACAAAGCAATATTTTCCATTGACCTAGATTGTGCAGCTTACTTTGGGGAGACTATGCAATCCTTTAGTCGCAAAAATACAAAGAATAAAACAAAAAAAAAAAATTAGGTGAAAACTTCAAGGCACCTTCTGATAGAAAAATAGTAAAATAAAAGGATGTATCCGAAGGTGAAAAACTCTTGGAGGCACCTAATGATGGAGGATTGGACTTTCTTCCCATAACACAAGAAAAATCAGCAATGATAATTGAAGACACCATCGAAGTTAACATAGCCACACCAGAGAATCCCAAAATGGTTCTCGTAGTTGCATCATTAACAGATGAAGAAAAACCTAAGTTTCAACAATTCTTCATAGAAAGGAAAGTTAACTTTGCATGGTCATATACTGACATGCTAGGCCTAGATCCAGAATTAGTATTGCATCATCTTCCGTTAATCCCAAATATAAAACCAGTCAAACAAAAATAACAGAAAATGCATCCACAGATTGCACTACTTGTAAAGGCTGAACTAAAGAAGTTACTGGATGCAGGATTCATAAGATCAATAGATTATGCATACTGGATATCCAACATTGTCCCTGTGACAAAGCCAAATGGACAAATTTGTATCTGCATGGATATCAGAGATTTTAATAAGGCTTTCCCAAAAGATGATTTCCCATTACCAAATATAGACATGATTGTTGATCTCATAGTAGGGTACGAGATGTTGTCTCTCATGGATGGTTTCTCGGGCTATAACAAAATCTTCATTGCAACTAAGGATCAACACAAAACGGCATTCACCTGCCCATGGGGAGCATACTGTTGGAATGTCATGCCTTTTGGCTTAAAGAATGCAGCCACCACATACCAAAGAGCTATGACAACAATATTTCATGACATGATGCATATCCTAATGGAAGATTATGTGGATGACCTCTTGGCCAAATCTTTGACATGAAAGGATCATCTCAAAGTCCTAGACAAAAAATTTAGATGGCTAGAGGATTACAAGGTTCGTTTGAACCCAAAAAAATGTGTCTTTGGGGTCACTTCAAGCAGACCATTGGGCTACATAGTTTCACGACAAGGAATAGAAGTTGATATTTCTAAAATGAAATAAATTATAGACATGCCTCCACCAAAAAGAATCAACGAGTTGAGAACACTTTAGGGCAGACTGCAATCCATTTGATGCTTCATCACACAGTTGGCAAACAAGTGTCAACAATTTCAATACCTATTATGCAAAAGTATCCCCTTTGTATGGATAGAAAATGCCACACAACCTTCAAACAAATCAAAGAATATCTATTGACACCGCCTTTCCTAATGCGTCCAATTGAAGGCAAGCCATTGATCTTGTATGTCTCAACATCTATAAATACACTAGGGGCATTATTGGCACAAAATGACTATGGGGAAAAAGAAAGAGCTATCTACTATATCAGTCACACACTGATAGGATATGAGTTGAAATATACAACCATTGAACATGCATGCCTTGTAGTTGTCTTTGCAAAAAAAAATCTAAGAAATTACATGCTAATTCACCAGACACACTTGGTAGTCATGATTGATCCACTAAAGTATCTCCTAAGCCGGGCAACATTGACAGGTCGGTTAGCAAAATGGGTCATGATATTAAGTGAATATGACATACAAGATGTTGAACACAAGGAAATAAAAGGGAAAGTAATAGTCGATCAACTTGCAGATGCACCCATCCAAGGCACTCATCCACTGGTAATTGATTTTCCTGATGAGTCTATCTTTCAGGCAGAGCCTACATCACCATGGAAACTGTATTTTGATGGGTCTCATACTGGTCACGGCTCAAAGGTTGGTATCTTGTTCATCACACCACAAGGGGATTCCATTCCTAAGGCATTTTGGATCACCTTCCCTTGTACTATCAACATTACAGAATATAAAGCATTGGTCATAGGACTCAAGATTGCAATTAAATGGAAAATTCAGACACTACTCATATTCAGGCATTCTCGGCTAGTTATCAACCAAGTGAATGATGATTATGAAACAAAAGATGAAAATTTTCTCCCCTACAAGCGAATGGTGGATAGCTTCTTGGCATATTTCAAATTGATTTCCTTTGAACAAATCCCCAGGACACAAAATAAGGTAGCCGACTCAATGGCCACTATTTGATCTCTATTGGACATCCCCAAAAATGTGTCACAATTTGAGTTCTTAGTCGAACAACTATTGATGTTGGCATATGACATCCCAGACTCATAAATGGTTTGCGAGATTGTTGGTCCTATTTCACCTTGGTACCAAGACACTTATGACTGTCTAAAGTCCCAAACCTTACCACCCAACCTTTCCAATAACCAGAGAAAATCCTTTATACGAAAAGTCACCTGACACACCATCGTCAATGACACCCTATACCATTGTGGCTTTGATAACACCCTTCTTCATTGTCTCGACACTGATGAAGCCCAAAAAACTTTATGAGAAGTACATGAGGGTGTATGCGGATCTCATTCGAGTGGTCCAAAATTAGCTAGAAAAGTCACTAGACTGGGATACTATTGGGTGACATTAGAAAAATATGCTCTTCAGTTTGTCAAAAAATGTCAGGTGCATAGTGACCTAATTCACACACTTGCGCAAGAGTTGAGACTGATCACTTCTCCATGGCCTTTCGCATAATGGGAACTCGACCTCATGGGCAAGATCCATCTATCCTCCTCTAACGACCATAAATTCATAATCACCTCCACTGAGTACTTTACTAAGTGGATTGAAGTCATCCCCCTCACTTACATCACCGATAAGAAGATATCCAAGTTTATCCTTAATTACATCATCTACTGGTATCGTGTCCCACAATCCATCATCACAGATAATGGTAGTTCATTCAAAAATCAAGACGTTCATGAACTCTATGATCGATTCCACATCCAACATCATTTGTCCACCCCATATTACCCACAAGGTAATGGCCAAGCTGAGGCGTCAAATAAAACAATTTTTCACATTCTTAAGAAGACCATCAACGACGCTAGCCGAGATTGGTACCTACAAATTAATCCTACCTTATGGGCCTACTGGAGCCACTCCATTTTCCCTTGTCTATGGATCTAAGGCCATATTTCCCATCGAGATCAAAATTCCTTCTCTCTGAGTCTCCTTGAAGGGAATGATTGATGACGAAGAGTACAGACAATCTCACCTACATGAGCTAGAAATGTTACAAGAAAGATGATAAAATTCCTTGAATCACTTGCAGGCATATCAAAATAATCTCTACTAGAGCTATAACAAAAGAGTGATGGTGAGAAAATTTGAAATCGGTGACTTAGTCCTCATGCAAAATCCAATAAATCTGGTTGACCGTGAAAATCCTGGAAAGTTTGAGGCTAATTGGTTCAGTCCTTATATTATTACTACAACATTTGGTTCTGGAGCATATCAGTTGGCCACACCTGATGGAGAACAGTTGACAGACCCATCAATAGCGTACACCTGCAAAAGCTCTACACATAGCATCAGAGAGCTTGGCTAAAAACCTAAAAATACAAAAAAATTAAAAATGGAGAAAAAATCGTCCCTTGATGAAAACTTGGCAAACAGGCATCTTGGTGACAAAAAAAAATTCAAAAAATGGCAAAAATAGTAAAAAGAAATAAATTCATCCAATAGTGAAAACCTAGCAAACGGGCACTTTGGATAAGTACCATGGTGAAAACCTGGCAAATAGGCACCATGTGTAATCGATCATTGCTTTTCCATCTACTGTTACTCTAATCAACCCTTAACCACTTTCCATAATCACAAAGCCCTGACACATTCATGACATTTTTCCTAAGTCCTGTCAATTTTGGCCATGGTTAGCATTTGGTTGACATCATCCCTTACATATCCTTGCCTTTTGCCTTGTGTCTGCCTATCTCCATATCATTAGGCTCGGGTAATCCTCGATATGTTTGGGGGCAATACTTTTCTCATGTAATTACAGTGGATGTCGCACATGATCCTGCATTCCTAAAAAGTCCTGAAAAATCCTAAAAATCTGAAAAAGTTCTGAAAAAATCCTAAAAATATGAAAAAGTCCTAAAAAAAGATCTAAAATTTGAAAATATCTTGAGAAAATCGAAACAACGGAGTCAAAGTCAATGTTTGTCTTGTCAATCCAATCGGTCACGTCAATCAATCTTTTTTCCACGTCTGAACTACATTGTCTCTGCGCATTTGCTACGTAGGAAAGATTCATCTTTGAATCCCCAAGACATTAGGTCAGTCTTTCTAGGTTGGTCACAATAAAATCATGATTCAAAATTTTGTCCTTTGGACAAGGTCATTGGTCGTGTCGAACTAGTAGGTCTTTGAGTGCATGGCGTAGGAAAGGCCATCAATCGATGAGCCCCCGAGGCCACACTAGGTCAGTACATTAGGGTTCATGGCACAACATTTTCACACACGTCCAACTATCTTCAGATCAAGAAAATCTTCCATCAATCCCGAGTAAGCAGTCTATCAACAATCTGTTTCATCAACAATTTTGGTCAATTCATCATGTTAGCAATGACATGTAATCAAATTCTATCAAGACAATTTAACTTGGCAAAATTTTGGGTTCTTCTTCAGATGTGTCCTTCTGAAGAGAAACTCTCATCATATCTTTATGCTTTTGGATGTGTCCTTCCTAAGCATTGTCCTCATCATCTGGCATTTTGATGGATTCTCCTAACTCCAAGAATTGATCTCTTAGACATCAACGTCATTCAGGATGTGTCCTTCCTGAATTTGATATCGCTCGACATTTGGCAACCTTGACATTAAAACACTTGGAAAAATTTATCTAATTTTTTTACGGTTATCATGATATTAGTTCCTTACATCATAGGAGCCACAACATATCATGATGATCATCCTTGTCTTTTTATGATCAACCTACTACTAGTTTCTCAAGGATGTCCTTACTTCAGGATTTAGAGAAGCAATGATGTAGTACGATGATTTTCCTTTTTTTTTTTACTATCATGTGGCTAGTTTCTCAAGGATGTCCTGACATCAAGATTTAGAGAAGCAGTGACGTCTCATGATTAGTCTGGTTTTTCTGGCAGTTGGTCATGACAAAATGACTAGGGGCAATTATGTTCCTTGTATGAGTCATGATCATCCTTGTCTATGACTGTTCATCTACGTGATGGTTCGACCTTGCACACTATTGATCTATGTTATATCATAGTGTTTGTCGGCCATCATGAAATTTTTGCCCAATGATGATTAAGAGCAACAAATATGATAGCACTATAATAAATTTTTGAAGGATTTTTTTTCTACACTAACATGCATATCTTTCTTTCCACTAACATTCATCTTCATCTTCTTTTCTCTCATTCTCTGATGATATCCTGTGACATACCAAAAAATAAAGTTTCATACATGATCATACAAGAATTTCATATTCACATTTCACATCTGCATAAATCAAATACCATAATTCACATTGCATAATGCTATCATTTACATCCATCCATCTCACATCATAAAACCATCATTTGCATCAACATATAGGCATCATAAATACTATTTGCATTAACATACATGAATCACATCATCATACATTACATAATATATAAATACATAACCACATCCATAATTGCATTCATAAGCATAAAACATGATATCCATACATCTCATAGCATCATAAAAGCATCACATAGCATCTGATAAATCATAAAAACACCATAACACATAGAATCATATAGGCCACATCAACAATTTCCTCGCATATATATAATCTCACAAAAATGTAACGTCATAGGATAAAGTCATGAGATATCCCAAAAATAAAGCTCGCAGGCTCAAATATCAATATATGAAAGTTTCTAATATAAATATTAAAATACAAGTCCTAGGATGTGCCTCCTCCGTCCCATGGAGGTGAATCATGAGGTGGTTGTGACTAACTAACCATGTGAATGGTGACCTGGATGGGAGTTGTGTCTGGAGTCTGACTCTGAGATCTCAAGGGATTAGTAATGGGAGGTTGGCTCTGCTCTATTGGTGTTCTGATGACACTGATCTATGCCCATGCTCTGACCTATGTCTATGGCTTGATGAATGCCTATGAGAACTATGTGACTTGTGCCCTAATGTCTGCCCTGATGAAGTGGACCCCCCAGCACTAGTATGACTGCCATTGTGTGACCTGCTCCTGTTGTATGATCGGGAGAACCTTGGGTCTCATCTCTCTGGTGGAACACCCTACTCATAAAGAAACCTGTACCGACCCTTGCTCTCGGCCATCCTGGCTAGCTCCCTGGCCATATCCCTTGTCGGCCCTACGCATAACTTTGCAAACTCAGTGACCCATCGGTCTGACTCCTGTCGGCGGATAATTGTCTAATCTCTCTCCACCCTGGTAACCTCTAACTCTGCTGCCAAGGCCTTGTTCTGAGACAAGGCCACATCAAGTCTGCTCCAAAGATCTATGATCATCTGGTCAATAGTGGCATCTACGAGAAAAATCGGTGACCTGTCCCCCTCCTCATCTCCAATGATCATCTGCTCTCGCAATCTCTGATCAGCTTCATCCTCCCCCTCATCCTCCTCCTCCTCCCTCTCCTCCTCTCCTCGGACCTCCTCCACATCAATACCAAGAGGATGGTGCTCGGAAAATGGATCCTCCTTTGCTGGCATCTCTCCCTCTACCCTCACCTCCACCTCCTCCACTAGCATATCTCCCTCTACGCTCACCTCCACCTCCTCCACTAACATCTCTCCCTCTACCCTCGCCTCCACCTCCTCTATTGGCTGCTCTCTCTCCTCACCCTCCTCCCAAATGGGTGACAATGGTATGCCACCCACTCTTTGCCTAACTCTACTAAGCTTCCTTTTCCCTCCATCATCCCTCCACCTCCTCGCACCCCTCCCATCTCCACCTCCGCCACCCCCACCATCTCCCCCACCTCTAACTCCATCTCCTCGACTTCCATCTCTCCCTCCATCCCCCTGTCATCTCTTCCTATGTCTTTTCCACCCCGGCCTCTCCTTCGCACCCATGGGATAATTGATCTTCGATCTATGGGAGGCGGACCATCTGGATTTGTCAATGGAATAAGCCTATGAATCTACCACCAGGTGTCAAACTCAACAAATGTCCCTGCATTTGCTGGACCTCCCCTACACATCCACTACTATGCAACCAAGTTGTCTATCTATTGCTCAGCTACCGCCACTACTATCCACGACCCCCATATGGTCTCCCTAGAAGAACGTGCATACTCTGTTGTACCTACTGGCACATCTTGCTACTCCCCAAACTGTCATAGTACTCACTGGGGCAGGTACATCTCTATGATCCGCTAGCTTTGCACTGTGCGACCAATCAAATATCAAAACTATCTGCACAAAGACAAATGGCCATCCTCATCGGGCCACTGGGCACAATCTCTATAGAGCCTCTAGACAAAACTAATCAAGGTGTCAATTCGATGACGCCAGTAGCCGGTATCTCCCACACGAGTCTAGCTAACTAACCCGCGTAAAGGTATACATAGGCCATCCCATCACCCAACTATTGAATCTGCACCAGTGGTCAAAAAATGGGAATATTCTCCCATGCTCAAATTATCAATAGTGTAGTCTCGCAATTGATACTCTATCCCTCATGGTAAACTACCTCATGAAGCTGATGATATAACATGGCCAACAAGCAAGGCCCCCAAGCAAAAATTGTACTCTAACCCCACATATGAACTATTACCTCTCCCCATCCAATCGAAAATCCATGGCCACGACGATCCAAAATCAAAACTCCGATAATCAATGTCATCAGCATGTCATCCCACCATGGAAACTTGTGAGCCACAACATCCCATCTGATCTCGTAACCATGAATACCTAGACCGCCACCACTGGTATCCTTGTACATCTTTACTAGGGCCTATCGCCCTCAGATTGGATCGTATACCACCCTCTCCCCGTTGATCGTGATGTGTAGAATGTGATAAATATTCTCCAGGGTCACTATGGCCTCTCCTGTGGGAAGCTAAAAGGAACAGGTCTTTGAATGCCACCTCTCACAAAGTGTTGTCAATAAGCCCTTGTTTTCCCGAATAATGGGCATATAGGCAATACAATCCCAGTTGTATCAACTGCTATCTCTCCCTATCGCTCAATCGATCTCTAAAGGCATAGGTGGTTGGTCTGAACTCCTGCGTGTATATGGGCACTAATTGTCTTTGCACATTTAGAAACAAGAATTAGCACACATGGGCTAGCCTAATGGAAATTATTACTATCTAAGAAACCAAGCATGCATCTAAAATAAGAGTTTGTACAAGGTCAACGTTGGTCAACCATGGTCAACTATAATTGTGTCAGGTTGACTGCAATTGCATCGCAATATGGCACATGCGGCTCAACATCTTGTAGTTGTGTTGCAATAGCGTGAATGCATCGTTCCATCTAGCAATTCCACGCCCTCACAATGATTGCATCATTCTATAAGGCGATTGTGTCATGCCATTGCAATTGTGTCATTGGACCAGGCGTTTGCATTGCAACTTTGCAATTGTATCACGAAAATAAGCACATGCGTTGCAATTTGGTGCTTTCATCGTTTGAGTTCGCAATTGCGTGCTTTTAGAAATTAACCTACCTACCCTTGCACTTGTGTCGTGATGCAAATTAATGCATCGAATGCGAAGGGGTTTGTGGCTTACGCAATGACAATTGTGTCACAACACATTTGTTTTCCCCCCATTGACCCTATTAAATGCGTGAGAATCAAAAAAAATAAAATTTGGATAGTGTACTTATCGGTGCCTCTACGCCCTAAGGTCGTCAGAATGTCTACACACGGTAGCCATGGTGGTCTATCGAGGGGATCACCATCTTCTTTTTAAGCTCTGATCTCTGGAATTTCTAATTAGAAAATGTGAAAATGACACTTGGTTTGGCTTTTTCAACCTATTTATAGGCTGAAAATTAGGGTTTGACCTAATGGGTTTGTACTTAAGGCTCTTTCAATAGCCTTTATCTGACATTTTGACTAGATAAGCATCCTCCATTTTCGAGGTTGGTCATGCCATTGTTTCTCTGGTCATTAAACTGATTAATTGGGACACTTTCCAAATTTTTCTAACCCTAGGCCAAAATTCAAAAAAAATCCCGAGGGGGCATAGGCACTTTGTACCTTCACCGGGGCATATTCTGGACTTGTTTTCTTTGCCATAACATGATAAATTACATTATGACAAAGAGGGGAAAATGTAGACACATAAAAATGACCTAGGCCTGTAAGCACTATTTTACAAATTTTTGTCTTAGCATAATTATGAAATTTTAATTATGTTTCTAACCCACCTTCAACTATTAATTAAATAATTCATAATTATTTAATTAATTCATGATTATTTAATTAATTCATGATTTTCTATTCTTCATGATTATTAAATAAATAGATCTTGTTTATTTATTTAAATGTGTCGCTAATTATCAAAGTCTTCTCATAATTAAATAAAGTTCTCAATTTATTTAATTAATCTTTATCATTAATGTCCTCTTGATTATTAAATAAATATATTCTAATTTATTTATTTAATATGTCACTAATTCCCAAATCTTGTTTTAATTAAATAGATCTATTAATTTATTTAATTAATTAACTACCTCTTCTAAATTAAATAATTATTCCTAATTATTTAATTGCCTTATTTGACATTTCCCTCAATTTAAATAAAACAATTTATTTTAAAATGATTTCATGTAGTTAACTGATTCTTCTTTTAGTAAATAATCTTAAATCAATTATTTACTATCTCATTAAATCCATATTTTGAATTAATTTTAATTCAAAATGGAAATATTCTTCTACAAATCAAGTAATTTCTAAAATTACCAATTTTCTAAATCTCATCTTCTTATCTTTTGATTTTTACTAATTTTCATCTCACTATCACGTTCATTCTCCATCCTTGATTTAATTTCTTAAAATTAAATCTTGTGCACTCATTTAGGATTTTTACCCTAACCCTAATTGAGAGTTGTCATTTAGAATCTTGATCGTTGATTCTAGGGCATTTCTCAATCTCTCATCTCATCCGTCCATCCAAAATTGCATTTTCTATAAAATATCAATTTTGTTCTCATTTCAACATCTCTTAATATCTTGAAATCTTGAATTTAGAGCTTCTTAATTTCATTTTGTTTAATATATTTCTTGAATTTTAGGGTTGTCATTTCAATTATTTGCATTTAGAATTTAGTTTCTAGTGCATAGCAATAGAATACAAATCCTTCAAAACTTTGCTTAGGGCTAGTCAATATAGAGTTTGCTCATCACAAATCCGAGGGCACACTCATTATCACAGCAAGCTAGAAGGTGCAATGGAAGTCAGCCATGGAGAATGAAGGATTAGGTGAGAGCTTTCTTATTTGTTCCTCTACTTTGTTTTCTTATGCATTTCATTGATTTTGTGGATTTAATTGATATATATTGTACGATGCTAACCAATCTTATGATGCAAAAAAATCCTCAATTAAAGAATGCAAGATGATGAAGAAGAAGAAGTGTAGATGTTGAGAGATAAAATTAAGAGATATTCAAGATGTTGAAATAAGGACAAAATTGGCATTTTATAGAAAA
This sequence comes from Sequoiadendron giganteum, assembly GCA_007115665.2. Lineage (NCBI taxonomy): Eukaryota > Viridiplantae > Streptophyta > Pinopsida > Cupressales > Cupressaceae > Sequoiadendron > Sequoiadendron giganteum. The sequence goes on from CM021102.1 coordinate 60,933,603, forward strand.
TGAAATTTTGGATGGGTGAATGAGATTAAAGATTGAGAAATTCCCTAGAATCAATGGTCAAGATTCAAAATGATAACTCTCAATTAGGGTTAGGGCAACTTTAGGGTGAAATTCAAATTGAGTGGATGAGATTTAATTTAAGAAATTAAATCAAGGGAAGAGAATAGTTGTGATAGTGAGACGAGAATTAGTAAGTTGAAAAAAGATGATTTAGAAAATCAAGTTATTTCTACTTTGTGGAGAGAAATACTATTTTGAAATTAATATTTTAAATTAATTCCAAATGGTGAATTCATGTGACGGTAAATAATAATAATTTAAAATTATTTACTTGGAAAGAGGGAAATTGCCAATTTAAATAAAATGCTTTTATTTAAATTTAGAAACAAACTCAATAAGAAAAATAAATAATTAAAATTATTTCATTGTGGAGGAAAATTAGAAATTGGGTAATTTTAAATAAATGATTTTATTTAAAATTAGAAAGAAAATTGGAGAGGATAATAATTAAATAAATAATAGGAATTTATTTAATTATGAGCAGACATAAATAATTAATGATGTATTAAATAAATAAATAAAGTTTATTTATTTAAATAATCAGGAGGAAATAATGAGCTAATAATAATTAAATAAATTTAAGAATTTATTTAATTATAGAGTGACAAGCAATTAGCGACATATTTCAATAATAAATGTAATTTATTAATTTAAATAGCCAAGAGGAATAAAAGACATGAATTAATTAAATAATTAAGAATTATATAATTAATAGTTGACATTGGACCATAGGACATAATTAAATATTTTAATTATGTTGAGAAGAAGCATGATATAGAAAAATGTGGTTTGTGGGTCTAGGCCATTTTTATGTGTCTACATTTTGCCCCTCTTTGTCATAATGTAGTTTATCGTGTTATGACAAAGAAAACAAGTCAAAAATATGCCCCAATGCAAAATAGGATGAGGAAGAATGATGAGGAGGTAGCAGTATGCTCCCTCGAGAGGACAATTGGGTTCTGAGAATACGTGTGGGCTCTCGAAATGGATGAAAGGACTAGAAGATGAAAGACAAAAGTATATAAGAAAGATATATAAGGATGATAATGATGCAGACTAGAAGAAATGTTAGAGAGAAAAAGATGAATGTTAGGATAGAAGGAAATGCAAGTTAGTGCGGAAAAAAATGCATGTTAGAATCCTTCAATATTTGCCAAGGTATTAATAGGTGTTGCTCGAATCATCATTGGATGGTAAAAATGACACAAATGGACAACAAAAACCAGGGTATGACATAGACCAAGGTGTGCAAGGTCATCCGCTTGCAAGACAAACGAACGCAGACAAATAATGTCCTAACTCATATTAGAGGCCAATTTACCCCAGTCTTTTTGTCAAGACAATCCATAGATAATAGTCAAAGAAAACAAAATAGGTCATGAGACATCATCACACCTCTAAATATTTCATGGGACATCCTCGAGGTAGCTAGAAAAATGACCAAAAGACAACTTAATAAAAAGATAAGACAAAATAGACTAGAAAAATTAACAGCCATTTAGTTGTGTTTGCCAATGTTTGTTTGTCGAAGATTAATTATTTGATAGGTTGACAATTTTGACATTTTGATGGTGCCTAAGGTCAGGAAGGACACATCCTGAAAAGGCAAATGACATTTTGACGAGGTCCAAATCCAAGGACACATCTTGAAGAGGACCAAAAAGTGATGAGATTGACATTTTGACTAATATTTTGTCAAGTTGACTGATTTTGGTTGTATGATTGATTGGCTTATGTTGTCTGATTTTGACCAATTTTGACGTTGAAATTTTCAATGACTGTCTTGTGTCAAGTGTGACTATGTCTTCTTTATTTGACCAACGCGACCATGTTTGACTTATGATTTTATTTAAAAAAACCTAAAAGGACTGACCTTATGTCTCAGGGATTCAAAGATGAATGTTGCCTACGTAGCAAATGCATAGAGACAACGTAGTTCAAATAGATGACAAAGACTGACTGAATCGATGGACTTGACAAGATATGACTAAATTTGACTCTAGTTTTGGGATTTTGACATTGATTTGGATGTTTTTGTGTTTTCTTTAGGACATTTTTAATTTTTAGGTATTTTTTCAGGACTTTTTCTAATTTTTACGACTTTTTGATGTTTTAAGAGAATTTTGACAAATGCATGTGAATGATGCCGATGCACATGAATCCAAGGAAAACCATGATTTTTTCTACTATTCAAGCTTAATACCGTTTGACAAGTGACGATGAAAATGACAACGTTGTTTGACGTGGGAAGGACACATCTCAAAAAAATCTGAAGATGACAATGATATGATAAGAGGCTTAAAGTCTGCAGCAGGGCCAGGGACAAAGTCAAGGAATGTTTTGGATGATGCGCCAGTTTTTCCATATTGTTGCATTTGGTATGATTTGGTGAGGACTAGATGGGATGATGAAGGATTGTAGGACCATTGAAAATGGAAACCAAGATAGGTGATAGGTAAAAGGCGGGAGAGATGGATGACTTTGATAAAAGATGGCTTCGACATGGATGGATTTGACTAGGATAATTATCATATGGTCTCCAAGGACGATGTCGAATAGTGAAAAAGAGGCTATGAAGGTAATGACATGATATTCAATGAATAAGGTATGACCAAAAGATAGACATGTCAATATTTTTCCCAAAGCATGACTTGTGTTTGTATTTTAGTCCTTATCAAGATCAAAGTCAGTGGGAAGATGGATGGAAAATGATAGGGTTTAGATGGATAGATGGAAATATCATAGGAAATTCCATGTGAAGGGCATGGGAGATAAGATGAATTGCCCCCAAGTGTAATGGTCCACATAGATGATTTATTCTACACATGACGCCTGTTTGCCATGTTCTCATCATGGTACTTATCCAAAGCGCTCATTTTCCAAGTTTTCACCATTGGACGAAATTTTTCTCTTTACTATTTTTTTTATTTTTTGATTTATTTTTTTTGGTGTCACCAAGACGCCTGTTTGCCAGGTTTTCATCAAGGGATGATTTTTTTTATTTTTTCAATTTTTTTTGTATTTTTGAGTTTTTTCGGATAGCCTTGATGCTTTAGATGACCACTGACTGTGTCGAATCCTTTGATAGTGCTGATGTAGAGACTGGTGTCATGACATGCCAATAATGACCTTTCTAAAGTAGTTGCCTTATCAGGATGATAGTGCTTGCATACAATTGATTGATGTCATTGTGATCCTTTGTGATACTAGAGTTGGCCTTATCAGAATATGCACACCATGATAGAATTCCATGAGAGTCCTTATGATAGAGAGTTGTTTCCAAGATGCAACAGATTTGTGTCATAGGATGTTTGGAATTTAAGGAGGATGTAGGATTATGACGGATGATGGTGGACATGGACGGGTTGGTTGGATGTTTGGATGTATTGGTTTTTATTCTCCAAACTTTAGGTGTTAGGTTAGGATGTTGTTTGGAACCAAAATTTTTATATGTCTTTCTTGATGGCCATTTTGGAGGGGGTGGACATATATTATATGTGGGAGTCCTCTTGTGTTGTGGCTCCACATTTTGATTGACTTTTGGATTTGGCATATTTTCTTTGTCTGATTCATTCTTTTCTTGACTTGACCCATTTTGTTTTGGGATCCATTTTAGCTTCATTTGTCCACTTGTATTTTTGATTGATTCCCTAGTCTTTGACATTTGATTTTGGATTTTGGATTTGCAAGAATTTTGTTGGTTCCAAATGGAAGGTTTATTCATGATAGAATGATGGTTTGGGGTGTGGAGGGAAGGGGTGTTGGCAACAATCTTATGACAAGGACTACTCATGACACCCATTTTGATGTTTGTACCTGATAAAGTTTCCCCCAATATCGAGGAGGGACCACTAACATCATTAGATTTTCTGAATGATAAATAGCCAAGACCTCGATGTCTCTAATTTGTCTGAACTTGTATAGGTTCTATAATTCCTTGATCATGTAGGCCTAGTCCTTTTCCTTGATAATGCATGTTCTAACAAATTATGTTTGTGATGGGGTACTTGTTATTTTGGAAGCAAGATGTCAACCCATCCTTATTGTGGAAATTAATGCTCAGAATCTTCTTATTTGTAAGAAAGCTTGCTCTGAAAAAGATAGATGATCCTAATTGATAGGATGTTTTAGCTTTACCAACATGTTGGATAGATTTCTGATTGACATCTTTGGTCTCATTTTCTGACATATCAAATTCCGATGATTCTGCTAGTGCTTCGAAGTTGATGTTGAAACCGTCTTCATGGTCATTGTCATAAAGCCCACTAAATTCATCTATAGCTTGATCATTTGCAAATATTTTCATGCTATAAGACTCTTGTTCTAGTGGTATATCATCTATGTGTCCCGTGGAAGAAAGTGTCTCATTGTGAAAAGTGTCAATAGTCGGAGCCTAAATAGGATCATTAATTGTTTGGTCTTGAATGGCATAGAGGTCGAGGAGTGGATCATTTTGGGCTTCTTGATCAAAGATAGTGTCTTGGTCAAAGATGGGGTTATCTTGAATGTCATGATTGGAAATATGATCTTGACCAAGGATAGGGTCATCTTGAATGAAATGGTTTTGGATGGACTCTTGACCAAGGATATGTGTATTTGGTATGCCATGGTTGTCTAGGAGGACTTCTTGAATGGACTTAAATATGGGGTCTAATGGATTACTTTGATCTGTACAAGATAATTATGGTATGATGTCATGCTTTGGACTTCCCTCTTGACATGTATCCTCAAGTGTAGGTAAGAAGATGGGACTTTGGAGACCATGACTAGATATGTTTTCATGACAAAATGGAGTGTCTTGGAATGGATTGGTGTATAATGGACTAGGATATGACATGGAGGTTTGGACTTGGTTGAGGGATGATGGGCTAGGATAGGACGTGAATGCATGACAAGGATATGATGTGGATGGAGGACTAGGATATGATGTGAATGGAGGACTAGGATGTGATGTGAACGAAGGACTAAGATATGATGTGGATGGAGGATTGGGATATGATGTGGATGGATGGTTTCCCTTGTCCAAGTTAGGATAAGGAAAATAGGTGGATGTTTTTTGTGGATGAATGGTAGGATTTGTGTTAAAAGATTCGTGATAGGGAGGGTAAATGGACAAAGGACTAGGACTTATAGGTTGTTGGTAAGAGGGATAGATGGATGGAGGGCTAGGGATTATAAATTTGGACTTTAATTTGAGGTATAGTGTTTTGAAGTCCCTAGCTAGTTGTGCTTGACCATTACTAATGAATTGGAATTCAATTCGACTAGCAAGCATGCCCTAGTGACTTGAAGACATGATGGTGGATGGAATGAGACTAAGACTATGACTATGTATGATGCAAGGTGACAATTCAAAGTGAAGAAAAATATTAAAAAGAATGTCAAATGCAAAGTGATAATGGGCATCTTATGTGAAATGATTTTTAGGAAAGATTTTGTAACCCTTCAAATTTTGGCCAATGTCTCGATTTGGATTTTCAAAGGATGGGTTTGAAGGACAAGATGACAAAATGACAAGTTGATATTTCTACACTAGACTTATGAGTTGGAAATAGCTCACAAGAGGACAATGACTAAGGATTGATTTGTTTGATTTGGTCCAATGACAATTTACTTTTTGAGATAATGGTTTGACAAAGTAAGGAAAGTTTTCTATCCTAAATTGTGCAAATTTGAGGACTTAAGACTTTGCCTACGCTAAAGATGATGGTGGATTGCAAGCTAAATGAAAACTAAAAATGCAAAAATAGATGACTTGGACAAGTGCTTTGGTTTCAGACAGAGACTTCTACAAAAAGATGTCAGGAAATCTATTTGTAAATGTTTGGTCTTGGGTTTCTGACAATAATAATATTTTTCCAGTTGATAGGAAAATGTGTCATAGTTTCAAATGCATCATTCCAAAAATAAATTTCGTCGCAGGAAGGCAAATGCATTGCAGAGTAGTCAGATGTGTCTCAAATTCTAGCAAATGTGTTGCAGTTTGATAGATGTGTTGCAAGATTTTAGCATATGTCGTGTAGGATGGAAAATGTGGTGTTTCAGATTGCAAATGCGGTGTGACAGAGCAATTGCAATGTTTAGTAAAGCAAATGCATTGTCAGACAAGCAATTGCAAAATTTTAGATAGCGTATGTGTTGTGAGATAGGAAATTGCAGCGTTTTAGATAGCGTATGTAGTGTGATAGAGAAATTGCACTTCAGAAATTAGCAAATGCGGTTCAAGATGGAAAATGCGTCTCAAAGTTGGATTTTGGCAAAAAAAATTGGCAGATTGCAAAGAATTTGTCAATTTTGCAGTTTTGTTTCAGATTTTGAGGTAGATGTTCATTTGTTCATGTTGTCTGAATACACTTGGAAAACACATGATGTTGGAAGAAATTGAAAAACAACCACATAGAAAACATTTACAAGTCCCTATGGCTGCAAAGATAGTATTCTTTTGAATCCCACACGGATTTTACTCTAACCGCATATTCTTAGCAGATGAATTCAGAAGATTGGCCCCACAAATCCCCCTTACAGTGCACTCACTTCTCAGGGAAGCCAAGCTTCCAACCTCCATGAATCTTCCATGGCAGGTTGATCATCTCTACTAAAAACTATGCAGGTGTGGGTGCCTTGGCAATGATCGTTGCTGCACCAATGAATAGAAGGTTTTTGGTCACACTAAAACAAGGGTTTTAATTCAAACACCCATTTGAGTGGCCATACATGGGGCACAATATTAAGCTCCATTAAGGAGGCACTCTAGCCTAAAGAGGTTAAGCTCAATACGGTTTTGGGGAGTACTACTTGGTCTGTATGACATATCTACACTCGTAATCCTAGGCTTTCCCTTAGGATTCACATTTGTATACCGATTGAGAGTAGCTCAACTAAAGAGCTTCATTGCCGGTTTGAGTCACTTTGGGGTGAGTACTTTTTCCCACCAAAGAAGTCCCAGTTTCTAAGGTTAACAAAAGTGAGCAAACATATTCGTAGTTCAATCAATCTTTGTTAAAAAACAAAGAGAGAGCACACCAATATGTTTGACTCACACTCGCATAGTTGTTATTTTTAAACCCAAATTGAAAGTGTGAAGGTGTGATAATTAACTAAATCACAATACACATCAAACATGCATTCATTTTACCTTTTTGTAGTGTTATCAAGCAAAGGGTTCATTTTAACCATTTGTAAGGTGAGCTAACTAAAAGTTATTTTTAACCCAATTCTATGAAGAGATGCAAATTTATTTTAATCCAATGAATTATCATGCAAAATTGTGTTCTTTTTAATCCAATGAATATGCATGCATGTTCATTTTAAATCATGAATGTAAAAAAAATGCAAATTTATAGTTGTTTGTTTAATATTTGTGAAATAAAACAAAGCAAAAAAATATTAGACTCCTCGCCACAAGCTACAAATAGAAAATAAGTAACCCAAAATATTTAATCTACCATACAAAAAAAATTAGAAAATATGGAGATTTTAGAAAATCCGAAAGTAACTTTTTACCCTACAAATGCGTCACAGCAGAGCGAATGTGGCTCAGGAAGGCAGATGCATCATTTGGACAAGCGAATGTAGATGACAAGATCGAATGTATCTTTCTGGTTGTCAGATGTGTTGCTCTATTGCAGATGCGTCATTCGCGAGCTCAGATGTGTCGCGACACAACAATTGCGACTCAGAATGTTGCAAATTCAGCTTTCTATACTCGAACCTGCAAAATAAATGATGAAAATCATACAAGAATCTCCAAAAAAAATGTATCTGAACCGTCGGGTTCACCAATGTAACTATAGGGTAAATTTTCAAGTTAGCTTCATTAAAACAAACAAAATCAAACCTAAGTAAGCAAAGAAGAACAAAGGAGGAAACAACAAAACAAAAGGAAAGATCTCACCAAATTTCTTCAACCTCCATGAATCACCTTCCTTGCACCTTCTCTATTTGCTGCAATATGTATTTTCTCTCAGATTTCTTTGTGAGCAATTAGTGACTATAACTTGGCTAAGAAAATGTTGAAGGATTTAACTAAAATTGCAAGTAAAGCTAAGCCTACATGCAATAAGAAAATATAACGATGTTAGTGGTCCCTCCTCGATATTGGGGGCAACTTTATCAAGTACAAAACATCAAAAAGTCATAAAAATTAGAAAATTCTTGAAAAATCATAAAAATTAGAATAAGTCCTGAAAAAAGTCCTAAAAATTAGAAAAAGTCTTGAAAAAAGACCTAAAAATCAGAAAATGTCTTGAAGAAAACACAAAAACATCCAGATCAATTTTAAAATCCCAAAAATAGAGTCAAATTCAGTCATATCTTGTCAAGTCCATCGAGTCAACCAGTCTTTGTCATCTGTCTGAACTACGTTGTCTCTATGCATTTTCTACGTAGGCAAGATTAATCTTTGAATCCCCGAGACATTAGGTTCATCCTTTTAAGTTTTTCAAAATAAAAATCATAAGTCAAAAATGGTTGCATTGGTCAAATAAAGTAGACATAGTCACACTCGACACAAGACAATCATTCAAAACATCAATGTCAAAATTGGTCAAAATTAGACAACATAAGTCAATCAATCTTATAGTCAAAATCAGTCAACTTGCCAAAACATTAGTCAAAATGTCAATCTCGTCACTTTTGGTCCTCTTCAAGATGTGTCCTTCTTAGATTTGGACCTCGTCAAAATATCATTTGCTTTTTTAGGATGTGTCCTTCCTGACCTTAGGCACTGTCAAACCGTCAAATCATCAAAACTGTCAAACTATCAAACAATTAATCTTTGGCAAACAAACATTGGCAATACAATTAAATGGCTATTAAGTTTTGGCTATTTTGTCTTATCTTTTCATTGACTTGTCTTTTGGTCACGTTACTAGCTACCTCGAGGATGTCCCATAAAGGATTTAGAGGTGCGATGACGTCTCATGACCTATTCTATTTTTCTTTGACTGATGTATGTGGATTGTCTTGACAAAAAGATTGGGGCAACATGACCCTTAGTATGAGTTAGGACATTCCTTGTCTATAATTGTCTGTTTTGCAAGTGGATGACCTTGCACACCTTGTTCTATGTCATACCATGGTATTTTCTGTCCATTTGTGTCAATTTTACCGCCCAATGATGATTCAAGCAACAACTATTAAAGTATTATGGAAAATGTTGAAGGGTTCTTTTTCCGTACTAACATGTATTTCCTTCTCCATACTAACATCCATGTCTTTTGCGCTAACGTTTCTTTTATTCCTTCGTCTTTTATCCTTTCATCCATTTTGAGAGCCCACTCCTATTCTCGGAACCCAACTATCCTCTCGAGGGGGTATACCACAATCCTCCATGTCATTCTTCCTAATCCTATTTTGCACTGGGGCATATTTTTTACTTATTTTCTTTGCCACAATGCAACAAGCTGCATTATGACAAAGAGGGGCAAATGTAGACACATAAAAATGGCCTAGACCCGCAAACCACATTTTTCTATATCACACTTCGTCTCAACATAATTAAAATAATTAATTATGTCCTATAGTCCAATGCCAACTATTAATTAAATAATTATTTAATTAATTCAGGTCTTTTATTCCTCCTGACTATTTAAATAAATTACATTTATTATTTAAATATGTCGCTAATTTCTTATGTCACTCTATAATTAAATAAATTTTTTAATTTATTTAATTAGTCCATTACTTCCTCCTGATTATTTAAAAAAAAAAACTTTATTTATTTAATACATCATTAATTATTTATGTATGCTCATAATTAAATAAATTTCTATTATTTATTTAATTATTATCCTCTCCAACTTTCTTTTTAATTTTAAATAAAATCATTTAATTAAAATTACCCACTTTCTAATTTTCCTCCACAATTAAATAATTTTAATTATTTAATTGTCTTATTGATTTTCTTTCTAAATTTAAATAAAAGCATTTTATTTAAATTGACAATTTTCCTCTTTCCAAGTAAATAAATTTATATTATTATTATTTATTGTCACATGAATTTTCCATTTTGGAATTAATTTAAAATATTAATTTCAAAATAGCATTTCTCTCCACAAAATAAGTTATTTCTAAAATAACTTGATTTTCTAACTCATCCTTTTCCACTTACTAATTCTTATCTCACTGTCACAACTATTCTCATTCCTTGATTTAATTTCTTAAACTAAATCTTGTCCACTCAATTCTCAATTTGAATTTCATCCTAGAGTTGCCCTAACCCTAATTAAGAGGTTGTTATTTTGAATCTTGACCATAGATTCTAGGGCACTTCTCAATCTTTAATCTCATTCGTCCATCCAAAATTGCATTTTCTATAAAATACCAATTTTGTCCTCATCTCTAGGATCTCTTCATCTTTTTAATCTTTTAATCTCTTGCATTCTCTAAAGTTTTAACATAGTCTTGTCTTTGTCATTTAGCTACTTAGATCATTGCATGTAGGATTGATTTTCTCTTGCACAAGTACTTAAATCCTTCAACACTTGCTTAGGGCTAGTCCATAGTATAGAGTTGTTCATCAAAATCTTAGGGCACTTCATTATTTTAGCAAACTAGAAGGTGCAATGGAAATTAGCCATGGAGGATGAAGGACTTGGGTGAGCTCGTTTCATTTATTTCCTTTGTTTATTCCTTTGCATTTCATTGAACATTGTGGATTTATGTAAGATGCATGTGATATGCTAACATTTATCTTACAGGAAAATCCATAGTTACAAGACTAAATCACCCAAAGGGGTGTATGAGTCCTAGTTATGGTTTTTTTCACAATTTAAAAAAAAAAGTGTTTTTATGCTTTTTAGTTTGGATGATGTTTGAACTAAACATAAACACATATTTTAGATGATTTTTAGTGATGCAAGATGCAAAAATGCAACCTATATGCACTTTCACTAATGTAAGCTTTAGAAACCCTAGAATGTCAATTAACTAATGCAAACTCTAATGCAAAGGTAATGCAAGAAAGATCTAGGATGATGATGCACTCCAAATAAAAAATGATGTTTTCTAAAAGTAGGTTCACCAAAATGAAAGGTAGAATTTTGTTTGCTTCTATGCTTGGGAGATAGAATAACAATCTTCCACTCTCTCATTCAAGAAAACCCTAGAGATCTCAATCCAATGTAGAAAGGTGATAGAGATCTTGCAATAGGATATCTTAGGGTTTGATTATGAACTAAAGAGGGGTTCACCACCAAACTAGGGCTTGGAATGACTAATGAAATGAAAGACCTAATTATGAAACTCAATGATATGCAAGACTTGAATGAAACACCTATAAATGCAACCAAATCAAAATAGAAAGCCAAGAGATTAGAGGTGTGCACTTGGGAACCTGAAAGAGCTTAAATGAAGTCCTGAAATGCTACAAACACTGAATTTAATGTTGAATGGGACTTATACACTAGTTTGGGCGATTTAGTCCCAAACTGGGTTTTTTGTGCCAAAATTGGAATCTAACAGTGCTTGATTTGAATCTCTTGAAACCCTATAAATTGGAAGTACTAAGAATCATACACCCAAGGTGGTGTATTAGTCTTAGTATGCTTTTTAAGAGGGTTATGACCTGATTCTACCCTCCAATCTTGACTCTTTCTACTCCACTTTGTTTAATCTGGATCTGAAACTCTGATTTTAGACCTAGAGAAGACCTTCTGGGATCTTGCAAGTGAGGAGAAAAATCCAAAAACTTCCTTCAATCTTATAACCTAGTCTTCAAAGATCCTTCATGTTCAAAGGCACCTAGATCTACAATCACACATGTAAAGAGAAGAAAATCTTTTTGATTGTTAGTGAATAGGGGTTTGCCTAAGTCAAACCCCTTGTAGGTAATTAAACCAAATGATGAGATGATGAAATAACGATGCAAACAGATAACTTCTCACAAAAACCCACAATGCAATGCAAACTCTGCTACGACAAAGAACACTCACAATACAAACACATGCAAACAAATTTTAAATTTTTTATTGTATCAAATTTAACTCATGACAATTACATCAAATGTAAAAATTAAGTGCCACCATAGAGCATACAAAAATCTGCACACAAGATTGATTAACCATGGCTCTTCCTGTAGCTTCTTCTCGCTGCCCCAAGCTCTCTTGTTGCTATTCAAACCTTCATATGACTCTTGTCTTTCTCTTCACCTCTCACACACTGGTGCATTACCTTTCCTTCACTGGTGTTGCTCAAACCTATAGCAAAAACCCCCAATAAATACCTCTATAGAGGCATTTTTCTCCTTCCCCTTCTTCCCAAACTTCTTCCCACATTTTTCTTCAAAAAATTCCAAAAAATTCATTGAAAATCATCAATTATTACCTAGAATGGGCTCCCAACTCTCCCCCAAGAATAGCTTTGCATATACTATGTTTATTCAGCCTTAAATGAGGCATTTAAACTTCTAGAAACTCCTCAAATGTTCTCTTTCTTCAAGGGGTGTTTTTCTTTGTTATGGGAATTTTAAAAGCTCTAAAATCTTGATTTTTTACCTCTTTCATGTTCCAAACGTCCTCATATGATTTATGCAATAGATAAGCAATTAAATATAAAGTAAAAACTAATATTTAACTTACATGGCCTCCATAATACCTTTGAAAAATAAAATTAATCAAATCGGTGCTTTGGAAGTGCAGAATCAAGTGCTCGTAGGTGAAAAATGAAAATTATCCGATTCGCACAAAAATTGGTGTGCAAGCTTGGAATGGTGTCCCATGGACTCCTACAAACGGATTTTACTCCAGCCTTCAAAAATCATGAAACATTAAACTTTTTTCATAATTTGCTAAAAAAAATTAACAAACTTTCAACATTAAAATCTCCCAAACTAAAAAATGTATGAATTTAATTCTTTTTGAATATTTTACATGCCACCTCCATAAATAACCCTACCAAATTATTCTACTCCAATCCTTATGATTTTTCCAAAAATAATTTTTGAAAACTACTTGTAGAGCCTTAAAATGATGATTTGATAAAAAAAAATGACTTTATGCAAATTTGAACACACCAAGAGCTTTTCAAAGCCAAGAGATGCCAAATGAACCCCAAAACACACCAAAAATGAATTCAAACTTGAAGCTTGTTTTTGGTTGATGCTGATTGCCAATATGCTCAGATGCTCCTACATTAGACACGTCGGGTAGGAAAAATTTTGTGAGTAGAACTCACAAAATGGAGTGGAGTAATAGGGCTACTCTTTCAAGTTGTGGAGAACCTGCAGTGAAATCCATCACTAATTTAGATAAAAGGAATTTCTTTCTCCACCTCTTCCAACACTTAGCTGGGATACTTTTCATTCTCCTCCACCAAGTGTGCACTCTATTCATCCTTTTTTTCATGGACTCACATCCACCATAGACCATCCTCCTTCACCATATCTCTTCTTTCCTCCCTTCCTTCTTTGTGGGATCCAACCCACCACAAACTGACTACGTCCACCAAGTTCCTCTTGTACCATCATCTACAACCTCTATACACTGTAAACATGCAACATTTGTATACACATTCACAACTACAACTTCATTTTCCACTACGAAAATATCTTCTTTAAATGGTAAATAATCATCACCTCTAAAATAAAAATAAAAATTTACCTTATCCTTTTTGGTTGCTCCAACATCACTTTCTTCGTCCTCAAAACCTTACATGTAAGCATCTTCCCAAGGCTGCTTAAATTTCTCCCATGTATTCATGTCTTCCAAAGAACTATTGACTGTTGCATCCCCTTCTTCATTGTCTATATTGAAGATAATTTCATCCAACATTTTCCTCTTGAATATATTATCCAACATCATCATCTCTTCTTTCAACAAGAGATCATCCTCTGCCTCACCAACCCACTAGTCAAACTTAGGACCATCCATGTTCATAATTTTTGATTGCAAACCTTCTTCATCCGCCTCACACAATGCACTCCATTCACATGTTATCTATATAATTTGTACATTATCATCTTCTTCACTTGTGTGGGATACCCCCACATATTATTTCTTACATTCAACCCCTACCAAAGGGCTGCAACACTCTTTCCTTTTGCTCTTTTTTTCGTTGTCTTCTTCTAAGAGAACATTCTTTTTCTCATATCTCTCTTCCCACATTCTCATTTACTCTTTAATCTTCTTTTCTAATATATTCACTTCATCCTAGAGCTTTTCAAACTCTTCACAATGCTTCATGTTTTCCACTTCTTCCCAATATTGTTCCTAGAACAAAATTCTTATGAGCCTCCTCATGATCCATCCCATCCTCTCAAGTATAGACTACCTCACACTCAGTGATCTATCTACACACTCTAACCCTCTAACTTCATTCTCCACCTACAAGTCCTAGCATAGACTGTCTCACATTCAACGCTTTGCCTATGCACTTCGAACCTCTGGCTCTGATACCACTGATGCAAATAGATAGCTTCTCACAAAAACCCACAATTCAATACAAATTCTGCTACAACAAAGAACACTCACAATACAAACACAAATGCAAACAAATTCTAATTTTTTATTGCATCAAATAACTCATGACAATTATATTAAATGGAAAAATGAAGTGCCACCATAAAGCATACAAAAATCTCCACACAAGATTAATTAACCATGGCTCTTCCTGTAGCTTATTCTCGCTACCCCAAGCTCTCTTGCTACTATTCAAACCTTCATATGACTCTTGTATGTCTCTTCACCTCTCACACACTGGTGCATTACCTTTCCTTCACTGGTGCTTTTCAAACCTGCACAAAAAACCTCCAATAAATACCTCTATAGAGGCATTCTTCTCCTTCCCTTTCCTCCCAAACTTCTTCCCACTTTTTTTTTCAAAAAAACCACAAAAAATGCATTGAAAATCATCAATTATTGCTTAGAATGGGCTTCCTACTCTCCCCCAAGAATAGCTTTGCATATACAATGTTTATTAGCCTTAAATGAGGCATTTAAACTTCCAAAAACTCCTCAAATGTTGTATTTACTCAAGAGGCGCTTTTCTCTATTATGGAAATTTTAATAGCTCTAAAATATTGTTTTTTCACCTCTTTTATGTTCTAAAATCCCCCATATGATTTATGCAATAGATAAACAATTAAATATGAAATAAAAACTGATTGTTGACTTCCATGGCCTCCATAATACCTTTGCAAAATAAAATTAATCAAATTGGTGCTTTGGAAGTGTGGAATTGGGTGCTCGTAGGTGAAAAATGAAAGTTATATGATTCACACAAAATTGGCGTGCAAGCATGGAATGGTATCCCATGGACCTCTACTAAAGGATTTTACTCCAGCCTCCCAAAATCATGAAATATTAAACTTTTTGTAATTTGCTAACAATTTTTAATAAACTGTCAACATTAAAATCTCTCAAACTGAAAAATGTATGACTTTAATTATTTTTTCTTATTTCACATGCCACCTCCATAAATGCCCCTACCAAAGTATTCTACTCCAATCCTTATGAGTTTTCTAAAAATAATTTTTGAAAACTGCTTGCAGAGCCTTAAAATGATGATTTGATAAAAAATGACTTTGTGCAAATTTGAACAGACCAAGAGCTTTTCAAATCCAAGAGATGTTGAATGAACCCCAAAACACACCAAAATTGAATTCAAACCTGAAGCTTGTTTTTGGTTGATCATGTTGATTGTTAATCTGCCATGATGATCTCCCATTAAATAAACTCCTACATCAAAAAAGACATGAAACATGAAGCATGGAACATGGAACATAAAACATGAAGCATGGAACATGGAACATGAAACATGAAGCATGGAACATGGAAAAACATGAACAATGATACCTTGAGTGATGTCTTGTAACATGAATCAACAATCTAACATGAAGTGGCCATGTAGAATGCAGATCTTGATCTTGAAAATAAGTGTAGAGTAATGCTTGATCTTGTATCTTCAATGCTACATCACAACGCTAGCTCAACAACATGCTTGATGCCTTATGATCTTGACATGATGATGGATCTTGAATTTCTGCAACAATTGATGAAGAATTTTGCTCTTGAATGTCTTAGAAGTGATCTTGTAAACTCTCTTGATGCTCTCGTGAAGTCTTGGAATGCTTAACTCTTGAGTGATTGATTTGATATCATGAAGGCTTAATGAAATAATGATTTGAGACCTTATTTATATAGACAATCCATCCAAGTTACCGTTTATTAGATCCCAGAGGTCGACATTCATAAAATTTGAATTTAAAACCCTGATTTCCTACTCAAAACCCTAAAAAGGGGTCAAATGGGACTCATACGCCACCCCTAGCTTATGGGTCCCACCTAGGTGGGACTCATGCACCCAAGGTGGCGTATGGGTCCCACAAGGCCTTTTTAGAGAGAGAAAGTGTCGGGGAGTTAAGAAATTAAGTCTATTTGTTGATCTTGTTGGGATTTCGATTGAAATAATCCTCAAGATGCATAATATAAGGTCTTAGAGGCCTATTAATGATGATATAAAGGTCATAAATACAAAAAGGTCCAAAACTCAATGTGAAAGTGTAAATAAATATACTTTACAACATCAAATTAAGACAAAATTAGGTCTATTTAGCTTAAAAAGGGCCTAAATCCAATGTGAATGTGTACGACACATTACAACACTAGATTAAGGCAACATTAGGTCCAAGGGTCCTCAATTTAATGTGAAGGTGTAAATAAATACACTTTACAACATTAAAGGCAAAGTTAGGTTTATTTAGCTTAAAAAGGGCCCAAAAATTCATGTGAATGTGTAAAACACATCACAACACTAGATCAAGGAAACCTTAAGTCCATTTTAATGTTAATCATTCCAACATTAAGTCATAAATTAAGTTTATTTAGTTCACAAGGGCCCAAACAAGTGTGAAAATGTCGTGGACAACATTTTTCGACACTACACCTATCAAATCTAATCCATCTAATTTGGTATCAATATGGAAAGAGAAAATATGGAGCTAGCCTCTTTATCTTGATGTGAGAGTGTGTATTCTTATCCTTCTTATAGATAATCTCATAATTATATCCCTAAATTTTAGTCACCCATTTTTATTAAATTCTTATTAGGATACCAAACTTTCTACTTGTCCTAAACTCTAAAATCTAGCAAACCTTCCTATTTTTTCCTATTTTCAATCCTTAAAATATTTCTATTTGAGAATATTGCATTAAATAGTGTGGTTCCTAAGTCTCATAAAGTTGAAATAATATTAACAATTAACCCTTTGTACAAGGGTAAATTACATTTATGAGTTGATTTAAATCAAGAATTGAGAAGAAAGATTTAATTAGATAAATGATTTAATTTATTTAACTAAAGGGGATAATGTTAGATTAAATTAAATAAGGTTTAATTTATTTAATTTAATAAGAAGACTTTAGAGACTTGATTTAAATAAAATAAATTATTTAAATAAATAGAGATATAAGGTTAATTGAATTGAATTAATTAATTTAATCAACAGAGGAGAAAAACCTAATCAAATAAATAATGATTTATTTAATTAAGAGACAAAAGGTGATGATAAGCTGAGAGTGTGATTCAGGAAGAAATGTCATTAGTAGTCAGGATCAAGTGTGCCGAATCGATTTGTACATTTTCTATGTCTACACTTATAAACTATTAAAACATTAGATAACTCTTTGACACTTACAATCCTTCTAGCAACAAAAATGATCAACCTTTTTACATTTTGCATCCATATATTAGAGAATTTTAACTATATACACTATGATAAATCCTCAATGGTCATGATATTCTTCTACTAGCTATGTTATGATGCACTAGAACATCCTCCTATAGTTAAATCATCCTTAGATCTAGAACTAAGATACTTGGGGCAGCTATAATATCTTTTACACACTCATACAATAGTTAGGTACCTATTTATAGAACTATATTGATTATGATTTATATTTGTGTTTCTCAAGTACCCATGTACACATTTTTATCATCAACCCCTGGCCTTGCATGTGGATCTATGTCTTTGAGGGGATCACTGATGTTTTAATACTAATTCTAGATCTAGTATTATATGTCTACTATATTCAATTATGGTCATTAATTTCATGCATGGAGTAGTAGGGGAGGTAGGTATCCAATAGTGCATATCAACATCAAGAATTTACTAAAACTCATATCTAAATATTTCACAAAGGTAAAAAAATATCATAGGCCCAAAGATTAGAATAGATCAAGGAATTATATTGAGGGAATAGTGGATTTTGGATGTTATATGATAGTTTTCATCATGTAAATAAGCTAATTTACAAATCCTAAAGGTTCAAAAAGAAGAATCACAAAGAGTAGGGATCAAGATATTTGCATACCCACTATACTAGCACTTGCACCTTGAGGAGGTTCAAGGATTACACCGATAGAAAACTATACATGTACATGTTAATATGTTAGAGAGTACATGTTTGTGCATGGGTGTGTATGGGTGCCATGTGTTGTAAATTCTAGTTGTATGTGGCTAGATTAAACAATTAATAATAAGTGCTAAATAATGCAATGAAATAAACTTAGAAAAATCTAGATTTTTCCTTAAAAAATCTAAGTATTATCTGATTTTGATATATTCTCATACAGATTTAAAACATAAAGCAATGCAAATGAAAAAATAAAGTTGCCATCAAATTGACAAAAATATTACAAATAGAAATAGAATGTTCTCATCTAGTTGGAAAATCAATATTTATCTAGCTTTTATGTGATGAGTGAGATTTTGGAGGCTTTTACCATTAAATGGCAATTGTTTTTCCATTAAGTGGCAGCTAAAACTTGTTTTATGATGACTCAATAGTGGTTTGTAGGTTTGAGACTTGTTTCAGGTTCAAATCTCACACTATATCAAATCAATTGGTTGCAACAAAATGTTGTTTTTATAGGATATAAAAATTTAATTGAACTACCAAAGTCTATCATTACTAAGAAAATACCCTACATTATAGTGATCATTGCATAAACCCTAAATTACTAGAATTTAACCTTGCAAATTGCAATTTAACCCTAAAGTATTGAGCATAAATGGTGGGCTTACCTACATAGTCTTCCTTCGCTCAAAGCAGGGGGCACTATTGAAATCATTGTCTTCTTTCCCTTGTAGCTCACAAAGCTAAGTCCTCACCTATAAAGTTTATTCTGCCAAATGAATCGACAATAGGTTAGTCACCAATTCATGTATGATCGCTGAAAAAAAAAATCTTCAATTGAAGGTATCTTCGATCAAATGCATTATTTTATTGGTTTTTTAAAATTATCGAGAGCCCTTTGATCGAAGGTCCATCTTTGATTGAAGGTCTTTGCATGGAGACCTTCAATCGAAGGACCTTTGTTTGAAGAAATATCTTCGAACGAATTTTTTCTATTAAATTTGACCCCCTCCCTCCAAAAAATTGATTGTCCCAAAAGTGGGACTCAATATTATGTTTTAACCCAACCCTTACCTATTCATTCGCCCCATTATAGTCCCCACTTGGAATTTTGATGAAGCAACCATAATCATCTTACCTTTCCAATCCCTTAAGACACATCCAACGCTAGAAGTTAACCCATATTACCATTTGAGGAACCATCAAAGGTTAACTTTTCTTAGCCTTGATTAGGAAAAAAGCCACTTAATATTGTTCCAATCAACTCGAATCTTCCATAGAACCATTAATAGGGGGAAAATATTATTGTGCAATTTTCAATAAATAATTTTGAGTATTAAAAATATTGCAAACTCTTAGAATTATTTTAGAGTATTGTTGTGAAATAGGCTTTTTTAAAGACAATATTGTATTGGAGTAGTTCACATAAATCTAGGCTAATTAAAAAAAAGTAAATAATAATCATACAATTAATTTAGATTTAATTTAATCATTAAAAATATTATTTAAAAAAAATAACATGAGAGGATTGGGGTAATTAGTTCTTGGAATAATTTTGATGTCATGTAGCACTAATTCATTCATGTTAAAAAATTAATATTTTTGATGTGCTCATTGTTCCAAAATTATAAGAGATTCAAAACCTTTTGTGGGTTGGTCTCAAGTGGCTTGGGATTGATCTATCCTACATAGTGCAAATCTAGCCTCCAATAACCTAACATTGTGCACAATTATGTAATTTTGTTTACTATGATCTCTACTCTTTGGTGGCATGTAAGGATTAGAGGTATTTTAAAATATCATAGAGATGGTGCTAGATTGTCAAGGTCCATTTCTCTTTAGTCACACCCCTTGATAAAAGTTAGATTTAGAGCTTTTATAAAATATTGAAGACATCACTCAAACATGTCTAGGTGTCTTAGATGTAGATGGTTTATGATTCCAATATAGATGTATTTTCTCTAGGATGCAAAGCGAAATGTTCTTAGAATGATTTTTCTTGTAGTTGCCTATTTTTAAATGGTTCTTGGATAATAATTAACATCAATAAATTATACATTGAATGTCTTTAAATACCAAGACATAAAAATAAATTATGTAAACATGTACCAAGTCGACTCACAATAAGTAACGAAAAAATGTGGGAGTCAACAATTTGAATATTAGGTCAATCTTGAATACTATGAGATTGATTAAAGACAGAAATATGTATCTCAAAATGGAGATCAAATGTGGGTATGTACATGTGATGGTAGGTGTAGTAAATAACAAATATATGGGAATGCGTGTAAATTAAGACACACTAAAATCATATATATGAAAATAGATGTAAAGGAATGTCATTAAGAATTGAAAAATAAATCAAACTTAACACAAAAATACACCACTTATCAATATATTACTATACGCAAATTTCATCATTATAATGATAACAATATTATTAATAATAGATCATATGGAATGGTCTTATGTCTTCTTTAGGAGGAATGTAATGTTACTTTTGTTGTAGTTCAATAAAAACACATAGCCTATGCATAGGGAATTACATCTTTGTAGATTGCTTGGTTTGTAAGCAATAAAAAGAGGACTGTGTTCAACTTGTTATGCAGACATGTTAGTGGGCACAATGTAAACACACGTAAGAATCATTGGTTTAGAAGAAAAAGAAACATTTAATCATTTGTACTAGGTTTACTTAATTGTAAAGAGAAAGCAGGTGAAAATTGGGAAGAGTTATAAATGCAGTTCCCTAGGCAGAGGTGACAAGAAGAAGAAAACAAGCTCTTATCGTGTTCTTCTCTCGGTCAAAATGGAAGGCCTGACTGTCAAACTTGTATAGACAAGTTGGCGAGCATGCAGCAGAGCAATGTGCTCACATGAGGGGCTTTCATCAATACTCACATGGAGAACATGGTTTTACACGCTTCAGCAATTTATCCCCATTAATCTAAGACACTGTGAGGGGTCATAAACAACTTTGACAGAAAGGGATTGAAGGAAGGGTTGGTTTAATCCGTTTCCCAAGTCATCAGTCAGCTTTCCCAAAAATATTTTATTAATTCAGCTCCTCTTCTTTCCTCTTCTTTTCCATTAGGGTTTTGCACATGGTGGTGGAGCTGACGTGGGGCGCTTCATTTCCCGCGTTAGGGCATAGATAGATACATAAATCCATCCTCCTTTCCTCGATTCCGGAGCTCTATTCCATCTTTTTCCAACTGTAATATACTTAGGCAGGCAGAAGAGGAGCAGAAACAAAGCGGACTGTTGTGTAATTGTACTAAAGTGGCAGGTGCCAAGTAGGAAAGGCATTCAACAGGCCAGGCAGGCGCAGTCAGACCACCACCAGCTATATTTCTTCTCAGGCCCTACAAACTACACCTTCTTTCTTCTTTCTTCTCTCAATTATATCCATCCCATCTTTCTTTTCATTACGGCCACTCTGCCTTTCATTGCACGCACTTCATCTCCATCATAACGGACTGCATCCAGTTCTGCCCTTCTTTTTCTTTCCGGCCTTTTGCTTTGACCCCCCTCGGATTGAACTTGCAGCAGCTCAAGAATTAGATTTAAGTCTAGCTATTTTTGACGTGTGGAATTAAAAATAGCAGTTTTGGGATATCTTTTCTTTCTTTTTTCCTTCAGTTGGGCAGTCATGGCGGG
The DNA here is from genome assembly GCA_007115665.2 of Sequoiadendron giganteum. Classification (NCBI taxonomy): domain Eukaryota; kingdom Viridiplantae; phylum Streptophyta; class Pinopsida; order Cupressales; family Cupressaceae; genus Sequoiadendron; species Sequoiadendron giganteum. Next base: position 60,955,676 of record CM021102.1, read on the forward strand.
GAACGAAGGGGGTGAATTTGGCGATACGACGTTCACCAAGGTGTTCGTGGGAGGCTTGGCCTGGGAAACCCAACGGGAAACCATGCGCCTCTACTTCGACCAGTTTGGAGATATTCTTGAGGCGGTCGTTATCACTGATAAGAACACTGGCCGTTCTAAAGGCTATGGCTTTGTAAGCTCTTTTTCTCATTCTTTTGTGTTCTTGTGGGTTTCTGATCAGATCCATTTAGAAACTGAAGGTTTCAGATTTTCAAAGTTTTTGTCTTGATTTACTACACATGGGTAGATGAAAAAAGTGTCTGAATTGGGCCACAGGTAACGTTTCGTGAGGCTGAATCTGCAAGAAGAGCTTGTGTGGATTCTTCTCCGATCATCGATGGAAGGCGTGCAAATTGCAACTTGGCTTCTCTGGGTGCTCGTCGTCCTCGATCGTCCACACCTCAACCAGGTTGGCTAGATTTTGGGCCTGTCTATCAAGATCAATAATGTTTTAAATCTTCTCTCAATACGTTTCCTTTCTGTTCAAAATTAGATTTGTGGGAGCTTTACATGTGATTAAAATTTTGGAAACATATCAACTTGCTCTATTGTTCGGAATGTTTTGGAATTAAATTTTATTCTTACAATTACCATGGCTTCCCAATACAAAGCTTGTCCTAATTCCGAGTCAAGTCTAATTATATCACAGAATGATATCTTACCATTACAATTATTCATCTCATCTTTTCCAGCTCCTCACCAAAGAATCTAGCCACTGATTTTAAATTTTTAAGGTACCTATCAACTTCTCGAATGAAATTAATAGACTGAATATTACAGGCCAACGCATAGAAGCAAGTGGTTATATATAAAGCCACGAGTTATTAGAACAGCTGGAATATTAATAGTTGTATTAGCAACAGCAGAAACACACGTTAGGATCACATTCTAAAACTGGGAGTAAGCAATAAATGAATTCATTTTTGTAATGGAGGAATTAATATCTGATGGGACTTGCTATGTAAAATTATTCAAACATAAAAAAAATCTTTCTGTGTAATAAACATGATCATGAATTCAGTATTGACACAAAATCGAAGATGATAGCCATTAATTTATCAGGTTTTCTTATGTTAATCATATGAAGAATGAGCATCCAAACTGAATTTGGGTGGAGAACTGTTTTCACAGTTGTCCTTGAGCCGTATTGGTAATCTACGCCACCCAATATGACAAGGGACCGTACTGGCTATGCACACTCGTACTGTCTAAATGGGTTGCCAGGCAGATCCAACCGGGATGGAAAGCTCTTCATGTCAATCTGTGTTTCCTGTTCCATCAACACACACATTGTTGTCAACCTTGGTCGTACTTACTATTAATCAATGGGTTTTCTTCACGGAATCTATTGCAGTGAAAGGCCTGTTTCAATAGTTTTTTTGGTTGGAATATAGTAATTGAGGGCCTGGTGACATTGATATAGCTGATGAAGTACTCATTATTCTAATGTTAACCAGGAAATCGGTTGAGGATAATGCCTTCTTTTCCACTTCATACAGGAGCGCCTGCAGCCTACGCTAGTGGAGGCTTGTCTTTTGCTCAACATGGCCACTACACATACCAACAAGGTTATCCCTATCACGTATACGGGTGCGTTTCCCTTGCCACTTCGAAAACCATTTCTTTATTGATTTATTTATTTCACAGTATCAACAAAGCAATGCATTTGAAACTAGGCCTAGATGTAGAATATTAATTAGCTAACTCATTATAAACAGATTTCTCTATATTTTTACTGCTTCAATACAACACCATATAATATTTAAACCATTTCAGGTTCTCTCCATACCCTGCAGATTACAGTTACCCACAGGTTTGTTCTCCTGCAAGACTCTCAAATCAAAGTAAAAGATTAAATATACTGGCTCTCTCCCACTACTTTGATGTTGGTTTTATTTATTTTATCTTACAGCACATAGTTTCTCTATATGCAGAACTACTACAGTCCATATGCAGCAACTCAGTACCCACAACTTTATCCAGGGCAGGGAATGATATCCACTCCTGCAGTCTATCCATTATATACATACAATCAAGCAAATGCAGGAGGATATCCACATGCACAACCAATGCTGCATTATCCAACAGCAGGCAATGCAATTTCAAGTTTGCCACAACAATATGGTGGAATCATTTCCACTCCTGCTGCAGCCACAGGTGAATCAACTCATCCGATCCATACCCATTATATAGTTTAATAGTGATTTCCAATCAATTCATATGGTTTAGAAGCTCAGACTCTTAAGTTTTTCATAGCTGAAAACAACAAAAGGACTAAACTGAGTGTGTGACAGTGGGTGTGGCGGTGAAACAGGAGTGACCCTTTCATTGCCACCCAATGCTGTTCAACAGTATGCAGTTCAGTTAGCTACTTCACAGCCATATACACCAGGAGCTGACTTATGAGCCTAAACTTGTGCTCATTATCTAACAAGCATTGGACCAAACAAAGCAAGGAAAACTTCATAGCATGTTATTAGCTAATATGTTCAGTAGTATGTGGAGCCTCTCATTGCATAGTTCATGGACTTTGGTAACACATTCATTATTATTTAATTTGACTCCCATGTCCTTCACTTGGAAGAAGAAATTTTGTATTGTTTTCAGTGTACCAGTAGATGTTAGAGAAATGCCCATGTCTAATATGTACCGGCATGCAATGTAACGATGTGAATGAAGCTCCATTCACACAGATTATAAACCAGATAGATAGTGTAGTTAAGCACAGTCATAGTTGATAGTTCATAGGCCTGAGAGAACAGTTTATTTATATGATCTCATATGGCCACTCCAGCATATGTTCCTAGTTGGCACAGATAACAAAAATTATATCTAGTCAAAGGCATATTATTATTCACACTGATAATGTAGCGGTGCCTTCAATAACTGTGAAATTGTTTTTTTAATGCTTATATTGCAATGCATGTTTCCCGGGTGTCAGCTTTTCCAAGCTGTACAGTTTGTGTCCATTCATGGGCTTTATGTTTTCAATACCCAAAGTCATTCTTAATCCAAAGCACTCTCAACTCACTATGATTGACCAAACATGGATATTAACATCAAATCTGACCTCTATAATTTTGGGACAAAGTAAAAACACATAATGGGCAGAAAATAAATTAGTATTTCCAAAGCAAATAATAAATTAATTTATTTAAATGGGTGGGAAAGTTATTTTTAAAATATGAACTTATATTATCCGAAGAAGGAGAGTAAAGTCAGTTGATTGTAAGAAGACTATTTAGATGACATCATATAACGTCAGCTTTGCAATGGTCTTTTCAGCTATACGAGCCTATTGAGGAACAAGTATTTAAAAAAACAAAAAATCCAATAGAAAATATTTAGAAAGGAAGTGGGATGTTAATGCGGTTCAATATACTAACAATAGTGAAACACTAGACTTTGAGCGCTAAATTTGGAGTCTATCTTTGCCCCACCCCCAAGAAAATTAAAAATAAAATCAATGACTTTAAAAACACTAGGGCATTGTAGGGTTATATAAATATTGAGAGGTTAATTAATTATGTATCAATTAATATGTTAGGAGTTAAAATATAATTAATTGATTGAAGTATATTAGTTGAGAAATAATTTAAATATATATAGAAATAGAAATAAGAAGGATTAATGTTGTGTATTTTGTGATATGAATTTTTATTCATATCACAATTGACTAATAGTTGTATAGAGTTACATAATGAAAGCATTATATAAGGGGGTTAGTGGGGGAGGTGGGGGCACGTGTAGGTATTGGGTGATGAATCAAGAAAACATGACTATTATAAGAGAAATAATGTATATGCCTAATGGACCATTACAAAATTTTATAGAACCTAATGAATTAATGCTACCTAATTAGTAATATTCAACCTAGTTATAGAGACTTTGCATTACAATCTATTCCTTTTTGGGAAGCCCAACTGTGCTTATGGCCTTAGTAATTCAACGCTCACTTGAGTAGCGACCTTAACAAACTTTAGCAAAGACTTGCTACCTAAGCTTTTGTAATGCCCCGCCACGCAACCCTAGAGGAAGTTTCAATTCACTAAACAAGCGTACTAATTTTATTTTTTTAAAAGAAGTGAATTAACCCACATGTTCAACTAAACTGACAACCTCCCCTAGGGTTACATAACTGAGATTACTTAAACCCCATTAACATACATCATTTAAAATACATAGAAAGTAAATAACACAAGTAATAACATTCTTCATCATAGAAAGAAACGAGATATGATAAAGCATTCATTTACATAAATCAATTACAAAGGATCTATTACAATCCTCATTCCCGGAATGAGTACAAATACATAAGTCTGATTATTACAAGGTCCACCTCATACACAAGAGGGGTAAAACAATATCATTACATTATGAGATACAAAATACAAGAATCCAAAAGTAAGACAAGTGAGATGTCCATCAAGAAGTCTCGCCACCAAGTACTGAAGATCAAGGGGACCCAACGGTTATGGTGCATGTTCCACCCAACCATGTGGTACCCGAAGGACCACCCCCCATGCTAGGAGATAGTAACCAAGTAACATGGATGAGAAACCTACCACCTCAAACCAAAGGCAGACTCATACTAATACAAACTGACTCAACCACACATATGCACAATAAAGTCAAAACTCTAATCATGGTTACATTGCTTCCAGACATAATATAATCAAGTGTGCTAAAGAAAATATACGCACAACATAAACACGGTGTTATCCTAGACAGAGTGTCATCGCAAGGTTTGTCATGAGATATCCTCTGGGCATTCTTCATAGGCTCCGGAAATCTTGGTGGCCTCAACCGAATCCTGACACTCATACTAACTCAAGCGGAATCATCTACCTCTCATAGGGACGAGATAGTGATTTTTCCATTCCAGGCCTTCTCACCCACCCCAAGTCTAAACAAACCCTTGTGCCTATGAGTGAGGTTAACTTATCTTGGTTAATGTGAACTACATCCTAATATGCTAAGTATATTTACTTTAGTTTTCAGTTGTTACAATCACTTTTGAAGGTTTCCCAGTTTACCTCTTTGGGCTCCGGCCCCTAACAAAAGCCACTCTTCTAATTGGATAACACACTACAAAACTAACTCCAAGGGTTACTCAAGTGCTACGGAATTTGAAACAATAAACTCTCTCCAATCCTAGGAGGCAACACAAAGAATTCCACTCCAATACTAGGAGGACAAGATAAATGTAACACTACCCAAGGGAAATCAAAACAATATTATAACAAGGGAATGACCCATGTGTAACTGGAAGACTTTACAACCCAACTACACAATAATCAATCACAAAATATTCATTTAAGGATACATCAATGAACTCATGCATTGGAAAAGAAAATACTACATTTGGTTATTCTAAAACCATATTCCAAATCTGATGTTTCACACAATAGACATTCCTTTCTATACTATACATTGAACAATAAAATTCTTCATCAAAAGCTTAAACTTCCCAACTGGATCAAATCGTGAGAGTAATAATTTCACTATAATTTATTTGTTTAATCGAAGATGTTTCCATGTTCTACAAGACATTTAATTATGAACTCCACAACGAAGCATCATGCATAATCCTACTACTCGATAAAAGCATTATCTCCCCTCTTCATGATTCAGTAAATCAACCATATAAAAAGTTCATTCTAATAAGGTTAACTAATTTTATATATAATATTAATTAAATTCATATATATATATATATATATATATATATATAACTATTAAATATTATATATAATTAAATATATAATATACAAATAATACATATATAATTATACAAAATTAATTAAATATCATACATAAAAAAATAAATTAAACCGAATTAAAATTGACATTGAAAATTAAATTCAATAAAATTAAAATTAAAATTAAAAAACGAAATTAAATTAAAAATAACATAATGGAAAATTTCATAAAAAAATGAAATTTTTAAATAACAAAAAATTCAATAAACAAAATTAAAAAAACAAAAATTAAAATAAAGGTTTATGCGGACGTGACAGGTACTGTCACCGTCCGCAGACCATTACATCCGCCTGCGCCGACTGTACGCTTCGTACAGCGGCCGGCTACCATATGTGGCGGGTACAGTGACGGGGGCCGCAGTCCTCATTGGACAGTGCGTCCCCCGTACAGGTGGCGCACTGTCCAGTGGGTACTGCGTACCCACTGCACAGTCAATACAACCGGTGGGGGGCCGAACCCCCCCACAACTTCGAAATTTTTTTTATAAAACAAAAATTTCCAAAAAACAACATTCGTCGGTACGGATGGACGCAGGTCCGTACGGCGGCCGAACACAACATAACTTAGTTTAAAAAAATATAAAATTTTATATATCTAATAATATAGATTGCATATATTATTTCCAGAAAATAGTATATGCAATGTATATTATTATATATGTAATTTTTTTTTCCAGAATTTTCTTTGCTAGAGAAATCGAAGAAATAATATATAAACAACCAGAAAATAATTTTTTTTTGCAACCATTGGAATCTTTCCAAACAAAGATTAAATTCAGAATAACAAATGAAACCATTCCCTTTCCTTTGTGTTTTCAAAAATTCTAAACACAAGAAGATTGAAACAATGACCTGGTTTTCTCTTCCCCCATTTTCTAAAAGGGTTTGCATTTTAAAAACAAATAAATCTGAATATCAACTATTGGAGTTTAACCTAGGGTTTCCAGAAAATTCCCCATTTATAAATTTCTTCTCATTTAAACAAAATAGGTTTAACTAAGAGCAATAAAACAAGAAAATAAAAGAAAACCTGGTTATTTGCAGTCACCAAGTTTATTGATGCAGACTTTCCTTTGAGCTCTTCACAATTCTTTTCCCACAATGCCAAGAAATTTCCAGCAAGCTTCAATCTACTAGCTCCACCTTCTTCATAGAATTTCTCTCCCTTTTCAATTTAATTCCTCAACCAGAAAATAATTTCCTAAACTTTCATCAAAATTTCTCCAACAAATTTCCTGCCTGTCAAAAAAAATGAAGCAAGAAGAATCCCCAAATTTTTCTGCCCTAAACTTATAAAACAACAATTCCAAAATAACCTAATGTAACCCTAATTCACTTTCAAATGCAAAAGTTGAATTTACATGTTAATTTCATTTCCCCATTTTCAAAGGCCCTAACTTTGACTTTAAAGTAAAATTTCAATTTCTCCAATTCCCTTTTTGATTTAATTTAATTTAACAATCAAACACACTAACTTAATTATTATTAAATTATCTAATAACTAAATTCAATCACTTGAGATTTAAATTTAATTAAATAAACAATTTAACTTTAATTAACTTACTCACAATTATTTATTAATTAAATTTAATCCTTTGGGATTTAAATTTAATTAAATAAATACTTTAACTAAACTAACACACTTTCAATTATTTAATAATTAAATTCACTCTCTTGAGATTTAAATTTAATAAATTAAATAATTCAACTTTAATAAACCTACTTACAATTATTTAATAATTAAATTTAATCCCTTGAGATTTAAATTTAATCAAATAAATAATTTAAGTTTAATTTCAATAATCATTATAAATATAACCAATGAGCATAACATTAAAATAATATAAAATAAACATTTCTTCCAGCCAATGCAATTTTCAAAAGAACTATTTAAAGGTTCAACACATTTCAAAACATAACATAACATCCAATAAGATACAACATGACTCAATCATCAGAACGGACGACACACTAAGGCTAGGGTGTAGACTTGACACATGTTACCAAGCTACTATCTCCCATTCAACTTAACCGTTGGATCGACATGCTCAAACCTGTGGAACCAGGTGGCGTCGATGTCATGTACCTGCAACCTGTAATCAAATAAACAACATGATATATGTAGTGTATAATTCACACCGTGAAGAAGAAATCTCGGATTCGCAGGGCGCTCGCAAGCGAGTGATGCGAACCCGTCTCCTTCACCAATACACTCATCAAAGACTGACACTAACGTCATATCAATAGTTTCATAAATAATCACGTGATAATTCTACTGTCAGCATTCATTCATCAAAGCATGTAAAATCAAATCAGATAATCACATCACATAGTAATAGTTGTCGCTCAAGAGTAGCGATCAAAACATCATAATAAAAACGTGTCCAGTATCACAGTAGCTGCAATCCAATCAAAGCATAAAACAACATGAAATGAGAAGCAAAACGGAGGGGTATTACATCCTCCCCCCCAAGGACTAGGCTTACTCCTGGAAGCCTGCAAAAAAGTAGGGGTATAACTCCCTCATCCTAACTGCATCCTCCCAAGTGGATGAAGCATCATCCCTAGGATCCCACTGCACTCGAACCTGATCAATATCTCGCCCTCGAAGAGCGAGCATTCTGCACTCCATCACGGCCACGGGCTCTAAAGCCAGCTGCCCGTCCTCTACCTGTAAAGAATTCCAATCAAGGACGTGAGTCACATCAGGATGATAAGGTCGAAGAACTGAAACATGGAAAACGTCGTGAATACGTGCAAGACTGGGTGGCAAAGCAAGACGGTAAGCAACTAGACCAATATTTTCGAGTATCTCGAAAGGTCCGACAAATCGAGGCGCCAACTTAGAACCCTTTCCATAACGGATTGGACTCTTTCGCGGACGCACCCACAAGAATACTTTGTCGCCTACAGAAAACTGACGATCCAACCTATGCACATCCGCATACTTCTTCTGTCTATCCTGAGCTGCTACTAGGTGCTCTCTAATCCGATCCACCTGCTGCTCCATATCCTGTAACATCTCTGGTCCCAATAACACTCTATCCTCTAATCGATCCCAACTCAAAGGTGTACGACAAGGACGGCCATACAAAGCCTGAAAAGGTGCCATGCCAATGGAACTCTGGTAACTATTATTATAAGCAAACTCCACTAGATAGAAGTAATCCTCCCACCGTGTCTGCTGGTCCATTACATACATGCGTAGCATATCTTCGAGGATTTGATTAACCCTCTCAGTCTGTCCATCTGTCTCTGGGTGATACGCTGAACTAAAGTTCAACTGTGTTCCCATAGCATGCTGCAATGACGTCCAAAGAGCTGAAGTAAACACTGGATCCTTATCAGAAATAATTCGACGTGGAATACCGTGCAACCTCACAATATCCTCCATGAACACTCTAGCAACTGATGATGCATTATAGGTAGAACGCATAGACGAGAAGTGTGCTACCTTCGTCAACCTATCGACCGTAACCATAATAGCATCATGTCATCGCGAGGAGTTGGGTAAACCAACAATGAAATCCAATGAGATGATATCCCACTTCCACTCCAGTATAAGATGTGGCTGAAGAAGATCGGCTGGGTGATGATGCTCGGCCTTCACTCGCTGACACTCCAAACATCTAGCAACAAAATCTGCAATATCACGCTTCATTCCTGGCCAAAAATACAACTGGCGCAAGTCTACGTACATCTTCTTCACACCAGGATGGGCGGAATATGGTGCACGATGTGCCTCAGTCAAAACCAAAGTGTGAAGCCCACCTACTGAAGGTACATAAATACGCTCAGAATGCCTGAGTAGCCCATCTGACTCAAGTGAGTAACCTGTGAATCTACCCTCAAGAGGTCTGCCTGCCTCAATCTCTGCTCTCATTTCCTGATACCAACCGTCTACTGGGAGAGTAGCAAGAATCTGACTCCGTAAGTCTACCATGAGAGTCATCTCAGATAACACATGCCTATGCCTATTGAGTGCATCAGCTACGACGTTCTCTTTCCCCTTAATGTACTTCACCTCGAAGTCATACTCACAAAGGAATTCCATCCAACGCCTTTGCCTAGCATTAAGGTTCGGCTGAGTGAAAATGTATTGGAGACTCCTGTGATCACTATGAAGCTCAAATCTCTGTCCGAGTAAAAAGTGTCTCCATCTAGTCAATGCATGGACTACTGCTGCTAACTCAAGATCATGTGTGGGATAATTCAGTTCATGATCTTTAAGCTTTCGCGACTCATATGCTATCACTCTACCCTCCTGCATCAGGACTGCTCCTAATCCCTCTAAGGATGCATCTGTACAAACCATGAAATCTCCTACGGGATCAGGTATTGCTAAAATCGGTGCACTGGTCAACTTATCCTTCAGAACCTGAAAAGCTAACTCACACTTCTCTGTCCAATCGAACCTCTTCCCTTTCCTCTAAAGAGAAGTGATAGGGTGACCTATTTTGGAAAAGTTCTTAACAAACCTCCTGTAATATCCTGCAAGTCCCATAAAACTACGAATCTCTGCCACATTCGTGGGTGCAGGCCAATCCAGAATAGCTTGGATCTTCAAAGGATCCACTGATACTCCCTCTCCTGAGATCACATGACCAAGATACATGATCTCAGACTTGAAGAATTCACATTTTGACAAGTTGGCGAAGAGTTGGTTCTCTCGCAAACACTGAAGTACCTGCTGCAAATGCTCTACATGTTCCTCTACTATCCTGGAATATATCAGTATGTCATCAAGAAACACAAGAACAAATCTATCAAGATAGGTGCGGAATACTCCATTCATCAAACTCATGAACACAGATGGCACATTCGTCAACCCGAATGGTACCACAGTAAACTCGTAGTGACCATACCACGTTTGAAACGCTGTCTTATGGATATATGCATCAAATATACGGAGCTGATGGTATCCCGATTTAAGATCAATCTTCGAAAAGATTGTGGCACCTTTGACTTGGTCAAACAAGTCATCAATCCTAGGAAGTGGATAACGATTCTTAATCGTTACCTTGTTCAGCTATCGGTAATCAATGCACAACCGAAGTGAACCATCCTTTTTCTTCACAAAAATGATAGGTGCTCCCCATGGAGAAACACTAGGACGAATAAATCCCTTCTCCAATAATTCCTCTAACTGCAAGCGAAGCTCTTTCAGCTCCTGAGTGGTCATACAGTAAGGAGCTCATGAAATAGGCTCCGATCCAGGTATTAGGTCAACCTTAAAATCTATATCTCTCCTCGATGGAATTCCCAGAATGTCATCTGGAACGACATCAAAGAACTCCTGAAGTACGGGATGACTATCTAGAGATACCTTCTCCTCTCCATCTCCTAAACCCAAGTCATCAACAGAAACAACAAACAACTGACATCCTTGCCGAACACATCTCCTCAACTGCATAGCTGAGATCATCCTCAAGGATATCGGCCTCTGAACTCCTATAATCTCAATCTCACTCCCAGATGCATCAACGCATCAAATTGACTTCCGTCGACAATCAATCACAGCTCGGTGAGTCTCAAGCCAATCCATACCTATGACAACATCATATGATCCCAAAGGTATAACTCAAAGATCTAAAGTGGTACGAAGTGGTCCACTCACCAACCTACAGTCAGGCACTACGAAATGCGATGCAACCTTCGCACCTGACGCTAACTCAACCTGCCACCTATCGCCTTGCCTTACGGCTCCCAGTCTGCAACGTGACACAATATATGAAGAAATAAAGGAGTCAGATGCTCCTGAATCAAAAAGGATAGTAATCGGGTTACCAAATATCATACCCTGAGTCTCAACAACAGTACCTTGATGCTCTGCTTGGTGGTTATCAACTGCTGCGAATACACGGTGCCCTCTGCCTGCATCACCCACTGTCGGCTTTGACGCTGCCGGTCTCTGAGTGAAACCCGATGTGCTCTTATTGGGACACATCCTAGCAATATGGCCCTGCTGACCACATGAGAAACAACCTATTCCTCTACTCTGACCTCTGTCTCTTGTTAGTGCACTCGACTGCTGAGCATTGCCTCTATAAGTAGACTGAAAACTCTGAGCGGGTTGCTCAGAATTGAAACGCTTCATGCGCCTCCAGTTCCTGTTACTCTGTCCTTGCTGAAAACCCTTCCGCTTCCCTTGGGAAGACTGCTGATGACTACCCTGTGCTGATGCCTGCTGAGTCTTAGGTAGCACTGCTCCCTGTGACTGACCACCTCGAACACTAGACCCAGCTCCTGCATTACTGCCAATAACAACTCCTACTTGACCTCCCAGTGCCATAGTCAGGTTCTCCTCCACAAGCCATGCCTTCTCCACAGCTACCTCCATAGACTTAGGTTCAAAAACCCGCACTCCTCCACTGATACGAGCGTTTAAGCCCCTGATGAAATGTTGTACTAGCATCCCCTCATCATCACCAATCCCAGCGAATTGCTTAAGTTCATAAAACCGCCTCTCGTATTGGTCTACAGTCAAGGCCAATTGTCATAAGGCATGGAACTCATCGCCTCTACGCTGACGCCAGTGATCTGAGAGAAAACGGGCTCTGAATCACTCTAGAAAGATCTCCCAAGACACAATACTCATATCAATGTGGAGCTTCTGCTCCTCTATCTTCCACCAAGTGGCTGCAAAACCACGGAGGTGAATAATAGCGCACCGCGCTTTAGTATTACTATCATAGGGCTGCATGGAAAAGCATCGATCCAATCCAATCAGCCAAATCTCAGCCTCTAGACCTGTACCTACTCCATCAAACAGTGGAGGTTGTGACCGAATAAGATCTCTCATATGAGAAGATGCTACCCTCTCTGACTGCCCTGGAGCTACTCCCACCCCAGGGTTAACCTCAGCATCTACCCGCTTCGGACCTAGAAGTGACAAAGCGTCTTCCAAAGCTTTTCGGGCAGCTTCGACCCCTGGAGGGTCATGATGTCCACCGCCTCCTGGACCATTCTGTGAGGCCTGATGTTCCTCCTGATCTGGTATGAGTGTAACATGCAGCGGAGAGTCATGTTGACTCCCAACGGGTACCTCTACTCGACCACGTCCACGTCCTCTCCCTCATCCGCGTTTAGGAGGCATACTCCTACACAGACACAAAAAGGGATATTAGACAAGGTACACTTGAAAACCTACGCAATTAAGCTTAATGGTTACAACATAATCCCAGAGTGCCCAGTGTTTAAACCTAGGCTCTGATACCATGTGTAATGCCCCGCCACGTAACCCTAGAGGAAGTTTCAATTCACTAAACAAGCGTACTAATTTTTTGTTTTTTTTTAAAGGAAGTGAATTAACCCACATGTTCAACTAAACTGACAACCTCCCCTAGGGTTACATAACTGAGATTACTTAAACCCCATTAACATACATCATTTAAAATACATAGAAAGTAAATAACACAAGTAATAACATTCTTCATCATAGAAAGAAACGAGATATGATAAAGCATTCATTTACATAAATCAATTACAAAGGATCTATTACAATCCTCATTCCCGGAATGAGTACAAATACATAAGTGCGATTATTACAAGGTCCACCTCATACACAAGAGGGGTAAAACAATATCATTACATTATGAGATACAAAATACAAGAATCCAAAAGTAAGACAAGTGAGATGTCCATCAAGAAGTCTCGCCACCAAGTACTGAAGATCCAGGGGACCCAACGGTTATGGTGCATGTTCCACCCAACCATGTGGTACCCGAAGGACCACCCCCCATGCTAGGAGATAGTAACCAAGTAACATGGACGAGAAACCTACCACCTCAAACCAAAGGCAGACTCATACTGATACAAACTGACTCAACCACACATATGCACAATAAAGTCAAAACTCTAATCATGGTTACATTGCTTCCAGACATAATATAATCAAGTGTGCTAAAGAAAATATACGCACAACATAAACACGGTGTTATCCTAGACAGAGTGTCATCGCAAGGTTTGTCATGAGATATCCTTTGGGCATTCTTCATAGGCTCCGGAAATCCTGGTGGCCTCAACCGAATCCCGGCACTCATACTAACTCAAGTGGAATCATCTACCTCTCATAGGGACGAGATAGTGATCTTGCCATTCCAGGCCTTCTCACCCACCCCAAGTCTAAACAAACCCTTGTGCCTGTGAGTGAGGTTAACTTATCTTGGTTGATGTGAACTACATCCTAATATGCTAAATATATTTACTTTAGTTTTCAGTTGTTACAATCACTTTTGAAGGTTTCCCGGTTTACCTCTTTGGGCTCCGGCCCTTAACAAAAGCCACTCTTCTAATTGGATAACACACTACAAAACTAACT
>CM021102.1:60969896-61074870 GCA_007115665.2 Sequoiadendron giganteum
AGAATTTTCTCTCCTTTCAATTTAAATCTCCAAACAGAAAATAATCTTCAAAGCTTTCATGTGCAAACCCTCTCCAAAAATCTCATACCTGTGAAAAAAAGAAGGAAGAAGAATCCCCAAATTTTTCTGCCCTAATCTTATAAAACATCATTTCCTCAAAATTCCAAAATAACCTAATGCAACCCTAATTCACTTTCAAATGCAAGAATTGAATTTACAAGATAATTTCATTTCTCCTCTTTGGAAGACCCTAATTTGACTTTAAAGAAAATTTTCAATTTCACATAATTCCCTTTTTGATTTAATTTAATATAATAATCAAACACACTAACTTAATTATTATTAAATTATCTAATAACTAAATTCAATCACTTGAGATTTTAAATTTAATTAAATAAACAATTTAACTTTAATTAACTTATTCGCAATTATTTATTAATTAAATTTAATCCCTTGGGATTTAAATTTAATTAAATAAATACTTTAACTAAACTAACACACTTTCAATTATTTAATAATTAAATTCACTCTCTTGAGATTTAAATTTAATAAATTAAATAATTCAACTTTAATTAACCTACTTACAATTATTTAATAATTAAATTTAATCCCTTGAGATTTAAATTTAATTAAATAAATAATTTAAGTTTAATTTCCAAAATCTATTTAAATATAACCAAAGAGCATAATATTAAATACTATAAAATCACCATTTCTTCCAGCCAATGCAATATTCAAAAGATCAATTTAAAGGGTTAGCACATTTCGAGATATTACAAAAACATCCAATAAGATACAACATGACTCAATCATCAGAACTGACGACACACTAAGGCTAGGGTGTAGACCTGACACATGTTACCAAGCTACTATCTCCCATTCAACTTAACCGTTGGATCGACACGCTCAAACCTGTGGAACCAGGTGGAGTCGATGTCATGTACCTGCAACCTGTAATCAAATAAACAACATGATATATGCAGTATATAATTCACACCGTGAAGAAGAAATCTCAGATTCGCAGGGCGCTCGCAAGCGAGTGATGCGAACCCGTCTCCTTCACCAATACACTCATCAAAGACTGACACTAACGTCATATCAATAGTTTCATAAATAATCACATGATAATTCTACTGTCAGCATTCATTCATCAAAGCATGTAAAATCAAATCAGATAATCACATCACATAGTAATAGTTTGTCGCTCAAGAGTAGCGATCAAAATATCATAATAAAAATATGTCCAGTATCACAGTAGCTGTAAATCCAAGCAAAGCATAAACAACATGAAAATAGAAGCAAAACGAAGGGGTATTACATCCTCCCCCCCAAGGACTAGGCTTACTCCTGGAAGCCTGCAAACAAGTAGGGGTATAACTCCCTCATCCTAACTGCATCCTCCCAAGTGGATGAAGCATCATCCCTGGGATCCCACTGCACTCGAACCTGATCAATATCTCGCCCTCGAAGAGCGAGTGTTCTGCGCTCCATCATGGCCACGGGCTCTAAAGCCAGCTGCCCGTCCTCTACCTGTAAAGAATTCCAATCAAGGACGTGAGTCACATCAGGATGATAAGGTCGAAGAACTGAAACATGGAAAACGTCGTGAATACGTGCAAGACTGGGTGGCAAAGCAAGACGGTAAGCAACTGGACCAATCTTTTCGAGTATCTCGAAAGGTCCGACAAATCGAGGCGCCAACTTAGAACCCTTTCCATAACGGATTGGACTCTTTCGCGGACGCACCCACAAGAATACTTTGTCGCCTACAGAAAACTGACGATCCAACCTATGCACATCCGCATACTTCTTCTGTCTATCCTGAGCTGCTACTAGGTGCTCTCTAATCCGATCCACCTGCTGCTCCATATCCTGTAACATCTCTGGTCCCAATAACACTCTATCCTCTAATCGATCCCAACTCAAAGGTGTACGACAAGGACGGCCATACAAAGCCTGAAAAGGTGCCATGCCAATGGAACTCTGGTAACTATTATTATAAGCAAACTCCACTAGATAGAAGTAATCCTCCCACCGTGTCTGCTGGTCCATTACATACATGCGTAGCATATCTTCGAGGATTTGATTAACCCTCTCAGTCTGTCCATCTGTCTCTGGGTGATACGCTGAACTAAAGTTCAACTGTGTTCCCATAGCATGCTGCAATGACGTCCAAAGAGCTGAAGTAAACACTGGATCCTTATCAGAAATAATTCGACGTGGAATACCGTGCAACCTCACAATATCCTCCATGAACACTCTAGCAACTGATGATGCATTATAGGTAGAACGCATAGACGAGAAGTGTGCTACCTTCGTCAACCTATCGACCGTAACCATAATAGCATCATGTCATCGCGAGGAGTTGGGTAAACCAACAATGAAATCCAATGAGATGATATCCCACTTCCACTCCAGTATAAGATGTGGCTGAAGAAGATCGGCTGGGTGATGATGCTCGGCCTTCACTCGCTGACACTCCAAACATCTAGCAACAAAATCTGCAATATCACGCTTCATTCCTGGCCAAAAATACAACTGGCGCAAGTCTACGTACATCTTCTTCACACCAGGATGGGCGGAATATGGTGCACGATGTGCCTCAGTCAAAACCAAAGTGTGAAGCCCACCTACTGAAGGTACATAAATACGCTCAGAATGCCTGAGTAGCCCATCTGACTCAAGTGAGTAACCTGTGAATCTACCCTCAAGAGGTCTGCCTGCCTCAATCTCTGCTCTCATTTCCTGATACCAACCGTCTACTGGGAGAGTAGCAAGAATCTGACTCCGTAAGTCTACCATGAGAGTCATCTCAGATAACACATGCCTATGCCTATTGAGTGCATCAGCTACGACGTTCTCTTTCCCCTTAATGTACTTCACCTCGAAGTCATACTCACAAAGGAATTCCATCCAACGCCTTTGCCTAGCATTAAGGTTCGGCTGAGTGAAAATGTATTGGAGACTCCTGTGATCACTATGAAGCTCAAATCTCTGTCCGAGTAAAAAGTGTCTCCATCTAGTCAATGCATGGACTACTGCTGCTAACTCAAGATCATGTGTGGGATAATTCAGTTCATGATCTTTAAGCTTTCGCGACTCATATGCTATCACTCTACCCTCCTGCATCAGGACTGCTCCTAATCCCTCTAAGGATGCATCTGTACAAACCATGAAATCTCCTACGGGATCAGGTATTGCTAAAATCGGTGCACTGGTCAACTTATCCTTCAGAACCTGAAAAGCTAACTCACACTTCTCTGTCCAATCGAACCTCTTCCCTTTCCTCTAAAGAGAAGTGATAGGGTGACCTATTTTGGAAAAGTTCTTAACAAACCTCCTGTAATATCCTGCAAGTCCCATAAAACTACGAATCTCTGCCACATTCGTGGGTGCAGGCCAATCCAGAATAGCTTGGATCTTCAAAGGATCCACTGATACTCCCTCTCCTGAGATCACATGACCAAGATACATGATCTCAGACTTGAAGAATTCACATTTTGACAAGTTGGCGAAGAGTTGGTTCTCTCGCAAACACTGAAGTACCTGCTGCAAATGCTCTACATGTTCCTCTACTATCCTGGAATATATCAGTATGTCATCAAGAAACACAAGAACAAATCTATCAAGATAGGTGCGGAATACTCCATTCATCAAACTCATGAACACAGATGGCACATTCGTCAACCCGAATGGTACCACAGTAAACTCGTAGTGACCATACCACGTTTGAAACGCTGTCTTATGGATATATGCATCAAATATACGGAGCTGATGGTATCCCGATTTAAGATCAATCTTCGAAAAGATTGTGGCACCTTTGACTTGGTCAAACAAGTCATCAATCCTAGGAAGTGGATAACGATTCTTAATCGTTACCTTGTTCAGCTATCGGTAATCAATGCACAACCGAAGTGAACCATCCTTTTTCTTCACAAAAATGATAGGTGCTCCCCATGGAGAAACACTAGGACGAATAAATCCCTTCTCCAATAATTCCTCTAACTGCAAGCGAAGCTCTTTCAGCTCCTGAGTGGTCATACAGTAAGGAGCTCATGAAATAGGCTCCGATCCAGGTATTAGGTCAACCTTAAAATCTATATCTCTCCTCGATGGAATTCCCGGAATGTCATCTGGAAAGACATCAGAGAACTCCTGAAGTACGGGATGACTATCCAGAGATACCTTCTCCTCTCCATCTCCTAAACCCGAGTCATCAACAGAAACAACAAACAACTGACATCCCTGCTGAACACATCTCCTCAACTGCATAGCTGAGATCATCCTCAAGGATATCGACCTCTGAACTCCTATAATCTCAATCTCACTCCCAGATGCATCAACGCATCGAATCGACTTTCGTCGACAATCAATCACAGCTCGGTGAGTCTCAAGCCAATCCATACCTATGACAATATCATATGATCCCAAAGGTATAACTCGAAGATCTAAAGTGGTACGAAGTGGTCCACTCACCAACCTACAGTCAGGCACTACGGAATGTGATGCAACCTTCGCACCTGACGCTAACTCAACCTGCCACCTATCGCCTTGCCTTACGGCTCCCAGTCTGCAATGTGACACAATATATGAAGAAATAAAGGAGTCGGATGCTCCTGAATCAAAAAGGATAGTAACCGGGTTACCAAATATCATACCCTGAGTCTCAACAATAGTACCCTGATGCTCTACCTGGCGGTTATCAACCGCTGCGAATACACGGTGCCCTCTTCCTGCATCACCCACTGTCGGCTCTGACGCCGTTGGTCTCTGAGTGAAACCCGATGTGCTCTTATTGGGACACATCCTAGCAATATGGCCCTGCTGACCACATGAGAAACAACCTGTTCCTCTACTCTGACCTCTGTCTCCTACTGGTGCACTCGACTGCTGAGCATTGCCTCTATGAGTAGACTGAAAACTCTGAGCGGGTTGCTCAGAATTGAAATGCTTCATGTGCCTCCAGTTCCTGTTACTCTGTCCTTGCTGAAAACCCTTCCGCTTCCCTTGGGAAGACTGCTGATGACTACCCTGTGCTGATGCCTACTGAGTCTTAGGTGGCACTACTCCCTGTGACTGACCACCTCGAACACTAGACCCAGCTCCTGCATTACTGCCAATAACAACTCCTGCCTGACCTCCCAATGCCATAGTCAGGTTTTCCTCCACAAGCCGTGCCTTCTCCACAGCTACCTCCATAGACTTGGGTTCAAAAACCCGCACTCCTCCACTGATACGAGCGTTTAAGCCCTTGATGAAATGTTGTACTAGCATCCCCTCATCATCACCAATCCCAATGAACTACTTAAGTTCATAAAACTGCCTCTCGTACTAGTCTACAGTCAAGGCCAACTGTCGTAAGGCATGGAACTCATCGCCTCTACGCTGACGCCAGTGATCTGAGAGAAAACGGGCTCTAAATCGCTCTAGAAAGATCTCCCAAGACACAATACTCATATCAATGTGGAGCTTCTGCTCCTCTATCTTCCACCAAGTGGTTGCAAAACCACGGAGGTGAATAATAGCGCACTGCGCTTTAGTATTACTATCATAGGGTTGCATGGAAAAGCATCGATCCAATCCAATCAGCCAAATCTCAGCCTCTAGACCTGTACCTACTCCATCAAACAATGGAGGTTGTGATCGAATAAGATCTCTCATATGAGAAGATGCTACCCTCTCTGACTGCGCTAGAGCTGCTCTCACCCCAGGGTTAACCTCAACATCTACCCACTTCGGACCTAGAAGTGCCAAAGCGTCTTCCAAAGCTTTTCGGGCAGCTTCGACCCCTGGAGGGTCATGATGTCCACTGCCTCCTGGACCATTCTGTGAGGCCTGATGTTCCTCCTGATCTGGTATGAGTGTAACATGCGGCGGAGAGTCATGTTGAATCCCAATGGGTACCTCTACTCGACCACGTCCACGTCCTCTCCCTCGTCTGCGTTTAGGAGGCATACTCCTACACAGGCACAAAAAGGGATATTAGACAAGGTACACTTGAAAACCTATGCAATTAATCTTAATGGTTACAACATAATCCCAGAGTGCCCAGTGTTTAAACCTAGGCTCTGATACCATGTGTAATGCCCCGCCACGCAACCCTAGAGGAAGTTTCAATTCACTAAACAAGCGTACTAATTTTATTTTTTTTAAAGAAGTGAATTAACCCACATGTTCAACTAAACTGACAACCTCCCCTAGGGTTACATAACTGAGATTACTTAAACCCCATTAACATACATCATTTAAAATACATAGAAAGTAAATAACACAAGTAATAACATTCTTCATCATAGAAAGAAACGAGATATGATAAAGCATTCATTTACATAAATCAATTACAAAGGATCTATTACAATCCTCATTCCCGGAATGAGTACAAATACATAAGTGCGATTATTACAAGGTCCACCTCATACACAAGAGGGGTAAAACAATATCATTACATTATGAGATACAAAATACAAGAATCCAAAAGTAAGACAAGTGAGATGTCCATCAAGAAGTCTCGCCACCAAGTACTGAAGATCCAGGGGACCCAACGGTTATGGTGCATGTTCCACCCAACCATGTGGTACCCGAAGGACCACCCCCCATGCTAGGAGATAGTAACCAAGTAACATGGACAAGAAACCTACCACCTCAAACCAAAGGCAGACTCATACTGATACAAACTGACTCAACCACACATATGCACAATAAAGTCAAAACTCTAATCATGGTTACATTGCTTCCAGACATAATATAATCAAGTGTGCTAAAGAAAATATACGCACAACATAAACACGGTGTTATCCTAGAGAGAGTGTCATCGCAAGGTTTGTCATGAGATATCCTCTGGGCATTCTTCATAGGCTCCGGAAATCTTGGTGGCCTCAACCGAATCCCGACACTCATACTAACTCAAGCGGAATCATCTACCTCTCATAGGGCCGAGATAGTGATCTTTCCATTCCGGGCCTTCTCACCCACCCCAAGTCTAAAAAAACCCTTGTGCCTGTGAGTGAGGTTAACTTATCTTGGTTAATGTGAACTACATCCTAATATGCTAAGTATATTTACTTTAGTTTTCAGTTGTTACAATCACTTTTGAAGGTTTCCCGGTTTACCTCTTTGGGCTCCGGCCCCTAACAAAAGCCACTCTTCTAATTGGATAACACACTACAAAACTAACTCCAAGGGTTACTCAAGTGCTACGAAATTTGAAACAATAAACTCTCTCCAATCCTAGGAGGCAACACAAAGAATTCCACTCCAATACTAGGAGGACAAGATAAATGTAACACTACCCAAGGGAAATCAAAACAATATTATAACAAGGGAATGACCCACGTGTAACTGGAAGACTTTACAACCCAACTACACAATAATCAATCACAAAATATTCATTTAAGGATACATCAATGAACTCATGCATTGGAAAAGAAAATACTACATTTGGTTATTCTAAAACCATATTCCAAATCTGATGTTTCACACAATAGACGAATTATTCCTTTCTATACTATACATTGAACAATAAAATTCTTCATCAAAAGCTTAAACTTCCCAACTGGATCAAATCGTGAGAGTAATAATTTCACTATAATTTATTTGTTTAACCGGAGATGTTTCCATGTTCTACAAGACATTTAATTATGAACTCCACAACGAAGCATCATGCATAATCCTACTACTCGATAAAAGCATTATCTCCCCTCTTCATGATTCAGTAAATCAACCATATAAAAAGTTCATTCTAATAAGGTTAACTAATTTTATATATAATATTAATTAAATTCATATATATATATATATATATAACTATTAAATATTATATATAATTAAATATATAATATACAAATAATACATATATAATTATACAAAATTAATTAAATATCATACATAAAAAAATAAATTAAACCGAATTAAAATTGACATTGAAAATTAAATTCAATAAAATTAAAATTAAAATTAAAAAACGAAATTAAATTAAAAATAACATAATGGAAAATTTCATAAAAAAACGAAATTTTTAAATAACAAAAAATTCAATAAACAAAATTAAAAAAAACAAAAATTAAAATAAAGGTTTATGCGGACGTGACAGGTACTGTCACCGTCCGCAGACCATTACGTCCGCCTGCACCGACTGTACGCTTCGTACAGCGGCCGGCTACCATATGTGGCGGGTACAGTGACGGGGGCCGCAGTCCTCATTGGACAGTGCGTCCCCCGTACGGGTGGCGCACTGTCCAGTGGGTACTGCGTACCCACTGCACAGTCAATACAACCGGTGGGGGGCCGAACCCCCCCACAACTTCGAAATTTTTTTTATAAAACAAAAATTTCCAAAAAACAACATTCGCCGGTACGGATGGACGCAGGTCCGTACGGCGGCCGAACACAACATAACTTAGTTTAAAAAAATATAAAATTTTATATATCTAATAATATAGATTGCATATATTATTTCCAGAAAATAGTATATGCAATGTATATTATTATATATGTAATTTTTTTTTCCAGAATTTTCTTTGCTAGAGAAATCGAAGAAATAATATATAAACAACCAGAAAATAATTTTTTTTGCAACCATTGGAATCTTTCCAAACAAAGATTAAATTCAGAATAACAAATGAAACCATTCCCTTTCCTTTGTGTTTTCAAAAATTCTAAACACAAGAAGATTGAAACAATGACCTGGTTTTCTCTTCCCCCATTTTCTAAAAGGGTTTGCATTTTAAAAACAAATAAATCTGAATATCAACTATTGGAGTTTAACCTAGGGTTTCCAGAAAATTCCCCATTTATAAATTTCTTCTCATTTAAACAAAATAGGTTTAACTAAGAGCAATAAAACAAGAAAATAAAAGAAAACCTGGTTATTTGCAGTCACCAAGTTTATTGATGCAGACTTTCCTTTGAGCTCTTCACAATTCTTTTCCCACAATGCCAAGAAATTTCCAGCAAGCTTCAATCTACTAGCTCCACCTTCTTCATAGAATTTCTCTCCCTTTTCAATTTAATTCCTCAACTAGAAAATAATTTCCTAAACTTTCATCAAAATTTCTCCAACAAATTTCCTGCCTGTCAAAAAAAATGAAGCAAGAAGAATCCCCAAATTTTTCTGCCCTAAACTTATAAAACAACAATTCCAAAATAACCTAATGTAACCCTAATTCACTTTCAAATGCAAAAGTTGAATTTACATGTTAATTTCATTTCCCCATTTTCAAAGGCCCTAACTTTGACTTTAAAGTAAAATTTCAATTTCTCCAATTCCCTTTTTGATTTAATTTAATTTAACAATCAAACACACTAACTTAATTATTATTAAATTATCTAATAACTAAATTCAATCACTTGAGATTTAAATTTAATTAAATAAACAATTTAACTTTAATTAACTTACTCACAATTATTTATTAATTAAATTTAATCCCTTGGGATTTAAATTTAATTAAATAAATACTTTAACTAAACTAACACACTTTCAATTATTTAATAATTAAATTCACTCTCTTGAGATTTAAATTTAATAAATTAAATAATTCAACTTTAATAAACCTACTTACAATTATTTAATAATTAAATTTAATCCCTTGAGATTTAAATTTAATTAAATAAATAATTTAAGTTTAATTTCAATAATCATTATAAATATAACCAATGAGCATAACATTAAAATAATATAAAATAAACATTTCTTCCAGCCAATGCAATTTTCAAAAGAACTATTTAAAGGTTCAACACATTTCAAAACATAACATAACATCCAATAAGATACAACATGACTCAATCATCAGAACGGACGACACACTAAGGCTAGGGTGTAGACCTGACACATGTTACCAAGCTACTATCTCCCATTCAACTTAACCGTTGGATCGACACGCTCAAACCTGTGGAACCAGGTGGAGTCGATGTCATGTACCTGCAACCTGTAATCAAATAAACAACATTATATATGCAGTATATAATTCACACCGTGAAGAAGAAATCTCAGATTCGCAGGGCACTCACAAGCGAGTGATGCGAACCCGTCTCCTTCACCAATACACTCATCAAAGACTGACACTAACGTCATATCAATAGTTTCATAAATAATCACGTGATAATTCTACTGTCAGCATTCATTCATCAAAGCATGTAAAATCAAATCACATAATCACATCACATAGTAATAATTGTCGTTCAAGAGTAGCGATCAAAACATCATAATAAAAACGTGTCCAGTATCACAGTAGCTACAATCCAATCAAAGCATAAAACAACATGAAATGAGAAGCAAAATGGAGGGGTATTACAGCTTTAGCAACCCTTTCAAAAGGAATAATTCCACTATATGATGGTAAAGTGGCATTTGATCTTCTCACATGCATTAGAATTGAAATGTCTCTTCTACACTTCATATTAGTAATAAAAGCTCCAAAATCTCATGAGACTTCAACTTTCATCTACATGTGTTTGTTAAGTCTCTGACTATTTCTAGCATGCCTCTACTAGTCTACATAATTTGACAATTGAAAATAAATGTTGTTAGTATCCACCTCTTAGTCATCAAACAACCTCTTTGCATATCGAACCTCTAACAGGTGGACTAGATCCTATGTGGCTTTACTAAGATTATGCAACAATACATGACACCTAAGTGTCACAATCTACTATGTGATTTTGTGGGGATTATTACTCTTTTAAAATCCTTTTGTTTATTTTACTATGTGTGCCCATATGATACCAATCTCTCAACCACTATTTTTGTGTTACCACAATAGACTATGCAAGGTCCCATATACACAAAAACTTGCAAACCAAAATACTCAACACACTTCACAATAAAAAAAAAAAATGGAAATTATTTTTGGGTGATGCAAGATTGGTGTTGAAACCTACAATTTCTAGGGTGCAAATTTCTAAGGGTTTATTTAATAAACCTAAAACCATAAACCCTTCAGCCTTAGTTTGTGCCCTAATGTTCTATTTTCATGTTGACTAGTCAGGCCCACTTATTCAATTTTTATTTTCCAATGTCTCAAGCTACGCTGCTTTATCGGTCCCTTTGTTCTTGTAATTGAACGAGCCCTTTATTCAAGTCTTTTATCTTAGACTTTTGTCTTCTCGCAAGCATGCATTCATATGACGGTCCCTACCTATGCCCACATGGCATCATTTAATTAGAGCACATTCACTCTTCATGGCACATGTTTTCGATTTGCATTAATCTCTAGGTTGTTCTTTTGTGCTATTATGCCATGTGGATTCCAAATTTCCCTAGTCACAACAAACTTGTGGGACTATTTTCATGTCAAGATGTCTCTATTTATATTGGAGTGCATTTGCTCCTTATAGTGTATTTTTTTGGTATGCACTTGGATAGAACTTGCACTACTATGGTAACATACCCATTGTTCTACATAGTAATTTTTATATGTTTTACCCACAAGTGAATAGTTTATGCATCTAACCTTTAAGAGCAATACATTTTTTCTTTTACTTTGAATAATAAATGCACATTTGAAACATAATTCAAACTTTCCCATTGCATATAAAAGAATTCCTTTCATTAATTCAAGTAATGATGATACATAATTTCTATATGACATTTCATATATACAATTCCCATAGAGATGGATACAAGTTACATACATAGATTAAACAAGCTTACATAATATATAATGTACAAATGGTCTAGGTAGTCCCCCTCAAATCTTGGCCACCAACTAATAAGGAGAAGAATCACTCAAACACTTTTTCGCCAACCATGGACTTACTGTTGTCCCCTGCACATCTACCTAACTAGTTAGATGGCCCTACCCTTC
This sequence comes from Sequoiadendron giganteum, assembly GCA_007115665.2. NCBI lineage: Eukaryota > Viridiplantae > Streptophyta > Pinopsida > Cupressales > Cupressaceae > Sequoiadendron > Sequoiadendron giganteum. Next base: position 60,981,698 of record CM021102.1, read on the forward strand.
GATGAAGAGATTGGTTTGGTAATGTCATAATACTAGCCTTTTCTGAGCTTGTTGTTGTGTCTTACATATCTAGAGCTGACATATAGTGGTTACAAATATCCCTTTCCTAGTATGTAATCACATATCACAATGAAATCGACAGTGTAAATAGTGGCTACTTAAACTACTTTGGCCAAAGTATTCATCACCTAGAACTTAGAGTGGGCATCACGCATTCACCCAACTTCCTAGCTTGATTTGGTTTAATGAGATCATTCATACTTTATATCTAGGTTACCCCCTTTCCCATGGATTAGATAAATCCCAAGAATAACCCACTTAACATCTCATAATTAAAATGACTTTACTACCAAAATTTTTCTAACAACTTCTTACTTTATGCTACATATGTCTAGTTTAGACATCCTATATATAGTGATGACAACTCCGTATAGTATTAATATGATGTATTCATACACACTCCCATATATAGAGTACATACAAATATAACTAATAAGATATTTTCTACAACATAATGCACAACCAAGAAACATGCAATTATAAACAAACATCACAACATATTCGAAAGCATTCTTTTCCAACATAGTAACAAAACTAATTAACCTTTCCAACATAAATGACAAAGGTATAGAAAGTAGCATCCTTGTATAATTCTCCAATTGATTAAACTCCCTTCCTAGGTCTATTCCTCAAGCTTGTTGGATACTTCCTCCAAGATCAACTTAATTTCCTTCTTCTAACTTCTCACTAATCTCTCAACAATCACAATTATGAAATAGTAAAACAACTCTCAACTCACAAGCTCTCAACTTACTAACTCATAAATCATAGAAAAATAACATCAAGATAATCAGATTGATAAGTGTAGCAATTGGTAGAATGAGCACCTCCATTTATACTAAATTGTGATCAATCGAAGGCTACAAAAAAAGTTAATATTTTTGCCACCTTTCTATCCTCATGCAACGACTCATCAAACTAACTCATAAGTTTGCAACACATAACAATCCTCTTTATTTTAATGGTTGAGTCAACTTGTTATAAGGGATAGCAAGACTCATTTACTGATTCAAATGAATAGCAAGCTCACAAACAAATTTCTTAATTCGAATTCCTTCACATATTGCTACCAAGTTTACTCTTGACTGAGTCTCATGGCTATTATCAGACTTATGCACATTTAGCAAACTTATTTTTCATTTCATACTCTACCAAATTGGAACCACATTCATATGTTTGTGCCCTATGTAAATAGTGCAGTGACTATTTCCTCCTTGCTTTAAATAGTAATAACTTCACATTGAAAAGTATACACAATGACATACAAACTCATACATGCCTTTTACTTTGGTTGACTTGGTCCAATATTACTTCATGTGTTGGTTGTTATGTTTCCATAGGCTACACCATGTATTTCATATGTGCTTTATTCATTCTAGTGCATTACCTAAGAATATCGCTATATGTATTGCTTAGAAACTATCACTAATGTTTCCAACTTATATATTATATTTATTATATATATGTATATATATCTCTATTAGAATATATATACATATATATCTATATATCTTGATATATATTAATATATGCTATTTTCATAAAGTTATCAAATACATTTAATTGCCGAACAATAAACTTATACATATAAATATATAAATAATAGTATTATATATATATATATGATTATATATAGATATATATTAATATATATGTAACTATATTAATCTATACATATATATACATATACATTAACATATATATACATATACATAATACCATTTCAATATCTTTATAAAAAATACTCATACTCGTAACCATCGATCGACATATACATGGAATATATATATACATGTCACCTTTAGTCCAATCCGTATTCCCATGCATATGGGTAATCCATCCATGATCATGTGTAGGTACCTCTACCTACTTATACTCATGTACATATTCACTCACATATATGAGTCTACCTAGACACGTAAATATACATATATATATGTTTTATGCATATATCTCATTGATACCACAATAAGCACACAAGGAAGGACTTTCACATGACATCAAGACTTAATCATATTCATCAATCATAACATTCACATCTAAACCAAATATCACTTACCTTTTCCCAAAATTGACTTGACTCACTAAGACCAACTAGGGCGCATGAGTGTGTGAATGCTTAGTTAGGCTCATTAAGGGTTACCAAACCAAGTTTTTCTCCTGAGTGATACTTACCCTCTCTTCTGAAGGTTCGAACCTGCTCTTACACTCAACTTAGCACATCATAATAGTAGTTAGTCGATCACAATATAATCATATGCATCATACATTTCATAGTTAGAATCGTTATAAAATATCAAATTGCATCAATCATTCATTCGTCATATTTCCCTTCAAGATTCATAAACACATTCGTGTAAAGATTCATAAAATATATTCATTTATTCAAGGAATTTAACCAAACAAGGTAATAGTAAATAGGTAATATCACTTGGGGTGTAACATATTCCCCCCTCGTGAATCATCGTCCCTAATGATTATTAAGTATTGACCTGGACATGACATAAAATATAAAACATCCTTAAAGCATCACATTACAAAACATCATTGTTTTCAAGAGTTTTCAAAATCTAGCAGGACTTGTGGAAACTTCTACTTCATCTTAGCATAGTCTTCCCAAGTGGAAAAATCTTCTACATACTAATCCCCGTAATAAGGGAAAATAAATAGGAAATAAAGAGAGCATAACAACAACAACACCCACGAATTGCCTAGATTATGCTAAGATCCCAAATCAATAATGAAGTGCATATGCAATAAAGGAATTCAATATATAAGCATCATATCATGTAACTCCCATGCTTGCTTGACTCATCTTCATTATTCTTCTCAACTTTGCTTTAAATCTCTTCAATTGCCCTCAGAGCGTGAGTATGCAATATTCGCTTGTATGTATTTTGACAGCAAAACTTTAGAGATTGTGGTTACCAAAAATAGAATTGAAAAGCTCCTTTTATAGAAGTTTCACAGATTCGGTGGTCAATATTGATTTGAATTCGAATGGTCCAGATCGAGTGTGAGGTCTTGATTACATAGTTAACTTGACTTGATCGATTAGACTAATTGAATAGTTAAGTTACTTGATCAATTAGTTTCAAGAGGTGTAACTAAGAGAGTCTGTGAGTTAGAAGAGGTGACATATCCATTAGGTGAGTGAACTGAAAGAGAGTGTTAGTCAGAAAGAGGTGACAGATCAATTCGGTGAGTGAACTAAGAGAGAGTGTTAGTCAGAAGTGAAGAGAATAATACATGAGATATTTACTTGAAGATGTAGGAGACATGTGATCAAATAGAAGAATTAATTATTAAATTAATTCCTTTTCTTTTAAGGAGAAAGTCTGTGCATGCAATTAAATAGTTGAGTGAACTATTTGATTTATGAAAGCACTTTAGATGAGAAGGTAGAGTTATTTAATCAATAAGCGATGTAATTAAGATAAATTAAGGTAATTTACTTAATTAATATATTTTCGAAGAATAATGAAATGAGTTAATTAAATGGTTAAAACTATTTAATTAATTAGAGGAATTTGAATGTTAAGTTATAATTAAATGAATAAATTCATTTAATCATATTGTGGGTATCTTGAATTGATGATGAAAAATGCAGTCGTAGGCCTAAGCCATTTTTTTTGGAACTACAGTTTGCCCCTCTTTGACATGATGTCATTTCAGTGTTTGTGTCAAATAATAACGAATAGAATGCCCTAGTCATGCCCTGTATGAAATAGGTAAGGTATGCCCCCTCAGGAAAATTGACAATTTTTTGAAAAATTAAAAAAAAAATAGAAATTGTTTTGATTAGGTAATTGGATAGTCAAAAGTTTGATGGTGGTGAAAGAAATCAGTTTCGTCGAGGTTTAGTATGCGAAATGGTCGATGGAAGAAAGAATGTTAGCTTGAAGATGTTTTATGTTAGCATGAAAGAAAGATATGTCATCACTTTGTTGTCATTATACTAATCATTTGCATTTGAGTCATCATTGGGCAGTTTATTGCAACAAGAAACACCATGATATGAGATAGAACAATGGTGTGCAATGTCATGCTTTTGCCGAAAACAAACAGTCATGGACAAGGATTGTCGCAACTCATACTAAAGAACCCAATTGTTCCTAGTCTTTTTTTTGAGACAAACCACAAGCAAAAAACCAAAAAAAATGTGTAATGAAACGTCGTTGCTCCTCTAAATCCTATTGCCAGGACATCCTTGAGGTGGCTAGTGACATGACAACTTCAAAGATATAATACAATCATCATGAGATGTCGTTGCTCCTCTAAATCTTGTTGCCAGGACATCCTTGAGGTAGCTAGTGACATGAAAATTTCAAACAGATAAGACAATCATCATGATATGTCATTGCTCCTCTAAATCCTGTTGCCAGGACATCCTTGAGGTGGCTAGTAACATGATAATTTTAAAAAGAAGATATGTACATGTAACATGGTGGCTCCTCTAAATCCATCATAGGACCTCATCGAGGTGGCTAGCCACATGACATATCAAAAAGCAAGATATGGCCAAGTAACATTGTTTTTTCTCTAAATTTGTGATAGGACATCGTCGAGATAGCTAGTCACATGGTCATATATAAAAAAAAAGATAAGACAATTAGTCTAAAAGCAAGATATGGCCTAGTAACATTGTCGCTTCTCTAAATCCGTGATAGGACATCGTTGAGATAGCTAGTCACATGGTCATATCAAATCATTAAAAAATAAATGAAAATGCTTGTCAAGACATGTGTGTCAGATCTTTGTTTGTTTGCCAAGGTTGACTTGGTGATGATGAGGCTGACTGGTCATTCTTTAGGAAGGACTCATCCCAAGGAAGATTGAAATGTCGAGTTTGATTATTTCCAGGGTCAAAATTCGAGAAGGACACATCCTGAATAGATGACATGATAGGGTCTAACATCAAGAAGGACACATCTTGAAGACCCGTAGTTGACAAAAACAGTCTGACATCAAGGACACATCTTGAAGACTCTTAAATGATTGATTTGATAGATTTGATGTTGGACTGACTTTCGACTGGTTGGATTGTGCATCGTGTTTGACCTTGTATTCACATTTTCCAAGATTTTGACCAAGAATCCAACCTAAGAACCTATCCTAGGGGCCTTAGGGGCTATTAATCCTTGCCTATATTATACACGTAGAGACCATGTAGTTCGACCAAACTTTGACCGATAGGAGTGACTGAAAAAGATTTGTTTTATTTGAAGATATTTGGCATGTGTGATAGTGAATGTGATGAACCCTAAAAGACTGACCTAGTGCGGCCTCGAGGGCTCATCGATTGATGGCATTGCCTACATTATACACATAGGGACCTTGTAGTTCGACACAACCTGACTTTGCTTTTTTTGACAAAGAGTAAGTCATCATTTTATTGTGGTTTATTTGACAAACCTACAAGGAACTGACCTAATGCCTCGAGGGCACATCGACAGATGGCCTTGCCTACGTCTAGTCGCAAAGGAAACATAGTTCGACAATGGCAAAGACTAACCTAACAAACGTTGACTTTGTTTTTGTAGTTTTCTGATTATTTGGATGTTTTTGGGATTTTTGACATTTTTTGAATGTTTTTTGTATTTTTGACATGTTAGGTCCTGAAGATCTAGAGGTTTATTCCACTAAGAATGGGTGTTAGGTATTTTTCCCGAGTCAGGTATTGTGTGGGATTGGATGGTAAGATGGATTCAGCGAGGTATGTTGCGAGCGTCAACCGATCTCAAGCCATAGGACTAGCAACTACTCTTATTGTGGGTGTCGTGGAATGAAGGAAAGATAATTATATTAGCATGGGTGAAGGTGAAAAGACCATGTGAAGTGATAATAGATGATAGAGCGAAGATTGTCTGCACATGGCACCTGTTTTCTAGGTTTTTGCCATGGTACTTATCCAAAGCACCATTGAGATGGTTTTCATTGTTGGATGGATTATTTATCTTTACTATTTTTGATATTTTTTGAATTCTTTTTTTGTGTCACCAGGACGCCTATTTCCTAGGTTTTCATAAAGGTAACGATTTTTTTGTATTCTTACAGTTTTAACTGAGCTCTCTGAAGCTATGTGAAAAAATGATACGTCATGATGATGCCTGGATCCTATTCAGATGACCATGCTAGACATAAGGACCTGATTTGGATGCAGAATGCAAGTGGAAAATTTGATGGGTGATATAAGTGGTAGATAAAAGAGGTTATGATACAATCCCTAATTTGCATACTACGTGGGCCACTAGGCTTCAGACGACAAGGAGTTTTGGCAATCAATGAGCTAGAGTATGTTGAGGGGTCATTATCAAAGGCACATTGAAAGACATCGCCAATGGAAGTGAGATGATAAGAAAATTTGGACGGATTGAATGGCATGTATGGAATGAGTGAAAGTGATAAAAATGAAGACCTTGAATCAACAAGCTCTTTGTTTAACTTTTTGCATTGATAAATGCCCCAGTAATTTTTGATGGAGGAGCATTCTTGGAGAGCAATGCTTTATGATTTTCTCTCTTGATTTTAATTTTTGATGCATCCAATAGCTTTTTATGTTGGATAGAGGATGTTTTTTGAAATTCTTGCTCATTCTTGACTTGTATTTTTGATTGGTCCAATAGCTTTTTGTTTTGGATAAAGGACTTTTCTTTATTTTCTTTTCTTTTCAACATGTCTTTTGATTCTTGGTCTCCTTTTAAATGCATTTTTATTCTTGATTCTTGGGCTTTTCCTTTGTCCTTTTCTTTAGATATGACTTTTTGATCCATGACTATGATGTAGATGGACGAGAGTGGAATGAGTGGAGTGATGATGCCAATAATGTTGTCTTTGGGACTAGCCTTTTTAGTACCATTCACATCAACAGAGACTTGCACATCCTTAACGACTTGGAAAAATGACTTGGTAGAGGAGACAGTAGGGGGACATACGCTAACCTAGGACAAGGAGCATGGAAGGATGGTGTGTAGATATCCTCAACAAGATCTTTCTCCAAGAGAAAATTATCACATATATCCTAATCAAATATGGGATTATCGTGTTCGTGAAAATTTTGTGCAACAACGGATAGGTGAAGGCAGATACGTCATCAAGGTCCCAAAAGGTGTTGATCCAAGCATAAAAATTTATTTGTGTAGCTTCTGAAGCAGTCTTGACATCACTATTAGAAGTTTGATTTCCTTTAGCAGAAGTAGAATTGTCGTTTATCTACAAATTATTCATTCGGTATTCTCCACATCCCATATCATGGACTTGGACCTTGGGGTTTAGAGATTTGTTAGTGGAAGGAGAGGATGTAGAGGCAGATGATTGAGTGTCATTAGATGTCCTGTGGAGTGTCGAGGGATCAATGTATTTGGTTAAATTTAGCGTTGAGGCTTCACGGTTAAGTGGCACCTGACATTCAAAGACTCCTCGCAGGTTAGTGTAATACTCAAAGGGATCAGGATCACCTTGGATTGTAATCTTTGTGCCATTGTAGGGAAAATTTAGACATTGATGATACGTGGAGGGAACAACCTTCATGGAATGGATCCCTAGTTGACCGAGGAGAAGATTATAAGGGATGTCCAGATCCAATACTTGGAAAGTCGTATCCAATATTATGAGTCCCACTTGGAGTGGAAGTGTTATTATGCCTGCGGAGGATCATTCATCATCATCATAGCCTTTGATGACTATGCTCTTTGTCTTATCCACACATGCTTCAGAGAAACCTAATTCCTTAACCAATTTTAGGGAACAAACATTCAATCCTGCTCTATCGTCTGTCAAGACTCGTTTGATCATATTTTGATGGATGAAAGCTTCAATTTGTAGTGAGTCATTATGGTTCATCTTTTGGGTTGAGTAGTTTTTGTCAGAATAGGTAACATGGTGAGAGCTCACTAGGAATCCAACCATGGCTTAAAATCAGTCGACGTCGAGGTTGTCTAGGACAACAGTCTCTTTCAAAATTTTATCTAGGATGGCCCTATGCTCGGGTGAGGTGCGCAACATATCTAGTATGGATATTTGTGTTGGGGGTTTTCCTAGCTAATATAGCAAGTTGAGCTGACCTTTAGTTTGGGATTGTTAAGGAGGTGAAGGGCTAGGTATAGTTATTTTAGTTTTGTGAGTGTTTACAACACACTCTAGGGTCTTCTTGATGATAATGGTGTTGATATATTCATCTGCGGCTCGAAGATGGATGCTTTTGGAGTAATTATAGCCAGTAGCCATATAATTGGTCGTGTTATTGTTATTAGTACTTGAACTAGAGGCTTTCCTTGAACCATGGTCCTGAAGAAGATTCTTGTAGATCGTGTGATCTTTATTGGAAGTGTGTTGTTGTTGTCCCTCTACCTCGATTACTTTGTCTTCGATAAGGTCCTGAATAATATTTTTTAGTTATCTACAAGTGGATTTTTTATGTCCTTTACCTTGGTGGTATTCAAAAAAAGTGTTATCGTCCCACTAAGATGGTTTAAATTCAAAGACGTAAGTCATAGAATTGTATGACACCTGATTGTACACATTTTTTCAGTATGGACTCAATGGGTTCTCCGAGGGGAGTATATTCGCATCTAATGTACTACCTAGGTGGTCTCTATTGTCCTATTCCCTAATTATTTCGCATGGCATTGGCCATTAGTGTAGGGGTTTGTAGTGTGGTGGTTAGTGGTCCAGGTCCTCTCAGGGTGATAATAGGATCGACTTTTTTTACTTCTTTGGTATCCACAATCCTGTCGTTTGTGACATTTTTGTTTCGAGACCAGTACTTATTTTTTTCATTGAACATGTTTTGATTGTTTGTACTCTTAGAGAACTTAAGGGTGCCCTTAGTGAGAAGTGATTTCTCAATAATTATTCATTTTTCAACTAGGTCCGTAAAGTGGGCACAACAATGAACTTGCAAGGGATCCTTTAAAGGATCCAAGAGGTTTTCAACAAACATGTCCACCTTTTGTTTCTCGGGGATCTCTATCTGACATCGGCTTGCCAAGTTTCTCCATCTCTAAAAGTATTTGATAAAGGAATCTTTGTCTTCTTGTTTCAAAGTACACAAAGTGCCTAATGTGATATCATTTTCGATGTTAAAGGCATAGTTGTCTACAAATTTGTTGGCTAACTCAGACCATGTGTGTATGCCTCTAGGTAATCGTGAAAACCATTCAAGTGCAAGTCCCGTAAGAGTTCTAGGGAATAACCTCATCAAGTATGTATGCTCTGACGCAATTTCCACACAAGTCATGCTGAATTCTTTGATGTGTTCTATCAGGTTGCTTGTTCCTCTATACTTTGAAAAGTTTGGGATTGTGTAATATTGTGGAAAAGGCGGTATGTAGATAGTCCTATCAAAGGGATATAGATGCATGTGTTGCATGTTATCCATTTGTTTTTGTAAGGCAAGCATTTGCATAGTTAAGGAATCCACCTATGGGTTTGGTATGTCATTCATGTTGTTAGGTATCACATGTTGTGTAGATACTTGATAGTTGTATTGAGGCATCTATTGTTGTACCTGGGTTATATGTGTATATGAGGGGTTCATGTTGGGTTGCCCTTGTATGTTCTGACCTCCAAGTTGTGCATGGGTACCTTGTTGTGATGTGTTTGACACAAAGGTATTTGATTGAAATCTTGGTTGTGTTGTATTCACCTGAGGCGACGTATGTGTACCCTATTGTCCCTGTGGAGTAGTATTTTGGGGAATAGCATGACTATATGTGCTATTCTTGACATTAACCATGGGTGTGGGTCCTAAACTTGAAACTCTTATCCTCTTGCATCCACCCAGATTGTTTAAAGAGGTATTCATTGTGTTTGTTGAGGTCACAAATGGGTTAGTACCTGTTGGTTTTTCTATTGACTGTATTACAAGGACTGATGTTGATTGTGTCATAGCTTGCATCATGAATGGTGCAACAAATCATGGTATTGGGGTAGTATGAATCATTGAAGTACTTTTTGTAGCTCCTCCCAAAGGTATATTGAGGTTAATTTGAGGTGTAATGTTCTATGGAATATATGTTGTAGTTCCCTGGTTTTGGTTTGAGACATTTATAGGTGAAGGCACCGCTTGTAATGTGTTTATGTCAAAACTAGGTGGTAATTTAACCCCATTCTCTATTAGTTTGGCTAGAAATTTCTTAGGGTCTAGCATGATGAGTTCATTGACAAATTCATCCACCTTAGGATCTTGGGCTGCTGCCTCAATTTCCTCAACCATGATATAACCTTGGGCGTCTCTCTCAAGATGAAATTTTCAAATGGGTTACCATATGGATTAGATTTTGGAGGTTATTTTGATGTTGACCCAATGTGCGTGGTATTGTTATTGTCCTAAGGAGGTGTAGTACCGAGGTTCAATTCGCTAGTGGGATTGTACAAGTCGTCACTTTGTTGTGGAGGATCCATTTTTAATCATCTCTTTTGTAATATAGTTTGGACCATAAGTGAGGACTTGCTCAAAGGAAGATGACGTCTAAGATGCAAATATCTAGGATATGAAAGTTAAACTATCTTTTTTGGTTTTTTTGGCATAAATTATGACATGCAATAACTAAGGTATAATGCAAACTATATGCCAACACTAAGGGATGAATCGCTAAATAACCAAGTTTGATGCAAATTTCCAACTAGGATTGCCAATGATGTTTGAGGATCAATACTAGATAAGCTAAGTGACAGGACGATTGGGTGGAGTTCAAACTATCCTAGTGAGTTTGAGGAATTCCACTGAGATGACAAAGGACATATTGTAAAATAATAATGTCAAGGGAAATCGTATTTGAATCAATGTTTTCAATCAAGGTAAGAAAGTTTATCTACCCTAAGGTCTAGAATGTATTATGGACAAGGATTTTCCCTAAGTATGCTAAGGATGATCTAAGTAATGCAATGATGAAGCTATTAGGAAAACTAAGGATGAACCTAAATATGAGAAAATCACAGGTCTAGATTAGGTTTACAACAAAGAGAAAGTCAAATATGAAATTCTATAGTAAGTCTTATGAGTTTTTTGTTGGTTGATTGAAATATTTCTGTGACAGGAAAATGCGTCATTCCAGACTGCAAATGCGGTGCATAAGATCAAATGTATCACAAAAAGTCACATATGTGGTTTACAGTTTTAGATGTGTTTTTGGAGTTCATAGATGCAATTTAAAATGTCAGATGCATTATAGATTTCAGTAATTGTGACTCAAAATATCAAATACGTCGTGGTTTTAAACAGTTGTGAATCAAAATCTCAAATGTCATTTTTTGTGTAATAGATGCGTTGAATAGTGACCTGGTCCTAGGTTTTGAATTTTTTTTAACTTATTTAGACTCAAATTTTGGATGTTTTCGTTTGATAAGATCTGACTGAACACACACATAAGACATGCCAAGTAGACTGTTTAAAATAAATAAATAGACAATTACAATCCTAAGGCTGGCAATGACAATATTCATTGGGTTCCCACTTGGATTTCTCTAGCTGCGCTTATTTAGAGTGGATGACTTAGGATCTTGTAGCACTGGCTCCCTTCCACGACACACACTTCTCAGGCTTACCAAGATCTGGATTCCCGCATGAACAAGGAATTTTTCATCTGTACTAAGAACCACAAAAATATGGGACGGCTTCAAAGGTCTGACCTCCTATGGCAATAGATAGAATATTTTTGGAAAATCTACAGAAATGGTTCTTAATTAGTGCACCCGTTCAGGCGGCCACACAAGAGGCAAGATTAGCTCCTATAAGGAGATTTCTTTCTTTTCTGTAGGAGTGCCTTAATGTTGAGATTTCCTCAACATTTGAATTCATATACCAGTTTGAGTTGTTCCCTTTGGGTGAGTACTTTTTCCCACTAAGGTAGGCCCTCTAATAGGTAAACATAAAAGTAAATGGGTCTGGTATTCTGATCACTGAGGTTTCCCAAAGTGAGAGCATACAAGCCTACCAACCTTCCCAAGCACATAAGATAATGATAAATCCACCCTAATTAAATAACAACTATGTGAAGACTCAAAGTAGGATTAATTAACCATATAATTAATAAAAGGAAATCCTATATGAAGACTCAAAGCATGGAAGAAAGTGTAGATAAAATAAAGTTTTAGATTATTTCTTTGATAATCGTCCTGCAAAACCACATATTAGAAGTCTATTTTTATTTTGTCAAGTCTATCAAACGTCCTACAAAACCACACATTAGAAGTATGTATTTTTTTTCTTCTATCAATTGTCCCTAAGAATTAAATTAACTCCACCAGATCACATGATGCAAACTTCGAATTAGTCCTAAAAAAGTTTAATCATAAAAATCAAAACTTAGAATTTCAGAAATTAGAAAATTCATTTTTACCAGTCAGATGTGTCGTAGTTTTACCAGTCAGATGCATCACAAGAAGTCACAGATGCATCGCGGGAAGTCAGATGTGTCGTTTCCATCTTCAGACGTGTTTCATTATGTTAGATGCGTCGATCTGTACCTGTACTTGCAAAAAAAAAAATTCTATGATTTTTTTGAAGCCTGTTGCTTCACGTCGGGTTCACCAAATGTAATAAGGGAAAATAAACAGGAAACAAAGAGAGCATAACAAAAAAAATAACCATGAATTGCCTAGATTATGCTAAGATCCCAAATCAATAATGAAGTGCATATGAAATAAAGGAATTAAATAAATAAGCATCATATCATGTAACTCCCATGCTTGCTTGACTCATCTTCATTATTCTTCTCAACTTTTCTTTAAATCACTTCAATTTCCCTCAGATCATGAGTATGCAATATTCGCTTGTATGCATTTTGATAGAAAAACTTCAAATATTGTGGTTACTAAAAACATAATTGAAAAGCTCCTTTTATAGAAGTTTCACAGATTCAACGGTCGAGATTGATTTGAATTCAAATGGTCTAGATCAAGTGTGAGGACCTGATTGCATAATTAACTTGACTTGATTGATTTGTTTCAAGAGGTGTAACTGAGAGAGTCTGTGAGTCAGAAAGAGGCGACATATCCATTAGGTGAGTGAACTAAAAGAGAGTGTTAGTCAAAAAGAGGTGATAGATCAATTCGGTCAGTGAACTAAGAGAGAGTGTTAGTCAGAAGTGAAGAGAATAATGCATGAGATATTTGCTTGAAGATGTAGGAGACATATGCTCAAATAGAAGAATTAATTATTAAATTAATTCCTTTTCTTTTATGGAGAAAGTGTGTGCACGTAATTAAATATTTGAGTGAACTATTTGATTTATGAAAGCACTTTAGATGAGAGGATAGAGTTATTTAATTAAACAAATAATGATTTATTTAATTAAATGTGGGAGAATATGATTTAATTTGAATGACTTAATTAAATAAATTTATGAAACTTATTTAATTAATAAGAAGAATAGATTTGAATAAAATGACTTAATTAAATAAGTTTAAGAAACTTATTTAATTAATCAAGAAAAAAAGATTCGAATTAATTAGCGGTGTAATTAAGATGAATTAAGTTAATTTACTTAATTAATCAATTTTAGAAGAATAATGAAATGAGTTAATTAAATGGTTAAGACCATTTAATTAATAAGAAGAATTTGAATGTTAAGTTATAATTAAATGAATAAATTCATCTAATAATATTGTGGGTATCTTGAATTGATAATGAAAAATGCAGTCGCAGGCCTAAGCCATTTTTCTATGTCTACAATCCCATTGGACCTTGCATTGCAGAACCTCTCTGTTACATAAGTGGATCTTATGTGTTCTGAGCACCTTAAGAGGCTTGATTATTACCACTCCTGGGTCTTGTACCTGTAAAGCATTCTAATCAATAACATGGTTATCACTTGGTATATACTTCTTGAAATACAAGACATGAAAACATTATATATCTTGGCAAGAGTTGGTGGAAAATCAATCCTATATGCAATAGGGTTGATCTCTTCAAGAACCTCAAAAGGACTTATGTAGCACATAGCTAGTTTGGATGGCTTTCCAAACTTGATAGAACTCTTATGAGGCTTGACCCTTAACAAAACCTTTTCTCCTATTGAGAAATTTATAGGTACTTGCTTGGCATTACCATAAATTTTCTACCTATCATTAGCTTCTGCTAACCTCTACTTAATAATACCAACTTTCTCCTCCATTTCGGATAACATCTCTGGCCCAGAGCTTATCATATCTTCTAGCTTATCCCAACTTATAGGATTTTGACACTTCCTTCCATATGATGCTTCAAATGGAGCCATCTTGATCGTAAAATGATAAGAGTTATTAAATGCAAGCTCAACCAATGGTAGGTAATCTTCTCATTTATATTGTTGATCCATGCAATACATCCTTAGTAGGTCCTCTAACACTTGGTTTACCATTTTAGTTTGTCCATCCATTTTTGGAGGATACACAAAACTTATATTCAATTTTGTTCCAATTGCAAAAAATAAGGTTGCAAAAATCTAGATGTCACACAAGCATCCCTATCAAATATAATCTTCTTAGGAATCCCAAGCAATCTAAATATCTCTTGAACAAACTTCTAAGCTATTACAGGAGCTTCATCGGTCAAATTTCTTAGTATAAAGTGAGCTACTTTAGTGAGATTTTTCACCACTAATAGAATGGCATTGTGCTTATTCCTCGACATAGGTAGTCCTTGCACAAAGTCCATGCTAATGAATTTCCACTTACTTTTGAAACTTCATGTGGATATAAAAGACCTATAAGATGATGATGCTCTGCCTTCACTCTTTGGCACTCTAAGCAACTTGCTACAAATCTTGCAACATCCCCTTTAATACCCTTCCAAAAATATAATTGCTTTACATCAGCCAAAATTTTAGTTACACCAGGATGTCTTGAATATGGTGCATTGTGAACTTCTTTCCATGCCAAGTTCCTCAAATCTCCAAAATTAGGTATATAAATTCTCCCTTTAAACCTTAATAATCTATTAGTTTCAAGGTGATATCCTTCATAAATTTGATCTTACAAATTATCTAAGAGTGCTTGTTTGACTTGTCTATAGAACTCATCACCCTTAGATTCCTGCAACACTTGACCTTTAAAGTTAGTTTGTATTGATACCATCAAGGAGATATGCCTCCTACAACTTAGAGCATCGGCAACCTGATTCTCCTTCCCCTTGATATAATTGATGTTGAAATCATAGTCAGATATCAGTTCCAACCACCTTCTTTGCCTTGCATTAAGATTAGATTGGGTAAACAAATACTTGAGATCATGGTGATCGGTCTTGAGTTCAAATGGTTTCCCCAATATATAGTGTCTCCACATTTGTAATGCATGAACAACTATCGCTAACTCTAAATCATGTGAAGCATAATTTTGTTCATAGGGCTCTAGCTTCCTTGACTCATAAGTTATGACTCGCCCCTCTTGCATTAACACTCCACCTAAACCTTCTCCTGAAGCATCAGTGATAACAATAAAGTTACCATCCAGATTTGGTACCTTCATTATTGGAGTTGTGGTCAAATTTTCTTTGAGTAGATCAAATGTCACTTGACATTTCTCTTTCCACTCAAACTTCTTACCTTTCCTTTGCAAATAAGTGATGGGAAAGGCTATTCTTGAGAATTTTGCAACAGACTTACAATAATACCCAACCAAACCCATAAAACTAACTTCCAGCACATTCTTGGGCACTGACCACTCAAGCACTGCTTTTATCTTCGCAGGATCAACTACAATCCCATCAACCAAAATTACAAGACCCAGATATTATACCTCTTTTTGGAAGATGGTACACTTTGAGAGTTTCTCATACAACTTATTTTCTCTCAATCGTTAAAGTAAAATCTCCAAATGCTTGTGATGTTATTCTTTGTTCATGGAGCAGATTAGTATGTCGTCCAAGAAAACCAACACAAACCTATCCAAGCAATCCCTAAATACATTATTAATTAGGTTCATGAATGTTGCTAGTGCATTTGTGATTCCAAAAGGTAGGACTGTGAACTCATAATGATCGTATCTAGTCTTGAAAGCTATCTTGAAAATATCTTCGTCCTTGATTCTTAGTTGATGATACCTTGAATGTAGATCAATCTTTAAAAACACTACCGCTCCCTGTATCTGATCAAAGAGATCATCGATACGTGGCAACATATACTTATTCTTTACAGTTGCTTTGTTAAGCAACCAATAGTCAATACACAAGCACAGTGTACCATATTTCTTCTTTACGAATATCACTGGTGCTCCCTAGTGTGAAACGCTGGATCTTATTAGTCCTTTAGACAACAATTCTTCTAATTGTGCCTTCAACTCCATCAATTTTGTTGTGGTCATCCTATACAGTACTTTTTATATAGGTTCCAACCCAGGTACTATGTCAATGGAGAAATCAAACACTCTCTTGGGAGGCAATCCAAGTAGTTCATGTGGAAATAAATCCACAAATTTTCATAGGATAGGATATTTCTCCATATCTGATTGCCTTGTTTCCACCACTTCTCCTTCTTTGAATTCTTGAGAATATTAAGGTTCATAATACATAACATCATCTTGAAGGATGACTTCCTTGCATTCTTCAAATTTTTCCATTTTTACTACAAAGAGTTGAAAACCTTTCTTTTACGCCCTATGCATTTGCACAACTAATATTTATAGCAGTTTCACTTCTCTAGGTGTTCCTTGCATTGACACTTGGTTACCTAGACCATCTAAGCATTCTATGGTTTTAGCATGGCAATCCACTTTAGCTCTATGCTTCCGTATCCCGTTCATTCCTAAGATGACATCATAGGATCCTAAGGGGGCTATGTACAAATTCACCTTTGTAGAGAAACTTGGAAGTTCTACCCTTGCTTCAAATAAACATTGACTCACCATAGCTCTTATCTGGTTTGCATACTCAACATCCTAGTAGTTTTCAATAAAACTAGCCTTTCTAGATATTTGACTTGTTATTCTAGGAGATAAAAATTCTCGTGGCACCAATATCTATTAAAATTGAGATAGGAATGCTAGACAAAGTACGTGAGACTTTTACCAGAGCAATTTGTTACCTAGCTTATCGGTTGTCTACTACAACATGTATCCTTTTCTAGAATACAAATTGTTGTGGAGGAAGAGGATTCCCACATGGTTGAGATTTTTTAAGCCTGTTAGGACACCGATTAGCAAAGTGATCTCCCCCACATGTAGAACATCCTTTCACTAGTCCCCTCTTTTTCATAGGTCTTCTTGAGTTGTACTAGCATTTCCACCATCATTGTTGTTGAAGTTGTTATTGCTTCATATTCAGTCTCTTCTTGGTTCATTCCAGTTTTGCTAGGGTCCCTTTTCCCTTTGCTTCTAAATTTTTTTCCCTTAATTAGGCTTCCTTGGAGCTTGATTAACTTGCGCCAAATTAAACTTCTTTCTGTTCTTTTCTTGGTAGTTTGAAATAGACTTAAGCTTTTGTTCTTGCTTAATATATTTTTCATACACCAATTCCATGGTTGTAGGACCATGCACGTCTACTTCACCACCTATTTGGGCATTAAGACCCGTAATAAATTTCCTTATTTGGAACCTCTCATCCTTTTGATACATGGGTACATACCTCAAGAGGTGAGTGAAATTTTCCCAATATTCATTCACTGAAGAATCTCCTTGCTTCAGATTCTCAAAATCAATGAGCTTTTGATCATAGAAGAGTTGTAGTAACCACCATTTCCAAAAAATCTCTATAAATTCACTCCATATCAGCCTGAAGGAACTAAGCCCTAGCTCCATCTTTCTATTCATCCACCAATTGGATGCTTCACCTGCCAATTGGAAAGCTCCCCATACAACTTTAGTGAATTTGAAGTAATTTCTAATCTCAAATTACTTTTCCATATTCATAAGTCATGCTTCATGATGTAGGAGCATCTAGCAGTGTAGGGCAATCTTGCATCACCCAAAAAAATGTTTTCTTTAGTTTCTTTAATTTTTTTGAGTCCCATGATGGCACTTAAGGGGTATAAGATGGTTAGAAGTAAAAAATAGCGAAAAACGGTCACTTACTATTTTTAGTAATTCAGCCTAAATGAGCTCATATGGACCTAAAAATTTACTTGAAGGAGCAAAGATGAAAAAAATTTCTGGTCATGAAAGAATCGCCTCAATACCTTGAATGGTTTGGGAGAAGTTAAATTTTATGTCCCGATAAATTTCTCTAACGTAGCTTCAAATTCAAATATAAAACTTTAGAGGCCCCAAAATAGCTCAAAAAGTGGACAAACTAACCTACGATTGATTTACACGTTGTAGATTTCTTCAAGAGCTTTCCAACAATATGAAATAATAGCAAATCAGACACATAGATCAAAATTTATGGCCCATGAAGCTATCCCTCTAAAAAGTGAATTTCATTAAAATTTATTCCTAGGCCAAAAATCAAACGATAGGACTTTTGGCACCAAAATAGAAGGGAAAGTTGCACTTTCTATAACATTCTAGGGTAGTTATTGGGTACAATAAAATGGGATATGAGGGGGTTTAGAAGTTGGCTCCATTAGTGCAAATTGTGGCTCTGAATAAAATATTTTTCTTTCAGAGTTGATTTTGCTATAATGAATCAAGCCCATGAGGCTGTAGCATATAAGTTTTGAATCTATAATTTCATGTTCTAAAAATAATTGAAAGTGATTTATTTTTTGTCTCACGTCTTCTGTGTTGGTATCTATTGTTGTGTTTTGTGTGGTTTTTGGGTAGTGTATCCCTAATCACTTCAATTGCATCCCCATTAGCACTACCCTCAAACTTTGGAGGTGTGATCTTCTTCATGTCATGGGATAGCTCATTGGCCAGTTGTTTCCTTTTAGTTCAATCTAACTTTGACTATGACTCCTCATCCTCTTGTTCACTAGAATGGGTGTGATCATGGAAATTCTCCCTTCTTCTTCATTGTTAGGAACTTCCTCATCATTATTTGGGACTTCTTGTTCCACTCTTTCTTTACCCCTTACTTCATGTTTGAGGTTTCCTATCCTTGTTCTCGTTTCATCCATTATAGAAAAGATGTGGTCCAACTTAGCTTTAGAATTCTCAGTGCCTTGTCCTACTTCTTGACTTCCCCCAATGTTAGTTTGTGTCCTAACCATTTTCCCAAGAACAGTTATACCTGAAGGTTTCATTTAATTAGATCTAAGAAAGTTTACTTAACGTTCTACAAGCATTTAAAAGAAAAAACATTCATATAAGGAATTCAATAAAGAACTTATACACAAGTTTTTCCAAAAGAATGTTCTTATTTAAGATTAATAAGGTTTTCAATATCCTTAAGTTTACATAGAATGACTATTCAGATAGTCTAAGGGAGAATATCCCTCGAATTCGATTTTCGATACATAGCTATATGGGGTATACCCCTCAGATTTTTTCTCATATCCTTCATCAAAAGGAAAATATCCCTTAGACCTATCCTTTGATACATAATTTCGGGGAACATACTCCTCTGATTCACCACTTGAGGCTATTACAATAATTTCAGCCATCGGTATAACATGAGGGGACCCCTAAATATCATTGTTGGACTAACACTACATTCTGAGGGCATATCCCTAGAAAGTGATAAAGAGTTCGACTTAGCCGAGGAAATATAAGGTAGATGGTTGAAGTTGGCATTCTCTCTCATCCTTATTTTCTCTTGATTGATTCGTGAAAGGGCATGACTGAAAGTCTCAGTATCGCTCAACCAAATGGCATTTTCATGATTGGTACCCTCAATGATTCGAACAAGGGCTTCTTTTTCCTTCTTTTGTAGTAAACAAGTCATTATCTTATAATTATTTATTTATTAATTAATTATTAGAGGATTTTTACTTTAGTTCTTTTAAGCTAAACTTAGGAGTTGCATTTTAATATTTAGTTTAATTCTTATTATTAGATTAGACTAAATTTAGGACAAGTTGTCTCATTGCATGAGATTATCACACTTGTCTCTATCTTGTTAATCCGCAAGTAGGGTTTGCTTGTGATTTTCTTATAGAAGCATGCACATTCATTTGTAAATTTATTCGAGTTATTTGCATCAATAATAATTCTAAAGTTATTGAGCACAATCTCACTTTTGAACTTTTCTATTATGATAGGTAATCACTTGCAGGTGTTTCATGGGAGCTATGGATTGAATTAGTCAATTCCATTCAATGGTTGTCAAATTTAATGGTGGTTTTTGCTGACGTCAGTATGACATCATGTTGATGTCATTGTATGGATGGCGCTCTTTGCCCCCCTCCTAGCCATGATTTTACTTCAAGGAGCAGTTTTTTAATTTTTGGCATAACTTGGGCATACGGTGTTGAAATTGGGCAAACAAGATATTGTCGAAAAGATGGTTCTACAAAATTTCCATTGGTATAGGTCTTATCATCATATTTTTCTAGTGGTTCTAGTTATTCTTAGTCAAATTCAGATCTTTATTTCATGCTTTCGAGCTCGTAACTTTTTTCCTGTATCTCCAATTTTCATGATCCAAGTGGAATTGGAGATGTATTTTAGAGATCTTCAGATCTATTCATGTATTTTTCTAGAATATTCCCCAAGTACATTTTATTCAGTATTTTGTGTTTTCACACTTTTCTTAATTACTTGGATATCTTGGCACCTGGAAAGGATTTGTTTGTGTGAGATGACATCATTTGATATGCTTTATCAGTACCGAGGGTTTTAGTCTTCGATTTTTCATTTTGAGTGAGTATCATGGGTTTTACTATTCATCCTTCTATGATCAACTTTGAAAAGGACAATTATGAGTCTTGACGAAATGGCATCCTGGCACATCTCAGGTGGCTTGATATTTTTCCTTATCTATATGGACTCATACCTACACTAGACACACCAGGGAATTTATCAGCATGGGGCATCATCATAGATCATATTGTAGGGGTTATATGTTCTAGTGTTGATCTTGACACTATGTATGTTGTATCCAATATTGAATGTCCCCACATACTTTGGACATGACTTTGGGAGATCCATGGAGACCCTCATATCTCTCCATACCCAGAGGATCCTACTACAGATTGTCTCATCCCTCTTGTAGATGCAGATTCCATACCCTTTGATGATGATACTTTAGAGGAGCTTGAGTATATCATAGGTCTTGAATGTTCAGATGGTTCAAAGACTTGCATTAATTTGCTCACTCTACATATTGAGACTACATCATCTTCAGTTGTTCCTTATCATCTTGGCATCACCACATCTTTGGCCCCTATTGATTCAATGTAGTAGGAAATTATACATCTTCTAGACATAGCTACTTGGGATTCTTATCTCACAGGCATATCATCCTTGTTTTTAGAGTCATATATTACAGATATGGAGGATTACTTTGAGGACATTCATCTCCTCTTTGTTGACAACCACATCACCATTGTTGTCCCACCATCTTCATCACCTTTGTAGCTTGTTCTACATCAGTTTTCACAGGATCTTGGATCACCATTATCACTTTCCGACATGTGGATACGTGAGCAGTTTTCAGAGGCACACATCATCTAGATTTGGATTTTAGAATCACCCATTCTTTTGGATTGAATTCTCCAATCACCAGTGGATCTTTTTCTTCCTAAGGGGAGAAATTTTGTTTGCAGGCAGTGGATCATATTTTGTCTTCAGGCATACATCATTGACATGTGAGCTCTTTCATTATGGGGGGATTCCTATCCTCTTTTTCTCTCTCCTATCAGGGGGACATCTAATGTACTTGCATGATAAACGTAGTCCTTGGGGGGTCACATTGAGTCCTCCTTCTATACTTCTTGCATTAGTACAGTCATTTATTTTTCTCTCTTTAGAGAGGAGTTTTTCCCATGTGGTTTTCTCCTTTTCTCCAATTATGAGAGATTTCATTTATGTACATGGGTACCTCATTAGTCCTTGTAGTCGGGACCCATTCTACATTCATTTAAGCTTCCTTTATCATAATTTTAGTTTATCCCTAAGTTCATCTTAAGGGGGGTGTTGGAGTAAATAGGTCATTATCTAATAAATAATTAATCAATAATTAATTATTAGAGGCTTTTTTACTTTAGTTCACTTAAGATAAAATTAGGAATTACACTTTAATATTTAGTTTAATTCTTATTATTAGATTAGACTAAATTTAGGACAAGTTATCTCATTGCATGAGATTATCACACTTGTCTCTATCTTGTTAATCCACAAGTAAGGTTTGTGATGCAGTACTAACTACCAAACCACACAAACACAGGGTACATTTGACCCAATTGAATCAGGAGGAGACCTAATCAACATTCAATTCTTCATCAGGCTTAAACAAAGCTTAACCAACATCAAGATGACTAAAACAAATCAAATTCACCATTAGGAAGCTTTGAATTAAATCATTATTTTCAACATTCACAACTTATGTTCATTCTTGAATTTGTTCAATAAAACCAAAGTCCACCAACTCACTCACTCTCCAAGGCAAAAGAACAATTAAATCATCCATCACTGTTATTAGTCCATCAAACCACTGTATGCATCATACCTTTGACCGAAAGGAACCATATCAATCTCACAAATTCTTACTATCTTCAAGCATCAGACCTCTATGCATGTTTAATGTCATTATTGTGACAGATGCTAAGAAACCATACCTCTATTTCACATACTTTCTAACCACTGAAAGCTCCATCAACAAGCCCAGGAAAAACTCTTATATCAGTGCCCTGTCAGACTATCAGGTTCTGCATATAAACACCACAAAACCTATTGCATTCATAATTATAACAAAATTTGTCTTCTACACCACCATCCAAGCATAGGAACAATTGTAAAAACATCCAAAAGACCATACTTTACACTGGTTTATCAGATTTCTTCTTTTTATGAGATCAAAGCATTTCATGTCAACTAGAACTCCAAACCCTAAAGCGGGTAGAACTCACACCCAAAGAAAATACCAAGAACAAAATACATGTTTAGAGACCTTCCAATGTCCCCCACAACATAATAATAACTTCCAACGGTTTGCTTCGAAGAACTTAACAAATTCTTAGACTGTATGCTGCCAAAGGCTACTAGAATAGGTCAAATTTACAAAGGAGGCCCCTTTTAATCATTTCCAAAAAACCAAACAAGCTCAAAAAATCCTTTATCATGTTGAAAAACTTGGGATTTTAACATTTTCAAGGATTGAAATACTCAAAATCAGACTGTTCATTTAAACCCTTGATTATAGGCAAAAAATCACCAAAAATAGTGAGGGTTTCATAAAGAAGAAATTTATAAACCTCCAATACTCTATCCATCACCTAAAAAATTCTTGAATATGTCTACAAAATCTTTTGGAACCACTTCCTAGTCCATGCACGTGTTGTTTCTTGAATACCCTACGTGTAACCTCCATTCTTGAGTGGAAAACTTAGAAATTACTGAGAAAATAGTCACCCATTCTCAACTTAAACCTTCCCCTATCCTGCCAACACTCAAATCACTTAAAAAATTCTAAATACAACCTATTCTAACCTACTCCACTGTTCTACATTATCTAATTCGGTGGAGTAGCCATTTATTGCCCTCTAGACTCTCAAACCCAACCTTTAAGGAATACCAACAGTCATAAGATAAAAATATGTAAACGACTCCTAGATTCCTATTGATCCTTCAAAACCACATTATATGAAGAGTTCCAATCCTTAGAAATCCATACCAAACAATAAACAAAGTTACAAAGTGTTGCACAGAATCAGAAGATTGGAAAAAATCACACAAAAAACACTGATCACTGAAAACATGGTACTCTAATATTAGATACTCTTCAAAATTACAATGGATGACTCTTTGCTCGCCTTTTTGAAGTATTAAATAGAAATTTACATCATATTGAACACCTACCCCTTCACCTTCAACTAACTAACTACCTCTTACAATGAGGTGACTCTTCATATTCTTGACAACCTTTGCATTTTACAAATATTGCAATTCTTGCAATTTGTGCTACAAAATAGAATTTTCCAAAATTGACACCTTTAACCCTATAAAGACCTATTTAATGACCTTACATACAATATTCATGTCTTCTTGAGACCTTTACAATGTTTTTTTACATTTACAAATTCAAATTTTTACAATTTTTCCCTTTGAAGGAATTTTGAAAACTAGGTGCTCCTGCACCAGTTTGCTTGTGCTTTGCTTATATAATCATGCACATTCATTTGTAAATTTATTGAGGCTATTTGCATCAATAATAATTCTTAGGTTATTGAGCACAATCTCAATTTTTATCTTTTCTATTGTGATAGGTAATCGCTTGCAGGTGTTTCATGGGAGTTGTGGATTGAATCAATCAATTCCAACACCTTCTAGGACCATAGCTAGTGCTCAATTCTAATCACTAACTTTCTTGCAGTCATCTTGAGACGTACCATCCTAGCACAAGAATTTCCAAACATTAGACTCATATAATGTTGTATTGGAAACATAGCGAGCACATAGGTTCCAAATCTGAACTTGGTAGCTCTGATACCACGTGTAACATGCTCATTTTTCTACATAGTATTTTTTCTATGTTTTACCCACAAGTGAATAGTTTATGCATCTAACCTTTAATAGAAATAAAAAATATCTTTTCCTTTGATTAATAAATACACATTTGAAATATATTTCAAACTTTCCCATTGCATACAAAAGAATTCCTTTCATTAATTCAAGTAATGATGATACATATTTCCATATGAAATTTCATATTTACAATTCCCATAGATATGGATACAACTTACATACATAGCTTAAAAAATCTTACAAAATATATAAAGAGAAAATGGTCCAAGTAGTCCCCCTCAAATCTTGTCAACTAATTGATGAGGAGAAGCATCACTCAAGCACTTTTCTACCAACCATAGACTTACTATGGTCCCATGCATATCTACCTAACTGATAAGATGGCCCTACCCTTCGACAAAGAGATTGGTTTGGTAACCTCATAATAACCTCCTTTTCTGAGCTTGTTGTTGTGTCCTACATATCTAGAACTAATAAACAATGGTTACAACTTACATGTATGAATATCCCTTGCCTAGTATGTAATCCCCGATCATAGTGAAACTGACAGTGTAAAAAGCGACTACTTACAATACTTTGGCCAAAGTATTCATCACCCAAGACTTAGAGTGGATGTCACATGTTCACCCACCTTCCTAGCTCGATTCGGTTTAATGAACATTCATACTCTATATCTAGGTTACCCCATTTCCCATGGATCAGACAAATCCCAGAAATAACCCACTTAACATCTCATAGTCAAAATGACTTTACAACCAAATTGTTTCTAGCAACTTCTTAGTTTATGCTACATACATCTAGTTTAGACATCCTACATATAGCAATGTAAACTACGTATAGTATTAATACAATGTATTCATACAAACTCCCATATAGGGTATTTACAAATATAACTAATAAGATAGGTTATACAACATGATGCACAACCAAGAAACATGCAATCATAAACAAACATCACAACATATTCAAAAGCATTCTTTTCCAACAAAGTAACAAAACTAATTAACCTTTCCAACATAATTGACAAAGGTATAGAAACTAGCATGGCTGTATAATGCTCCAATTGATTAAACTCCCTTCCCAACTCTATTCCTCAAGCTTGTTGGATACTTCTTCCAAGATCAACTTAATTTCCTTCTTCTAACTTCTCACTAATCTCTCAACAATCACAATTATGAAATAGAAAAACAACTCTCAGCTTACTAACTCATAAATCACAACAAAATAACATCAAGATAATCAGATTAATAAGTGTAGCAATTGCTAGAATAAAAACCTCTATATATATTAAATTATGAGTAACCACAGGCTACAAACATGTTAACCATTCTACCATGTTTTAATCCTCATGCAATGACTCATCAAACTAACTCATAGGTTTGCAACACATAACAATCCTCTCCATTTTAATGGCTAAGTCGATTTGCTATAAGGGACATCAAGACTCATTTATTGAGTCAAATGAACAAGTTCACAATCAAGTTTCCTAATTCAAATTCCTTCACATATTACTAAACCAACATCAAGTTTACTCTTGACTAATTCTGATGGATATTATCAAACTTATTTTTCATTTCATACTCTACCAGATTGGTGCCACATTCATATGTTGGCACCCCATGTAAATAGCACGGGTGACTATTTCCTCCTTGCTTTAAATTGTATTAACTCCACATTGAAACGTATACGCAACAACATACAAACTCATATGTTCCTTTTACTTTGGTTCACTTTGTCCAATATTACTTCATGTGTTGGCTGCTACGTTTCAATAGGCTATGCCATGTATTTCATATGCACTTTATTCATTCTAGCGCATTACTTAAGAATATCACTAGATATGTATTGCGCTTAGAAACTATCACTAATGTTTCCAAATTATATGTATTATATATATGTATATATATATATCCATTAGAATATATATATATATAAATATCAATACATATATATTAATATATACATAAATGTTAATATATATCATATATATACATATACATAATACCATTTCAATATCTTTATAAAAAACACATACTCGTAACCATCGATCGACATATACATGAAATATATACAAATATATATACATTTCACCTTTAGTACAATTGGTATTCCCATGCATATGGGTAATCTGTCCATGAGCATGTGTAGATATGTCTACCTACATATACTCATGTACGTATTCACTCACATGTATGATTCTACCTAGAAACACATATATACATTTTATGTATATATCTCATCGATATCACAATATGCACACAAGGAAGGACTTTCACACAACATCAAGACTTAATCACATTCTTCAATCACAACATTCACATCTAAACCAAAGATTACTTACCTTTTCCCAAAATTGACTTGAATCACTAAGACCAACTAGGGCATGAGTGTGTGAATGCTCAGTTAAGCTCATTAAGGGTTACCAGACCAAGTTCTTATGTTGAGTGATACTTCCCCTCTCTTCTGGATGTTCAAACCTGTTCCTGAACTTAAATTAGCACATCATAATAGTAGTTAGTCAATCACAACATAATCATATGCATCATACATTTCATAGTTAGAATCATTATAAAATATCAAATTGCATCAATCATTCATTCGCCATATTTCCATTCAATATTCATAACACACATTCATGTAAAGATTCATAAAATACATTCATTTATTCAAGAAATTTAACGAAACAAGGTAATAGTAAATAGGTAATATCACATGGGGTGTAACTACTACATTATGATGACAAGTGTCATCCAAGTAGACTAGGCTCGAATGATCTCTTTGGTCTTCATTGAGAATGTGACAAAATATAAAATCTATTGATTGTGTGATAGATGGTGCTCTTTTTTTATAGCACGACTTCCCTTTGCAACACAAGTTTCATAAAAAAATTAAATTAAAGTTGTGTTATGTTGACATGTGGCAGCCACGATGTTAAAGCTTACCAATGTTGTGTCCTAATATTTTATCTTAAGTATTAATTGTGGGGCTATTCTTATGACTCAATAACACCTTTATAGCTAGCAATATATTATTGGAGTGTGAATGTTCTTCATAGCACAAATTTGTTTATGGCTACCTTTTCAAATTTGTTTTGATGCAATATCATGCCACATGTCTTCCACATTTTTCATATAGATTGATGTACCTTTTTCTCTCTACTTGGTCCACTATGTACAAGTGGTAGCTTCTTATTGCAGTGTGCCATCCTTTCATAATGCAAATTTGACATTGAAAAATTCTAACACTTTTGTATTGGAGGATAAGTGATGCATTGGTTGTTGATCTATGCACCCCATCAAGATCAGTGGTCCTAATTTAAAATTGCCAATGGCTAGGGGGAAACTCACCTATTTCGTTCATATGAGCAATTATTATAGGAAACAACAAATTTATATCATTCCTTTAAGGAAACTGACTCAAGTCCTATTGACACTTTGTGCCACCCTTGTGTTCTCACTACTAATAAGAAATATGATATATTTTCTAGTGGATTGATTGATTTTCCTTTGGCTATGTATTTCCCTTCATGGTCTTTTATCCAAACTTGTCAAAATTTTTCCAAGTCCAAATGGATTTTTCTAAAGAATATTTTTTTCAAAAGAAATAATAAAAGAAAATTGAAGATGGTTGTTGGTTTCGAGGTTCACTAGTTCATCAAAGTCTTAGTTCATCAAAATCTCAGTTGGTCAAATGGAAAATTGACTGAATAAAGGAAACACTAAGGTTCACTAGTTTGTGACTTTGACAATTCCTCATGAGAACAAAGTTGACCACCTGCTTGGTTTGCTAACTATCTTATTTGTCAAAGGTAGGTTTTGTCGATAAAAAGATGGATGAAAGGTTATTTCCTCTCGTAGGAGAAGAAACACATGAATTTGACTAAGTATAGCTCAATAGGTGGATGGATGTCATTTTCCCTCCTTTGACTAGAATCACATGTTTTCAACTTAGAAGCTCGTCATTAATGCATTCCAACAACCGTCAACTATCAGGTTTTGATTAAATGAAGTTGCAAATCAGATCTGCATGCCTTCCCAAGGAAAAAGTGGTGCTTGTAAATGCACTCCAATGCTCTATAGATTAAAAAACCCATGATGTCATACTTATGTGACATCCTAAAAATTATTTATGTCATCTCAATCATTCATGTACACTTAAGAAATATATTTTATGAGAGATTATGTACTGAATATTTTATGCTATGAATGCCCAACCATCGTTGCATCATCAAGAATGTCCCTTCATGATTTATAAATTGGATTTAGTTTTCTAGGCGCTTGTTTCTCACAGATTCTCTTTAGGTGATTAGGGTCATGGATTTGCAAGATATTTTTTGTTATGCTTCAATATAAAAGAATTTTTTTTTATGCATAAGATATTATTCTTATGTTTCTCTAACAGACTTATGTATGCTTTTGCATCTTTGTAGCTATAAACAAGGCTTCATGCCTCTAGATTAATGAAATATTTCTATCATTTTCTCTCTTTCATTTTGTTGTGTTGTGCATAATATATATTTCTTTGATATATAAATGTGTTCTTTGTTATTGTTTGTTTGTATGTTATGTTGATACTGTTGGCAGTTGTTGTCATTGATGTCAACATTAATTGTTGGTTGGCAATGATGTCAACACTTATTGTTGGTTGTCATTGATGTCAGCACTTGAGAAGTAAGATGTTAGTCCTTTCTATTGGTTGTCATTGTTATATTCAGTTTGGGCTAACATTGGTGATAAATTTCATGCCTTATCAAAGAAGAATTGTTGAAGTTCATGATTGGATGGCATGCCTTATCAAAGAATACTTATTGAAGTTCATGGTTGGATGTCATGGTTATCAAAGAAGAATTGTTGAAGTTCATGATTGGATGGCATGCCTTATCAAAGAATAATTATTGAAGTTCATGGTTGGATGTCATGGTTTATCAAAGAAGAATTGTTGAAGTTCATGATTGGATGTCATGCCTTATCAAAGAAGTGTTATTGAAGTTCATATAATGCATTATTACTATCAACAGAGTTGATTTCATAATGATATATTTAGTTGAGGATTAGAATCCTTAAGATGAGGATTAGAAGCATGATTGGTAATGGAGAGATGTTGTTGAAGGTCTATAGTATGTCTTATGCTCTCTCTTGATGTTCTTGATGAAGTATGTGCTGCTGAAAGGAAGTTCTAGCCTCTGCAAGTTGCTTAAATGTTTCTGGTTTAGGAAGATGTAGTGAATCCTATCTGGGAGAATTTTTTGCATTCCTCTATTGTTGATGCTTTAGTCTTGTGGTTTGGTATTCAATGTCAGTGTCTATAGATGTTGCACTTCTCTCTTTTCAGGTCACCTGTGTTGTCAATGAGATCCTTGTGAATTTTTGAAGGTTGGCAGTGTTGTTGGTTGTCTAGACTGGTCCAAAAAATGCTCCCCATTTCTTTGCATTGATGTGTCTACTCCTTCAACTTGGTGAATATGATCTTAATGTCTATGTTGTTTCTTAGTTTCAATATCATGTGCTAAAGTAGTCTGAAAGATAATATGTTAATGTTATATCTCATAATTAAAGAATAGAATTTTTTGTTCCTCTTTGATTTGTGGTGGTTGTTGGTGGCATGAAAGTATGATATAATAAGTGTATGGAACTGTTGTTGGATGTTCAAGGAACATCCCCATGTGATATGCACACTGCTAATTGGATGATTTGATGCAACATTATTTCTTGAGTTGGCTTTCTAGGTTATTTGTGGATATCTAGCCAACAGGGCTTGTTCTTTTGCTTGCGTCCCATGCTTGGGGGGTTTTGCCAACAATGGAGGATGTGTGATGATAGATTTGGGTCCTGACCTATCTTGCTTGGGACCACATCAAGTAAATTCAATTGGAAGAGTGTTTTTGGGCCAACTAATTATGTGCTTCACATTTCATCCACATGTTTCCTTGATGCCAACTTAGGTTAATGTGCACCTGTGTGTAAATGGTTTTGATCACACTAGAAGAAGTGATAAGTTTTTTTGGTCCTCTCTATCTTTTTCTTGGCCTACTTAATTGAAGTTTTGAAGTTTTGTGGATATAAATGCAAGATCATTTCAGATGCAACATAATGGAGTAGAGTGCAATTGTGAAGAAGTGTGTGTGTGAATTGTATTGAATATCTAGCAGTGGTAGTGCTAAAGTGTGTGAAAGGAAAGATCAATTATGCTATAATGCCTCATTCAACAGAGTGTTGTGTTGGAAATCATTGTAATTCTCTCTAAATCATATTGTATCTTGCTCTGAGATAGTGAATCTCATCAGGTCTCTATATCTTGCTCCTAAGTCATGTTTTCTTCATTTCAAGAAGTCCTATTTATCTTGCTTTAAGGTAGTGAGCCTTCCTGCAAGTCTTTCCGGCAGTGAGCCTTATATTATGAGTTAACTCTCACTATGGTTTTTTCACTCATTGGTTTTTCCATGTAAATTTGGTGTTCTCCTTGTGCATGTGTGTTCTCTATTTTTCATTTTTGTTGATCTAGTTAGAAGTAGAATTGCTATATCTTTCATTATTTAAGAAGTGTTGAAGTTGCTAAGGATTCAAACTACTATATCATTCTTTGTTACTATTGTTCTTAAAGGTTTTTGATCTGGTAAAGGTTGACTTGTGTTGAAAGAGTTAAGTTTTGAAAGGGATTAAGTTTTGATAAGAATGATTCACCCCCCTCTCAATCTCTGGAAGTGTTCAACAATTAGTATCGGAGCCAAGTTCCTCTATAGAAGCTTAAAAAATTGAGGCAAAGATCCGATGTGGCACATGATTATTCATACAAAGGTCCTAGGTTTGATGGGACTAATCAGTCCTTCTAGAAATTGAGAATGGAAGGACACCTTAAATATCTTTGGTTTGGTGTGTGGCAAACAATCAAAAGTGGTTATACTACTCATACCACTCCTCTTACAGATCCAACTAAAAATAGACTATATGAGTGTAATGTCAAAACCAAGAATGTGATCTTGTGTGGGTTGGTTGATTCAAAACTTTTGAAGGTGATGAATTGTAGTTTTGCCAAAGATGCTTGGGAAAATATTAGTAACATCTATGAAGGAGACACTAAAGTGAAGCAAGATAAGATGCAGATATTTAAAAGTAGATCTGAGACTCTAAAGATGATTGAAGATGAATACAGTTCAGTGCTTCGGGTACAAGAATTTGTCTCTAGCATCTCTCGACTTGGTGGAAAATTGAAAGAAAGTGAAATTGTAAAAAAGGTTTTGAGATCTCTCTGAAAATATTACAGTCACAAAGTATCTTTCATTGAAGAGTCAAAGGACTTGGATAAGTATTCAGTTGATGAAATGTTTGGTACTCTTACTACCTTTGAGATGAGAGAGTTTGGTCAAGGTGTTCCAAACAAGGAAGCTACTTTCAAAGCTAACAAAAAGATTGAATATGAAGTTTTTGATCAAAATGATGGCTTTTATGAGGTTGAAGCAAACTTTGTGAGAATATTGAAGAAAGGAACCGACAAATACAAAGGTATGTTACCATTCAAGTGTTTCAATTGTGGAAGAGCTGGTCATTTTGCATCTAGATGTCCCTATAAAGAATCTGTGATGATAACTGTATGCACGTAAAAATGGTCTAGAGCACAATTAATTAAATATTTGATATTTAATTAGTAAATTCTAATTCTTCTACTATTATAAATAAATTAATAAATTTATTTATATGGTTCATTACCTTAATTCCTCTTTTTTAAAAATCACTTTCCTCTTAAATTAATTAAATGCACAAATTTAAATAATTTATCATTTAGTTGACTTCCCTCCTCCATTTAAATTTGAATTTTTAATTCAAATTTAGTACATGTCTCCATATTTATTCTAACCACCTCCAACTCATCCTCCACCTCATCATATGCCACACAATTTCATTTATTTCTAATTTTTAAATTAGGAATATTCTCTCCAACCTCTCAACCTCCTAACTTCCTGGGAGACACATGGCTCCTTCTATTAATTGATGCTCTTAGACACTTGGAATATTGGCTCTTCCAAATGGATCAGCCTCCATGAATTCCTCTAACCTCTTTGTGCTCCACCGTCGATGCCTCAGGATCACGATCTCGACCATCCATCTTTGCCACCTTAGCCCAAGCCTGGAAAAATCTATAAATAGAGGCATTTCTATAGATTTTCATATAGAATTGGATTACAAACTTATGCTATAGAAATCTTAGTGTAATTTGAGAGCATTGTGAGAGCATTGTAGCGAGTCTATATCATTTTAGTTCATTTAGTGTTATCATAGCTATTTCAATCTTAGTATCTTAGTTGTTGCATCTTTTATACATCATTACCATTAGATTTGCATTATCAATTTTAGTATCATTTGAGTACATCGGCACTCCATCATAGATCATTCAACATTTAAGCATCAAAAATCCAAAAATATAGTGATGTAGGCATATAATTTGGATTGCATAATATCTTCTCAATTCTTAGGTTGTCATCTTTGCAAATTCATGTGCAACATTTAACTAGATCTGAGAGCATGAATTCAAAGGTCCTTAAGACTAGAGAACCATGGAATGATTTGAAAGGATAGTAGTAGCAATTTAATTTAGTTATTTCAATTCCTTTTATGTAATACATTTTATGGATATGTGTGTTTTATTTTACTAACAATCTCACCTACACACTCTTAAAAAAACCACACATAAATTGGTGCCCACCATGGGGCTTGATCCCATCTTTAATCTATTTTTCTGTTGAGTTTTTCTTCGTAGGTTCCGTGGAAGGTTCTAAAATAGCGCATTCAAAATTTTCTCTAGTGCATTTGGAAGATTTATTGATGTATTGAGTCCCTATTTCAGCACATTTGGCAGTTCTTCTAGCGCATTTGGCCTCTATTCTAGTGCATTCGGTCACTGTTTTGGTGCATCCAGTTTCTCTTTCAGCACATTAGGGAGTTTTAATTTTTATTTTGTGCTTTTCCAGTTTAGCGTATTCGGTCTTTCATTTAGCACATTTGGTCTCTCTTTTAGTGCATTCAATCTCTCTTTTAGCGCATTCAGTAGTTTAGCACATTTAGTCTAATTTTTAGCACATTCGGTTACTATAATGGCGCATCTAGTTTTAAGGGTAAATTTTCCAGATTCCAAAAACTAATTTGTGCTTTTCTGTTTTGTAGGAACCTTGTACGCAGTCAAAGACTCTGCTGAAACAAATAAAGAATGTTGTCAAATAACAATGGACTGAAACTACTAACAATCGGTTGCAGGGTTGAATTTATTTTTCATTTCCTTTGGTTAAGTTAGGAATCTAGCATAATTAGGAGGGATAAATTTACACCATGCTTGCTGTGTTTTTGGAATGGCAGGCGTGTATTCTCTCCCCTTTACTAGGTGATTAGAAAGCCAAACCCATTATTTTTCTTTCATTTTAATCTTTAGAGGGCCTGCCTTCATGGGAAAAGAGGTGATCACCCCAAGGGAACAACCCAACTGGGAACACGCTAAAGCCAAGCAACTTCCACCCGAGATATAAATGTGGGTACTTGAGGAAAGTTCAAGTATCAAGAGGATTGTTCTGAAAAGAAGGGAAAGAATGGTCTCTTACCATATGGATGATCCCCCATGAACAAAATTCTCCTACTAAAACCCTTTGTTGTAGTAAGCTAAAAATTCCCTTCTATTTACTAGTGCAAGAATGATCATTTTGAAGCTGTCCCACATTCTTGTGGCTTTTCATAGAAATGAGAAGTCTGTCATGGGACATTCATGAGGACTGAGGCTTGGCTAACTCGAGAAGTGAGTGCAATGTAAAGGGGAGCCAATGTGGTCAAGCCTCTAATCATTCACCAAAAGTAAGCACAATTGGAGCAATCCAAGTGGGAATCTAGTAGATATTTTCTTACATAGCCTAGGATTGTGCTTGTTTGATGTATTTTTACCTATGTGTTTTTAAATAAAAAATTCAAGCAAACATCACACAAAAATGTTCAACTATTGATTCAAAAGAAAATCCAATTAAACAATTAGATTTCCCTCTAAGAAAACTTGAAATTTAATCGAAACTGTCAAAAACTAGAAAGCATTTTCCAGATCACCACATCCATTGACTACCCCAAAACATAGCTTACATATTTTAGCGCATCCATCTATTGTTCTAGCTTATCCATGTCATAATCTAGCACATATATTGTTTTAGCACATTCATCCTCTATTATAATGCATCTATACAATCCTGTAGTGCATCCATTCACTGTTTTAGTGCATCCATTGCCTGTTCTTGCACATACTTGCAATCCTTTAATGCATTTATGCCATTCCATAGTGCATCTAATTTTTGGTGCATCTGGGCACTGTTTTAGCACATTCGGTAAATCTGCAAACAAAAAGCTAAATTTGACCTCCCCTCTGCTAATTAACACTCAATTTGGAGATTCCTCCTCAAACAACATTCATTCCTTGTCCCAATAATTTATTTTAACTTGTCGAAACTATCACTTTCAACTGAAAATCCCTCATCTAAACTTTGATCAAAAATCAAAAAGTGCCTCCTCACCACACCTATTTTTGTTTTAGCAGCGACATTTCACCATCAGGATTTACCATCCTTCATCAAGATTCATCATCCTTTATCCTAAAATAAAGCTTACCCAATTAGATTTAAACTAATCCTTTTGGCGCCCTCAAACCTTGATAAAATGCTTAGAACATTCTCATTAGTTGTATGCCCATTTTAACGAGGTTGAAAAAGCAAAAACTTAAGCAAAAGGAAATCAAAAACCAAAACACCATGGTTGAAAGATAAGAGAATCCCTTTTTCAGAGTTCCTCGAGATGAGGTGGAAGAAATAACAGATGAAACCATAGAAAAAGCCCAACAAGATCCAAATTTTCATAAATTCATGGAGAGGATCTTTGAAAAGGAAGGTGAGAAATACCTTTTGATGCTAGCAAACAAAGGGGTCCAACTACCCAACGATTTTGATGTCACAAAATTGAAAAGAACCCCTAAGAAAACATAAGCAGAAAAGAAAATTGAAACAAGAAGTGAAGCAAAAACCAATGACCCCATGGATACTTTAAAATAGCAAATCCAAACCCTCCAACAACAAATGCAAAACATGAAAACTAGGACAACCAAGAGATACTCCATACAAGATATATGTCCCTAGCCATTCGATCAAAGTGTCACCATGATACCATTCACCAAGCATTGTGAATTTCCTAAATATGATAAGTATAATGGGAAAACTGATCCAATAGATCACATAACGGAATTCTGAACAATGAGTCTTTAATTTTCCCATGAGGAAACGCATTTGATGAGATTATTCCCACATAGTTTGGGAGGGCAATGCATGCAATGGTTCTCACAATTACCTTCAAGGATCAAATTTTTTGTGGAATTAGTCAACAAGTTTATCACTCAATATTCATATAACATCCAACATGAAATCACAATGAAGGACCTTTGCAATGCCAAACAAAAGAAGGGCGAATCATTCCTAGTATTTCTACAAAGGTGGAGAAGATTATTCATGAGGTATCCTCGACCCATACTAGAAAAAGAGAAGATAAAGGTATTCATTGACAATTTAAATGATGACATGAGCTATAGCCTTGAATTACAATGTCCTCCAGCTTTTGAAAAATTGATCAAAAATGGGATCAAAATTGAAGAAGCTTTGGTCAAGCGAGGAATCATTAAAATTTACAATGAAAATAATTCATCTAATCCCTCCAACGATGACAAACCAAAGTTTCGGTAAAAGTACAAAAATAATGGCAATGATTCTTTAGTTGAAATGCATAATGCTAAACTGATCTTCAATTTGTCAGGAAGCACCTCGAATAGCAATCAATAGACCACCCAAAATACCAACCAAAGCAACATCCAAAATACCAACCAAGGAAATACTCAAAACAATCAAAACAACACAACATCCAAAACCCTACCATATCAAACATCGAACAACCGTCGAAAGTTTACACCTTTGGGTCAATCCTATGAATCCACGTTGAAATAAATTATTGCTGAAAATCTTATCACTCTACCCAACACCCGAGGTTTTTAACCCAAAGTAAAATCATCATGGTAGAATGAGGCCCACTTTTGTGAATTTCATCGATGCAAAGGTCACCTAACCAATAGTTGCATGCAATTGAAACACAAGTTACAAGATTTGATTCATAATAAGATCATACAAATAGAAGAATCACAAACAAACACTAATCATGGGGTATTCAAGAACCCTTTACCCAATTATGATAAAGGGGAATCTTCTAACACGAATGAAAAAGGAAAGAGTGTGAACTATGTTCATGACACTACCATTTATCATATTTCAGTCGTTGAAGAGCATGCAAATGACATTGAGATGAATAACACACCTGATCTTGTTGCAACCAACCATTCAATCAACGACACCAACTTTCCTTCTAATCAAGTTCATAATATCCAAGCCATGGTTGCAATAGATAATCAAATTAATGTTATCAAAATCAATGGAAAACAAGATAGTGTGCCCATAAATGTGACCACAAGGGCACAAACCAAATGTGTTTTAAAAGGAAGCACTTCCAAAACACTCGCTACTCCATCTCATCAATATGACATTGTCAATCAGGTCCAAAAGATTCCCACATAAATATCAATATTGGAGCTCCTTAAAAACTCACCCACTCACAAAGAGATCTTGGAAAAAGCCCTAGTCGATACAACAGTACCAAATTGTTTGGAAGTCTGCACTTTCCAAGGCATGGTGGGACATCTAGTGGCACCTCATTGCTTATCCTTTATAGAAAATGATGGTGTATCCCTCACCCACCCTCATAACGCAACCCTCCATATTGAGGTCCTAATCCATAAAATTTGTGTCAAGTGCGTCCTCATAGATAGAGGAGTTGGTCTTCATATATGTACTTTAAAGTTTGTCCGTGCACTAGGTTACTCTGAAAATGCAATAGATGCAAGGAAAAAGATCACCATCAAAGCATATGACGATGAGGAAAGAGCTTCAAAGGGATTAATTGTGTTTCCAATTCAGGTAGGGCCAATTTAAAAAGATGTGGTTTTCCAAGTTTTGGATAAAGATTTGACATATAATATACTCTTGGGTCATCCTTGGATCCATGAAATGCAGGTTTTCCCTTTAACATACCATCAGTGTTTGAAATTTCCTTGCAATGGGAAAGATATTACCATTCCTGCCAACTCCAATAGTCCCCAACATTGCAATACCCTTAAGGTTGTCCAAGATGTATTTGTGCCTCATAACTGAGAAGCTCCTGATTCCACCCCTAACACCTCCAATAATCCAAGTCAAGCCAATCCATTATCAAAATTGCTAACCACATCTTCCAATGAAGGAAGCCATCCAAATTCCTCATCCAAAAAAATCGAGAAAAAGGAAGAACCTAGCCCCTCCGTATCTATCAACCCTAAGGCCCATCTTAATAATTTGGCCAAATAGTTTGAGAAGAAATTCCAATTCAAAGAAAAAGGTGTAGGTGAATACTCCATTGAACAATCCCTTTGCCTCTCACAATTAATTTTACCAAAATCCCATGGTTAACCATCAACCTCCTCACAATCATCCTCACAACTGACCACCCTTTTTGATGGTCGATTCATAAAAGAAAGCACACAAGAAGAGGAATCCGATGACAATGATATCCTGAATTGGCTCTACAAAGATGAAACTAATTCTCAAGTAGAAATGGCTAATATCCAAACCACACAGTATGCCACAAGATTCTCAATTTTGGAAAAAATGGGCTATGAGGGGCAAGGACCTATTGGAAAAAGGAAATAAGGTATTATAGAACCTATCCAACCCATTATAAAAAATTCAAAATACAAAACAGGGTTAGGATATAAAGAGCATCAAAAGGATGAAGAAACAAAGGAGGACCTCAAGAAGAAGTTTTTTGAACAGATCCTTCAACTCCAAGCAAGTGATCACTATGAAACTAATTCCAAGGACTATGAGTGGGATTCACTATTAGAAGAGTCCTATCATGGCATGTTGTCACTAATGGATGGCTTTTCTGGCTATAATCAAATCAAGATAGCACCTGAAAATAAGGATAAGATGGCTTTCACTTGCCCATGGGACACCTTCTGTTGGAACGTCATGCCCTTTGATTTGGAGAATGCAGGAGCCACATACTAGAGAGCCATGACAACCATCTTTCATGACATGATGCATACCTTCATGGAAGATTATGTGGATGACATGCTAGCCAAATCTTACACTAGAGAAGGAAATTTGGAGATATTAAACAAACTATTCACCCGACTAGAGAAGTTCAACGTTCATCTGAATCCAAAGAAATGTGTGTTTGGGGTAACATCAGCCAAGCTACTGGGATATATAGTGTCAGAAAAAGGTATTGAGGTAGACCCCACAAAAGTTAAAGCTATCATGGAAATGCCACCTCTGAAGAATATCGGTCAGTTAAGGTCCCTTCAAGGTAGATTTCAGTCAATCAAAAGAGTCATATCACAACTGGCCAATAAAAATCATCCTTTTACCCAATTATTGCACAAGAATGTTTCCTTTCGATGGGATGAGAAATGTGAGAAAAATTTCAATTAACTGAAACAATACCTAATGAGTCCACCTATCGTAGCACCACCAATAGAAGGAAAGCCTCTCTTATTGTATATAGCCATAAGTGATCGATCATTGGGAGCTTTGTTGGCACAAGAAGATTCAACAGGAAAGGAGAGAGCAATCTATTATATTAGCAGAACTCTAAATGGTTATGAAATCAACTATACATCCATTGAGAAATATTGTTTAGTAGTAGTGTTTTCTATGCAATAATTGTGGCACTATATGTTGACTCACACCATCAGACTCATAGCAAAGATAGATCCACTAAAATATCTCCTTAGCAAAGAAAACTTGACAGGAAGATTAGCCAAATGGGTAATGATACTCAGTGAGTTTGACATCCAATATGTTGACAAAAAAGAAATCAAAGGATAAAATATTGCCAATCAACTGGTTGAGGCACCAATTCATGATGATCATCCCCTCCACATGGAATTTCTAGATGCTGATGTCTTCACAATAACAAAAAAGCAACGGGTATTGTATTTTGATGGCTCATATACTCAACATGGATCAAGAGATGAAATTATATTCATTAATCCCCAAGGGCACACCATTCTGAAATCATATCGATTGATGTTTCCTTGCACCAACAACACAGTATAATATGAAGTACTTATCATCAGAATCAAGATAGTTGTAGAATGGAAAATTACAGAACTGCAAGTCTATGGGAATTCTCAACTAGTCATTAATCAGGTCAATGATGATTACCAAACAAAGGATGACAAAATGATGCCCTACAAAAGGATGATTGATGACTTCAAGAAATTATTTGTTGACATTAAATTTTCTCAAATCCCAAGGATTGACAACAAGGTCGCTGATGCTATGGCTACCATTGTTTCTTTGCTCCAAATTCCAAAAATTGAAACTGAAGCCATTATGAGTTCATGGTGGAACAACTATTTATCCCCGCTTATGACGATCCTAAGTCCTGACTCATATTCCACCTAATTGATATTGATACATCGATCTAAGGGAAGATCTATACCTACCAGAAAGATAATATCCTTCCTCTCGATCTCTCCCAAAATCAAAGATGAAATTTCAGTTGCCAAGCTGCCCATCATACCCTTATAGCAGATGTACTCTACTGATGAGGTCTTGATGGAACTCTCTTATGATGTCTAGAATGCAATGAGTCTGAAACTGCTTTACAAGAAGTCCATGAAGGTATCTGCGACACTCATTCAAGTGGTCTAACCCATGCCAAGAAACTCCTTCATTTGGGATACTATTGGCCGACTATGGAAAGAGAACCATTCCAATTTGTCAAGAGATGTCAAAAATTCTAGATCCACGATAATCTTATCCATGCACCAACACAAGAGTTACAACCCTTCGCATCAACATGGTCATTTTGTTAGTGGGGGTTAGATCTTGTAGGTAAAATTCACCCATCTTCATCTAATGGACACAAGTTCATAATTACGTCCATAGAGTGTTTTACCAAGTGCATTGAAGTCATGCCTCTAACCACCATCACAAGGAAACATATCTCATCGTTCATCCTAAACTACATCATTTGTAGATATGGTGTCCCTCAATCCATTGTCATTGACAATGGAAGACCTTTCAAGAATTAGGATGTGCAAGAACTCTGTGAAAGGTTTCATGTCCAAGATCGGTTTTCTACACCTTATTACCCTCAAGGGAATGACCAAGTAGAGGCCTAAAAAAAAACTATCCTAAAAATCTTAAAGAAAACTGTCAATGATGTTGGATGTGACTGGCATATTCAACTAAACCCTGCTTTGTGGAGCTATCATACAAGCATCTGAACACCCACAGGAGCCACACCATATGTGCTTGTCTATAGATCTGAGGTTGTATTTCCTATAGAAGTTGAAATACCATCCCTTTGTGTGTCCTTGAAAGGTCTTGTTTCAGATGAAGATTACCGAGTGTCCAGACTACAAGAGCTGGAATTGTTGGATGAACGTCATCAACTTGTAGTGGATCACCTAAAAGTATATCAACAAAGGATGTCTAGGAGCTACAATCAAAAAATAAAACCAAGGACATTTCAGGTAGGTGATCTAGTACTGAAAGAAAATCTACGTAATAAGCAGGATCATGAAAAGAGAGAAAAATTTGAGCCAAATTGGTTAGGTTCTTTTGTTATTGTTTCAGTGTTTGGATTAGGTGCATATAAGCTGTCTACACTAGAAGAGGATCTATTTGAAGAACTGATGAACAGTCTTCATCTAAAAAAATTCTACACATAATGCATCGAGTGCATGTTAAAAAGTCCTAAATTTTTTATAAAAATCAGAAAAAATCCTGAAAAAACCATAAAAATCAGAAAAAGTCTTGAAAAAATCATAAAAATAAAAAAAAGTCTTGAAAAAATTTATTAAAATCAAAAAAATTCTTGAAAAAAATTGTCACCCTAATGAAAACCTGGCAAACAAGCATCTTGGTGACAACAAACAAAAAACAAAAACATAAAAAAAGCAAAAAAATCAAAAATCAAAAAAATCGTTGCCTTGATGAAAACTTGGCAAACAGGTGTCCTGGTAACAACAAAAAAATCATAAAATATGAAAAAGTGCAATAAAAACAAATGGTGAAAACTTGGCAAATAGGCGTTATTTGTGATAAGTCGAATTCTCCATCTATTTGAGCATGTGTTGACCATCCACTTTTTGCTATCACTGTGCATTCATGCCTATCATACAATGAGTTGCATGTCCATATCCAGCTGTCGCGGTCGTGTCCCACCTAGACTTGGTTATCATTGTACATATCCATAATAAATTTGGTTTGTTTCTCACTGGGGAAAAATCCTAATCTCACTAGGGGAAAATAATCATTGAGCTTCAATTAATAGGAAAGCACATATCAAGGCAACCTTGGCAAAAACAACAATCATTTTAACCATCAAACTGAACATCGAACATCAATCAACCAACTAACCAACCATCGCAATCAAATCAAACATCACGACAAATCAAATCAATTCTAACTAATAGATCATCTTCTAAATAATGGTTGGATCACTTTAGCATAAATGTTCAATTGATATATCTTGATTGTTGTTATCATTTGTTTGGAGTACCTCGATGATGTCGCAAACTAGAGGGGCTATGATTGAGAATGATGTTTTTCTTTGTCTATTGTCTGAGTCAATCATTACTATTGTGCAAATTGTCATGAGACATGCTCTACAAAATATCATTGATGACATTCTGAATTTGCATGGGAAAAGGATTAACTCTTATATGTTTGCACAAGTGATCCTCAAGTCATCTTGGTCTAATTATACCTAGATGTTTGTGCTATCTTGTATTATCAAATCTCAACAGAAGTTGTATGGAAGTTGTACTCAGGTCATCATGGTCTAATTATACCATCAATGTTTGTAGTAACTTTCAACATAGTAAAACGCTCAATGATGATAATAAGCACAATGAATTAGATGGCAACATTGCATAGATAGGATTGCATTCATATTAGTTATGCATTTGCATTTATAGATTTTTCCAAAGCGGGCAACTCTCAACATGATGACATATCTCACTACAAGATTGAGTACACTTGACAAAAAAAAAAATCACTCGTTTGCATTGGCATTTCAATATCATATCATCAAAAAGAATTATCATGTATCCATCCATACATCTATCACTATCATATTATGCATTTACAGTATCCACTATCACAAACCATTCATGCATTCATTCATTATGATATTTGCATCATGAAAAATTCCAAAAATAAAGCATTTTTCCTCAATACCATCATCATTCATAATCCATTATCATACATCAAGGTCATAATAAATTCATTCTTTTGTTCACACATAATTCATCCATAAATGCATCCATCATAGCAATCATTCATAATAACATCATCATCCATTCATGATCATAATTTAGTTGCATTCATGCATTTAGGTCATATATTTGCATCAAAAAATACCAAAAATAAATAAAAGTGTATTGCATTCCATTAACATAATAACATTTTCCCCATAATCATACATTGAGGAATAATATAAATTCATACATACATTTACATTCATCATACATCCATACATTTTCATTTATTCACATCATATCCAAAAGCCACTCATTCATTTAGAATTCATGAACCATGCATCCATTTATTAAATCGTTCATATCAACACATTTAATTATATATTTGCATTACATAATAAAACCATTTATTCATTCATTCATTGATCCATACATGGATATATACATATGAAAAATAAAAAAATACAATGCATCTCATATCATTTGCATAACTACATCCATCTCATTTATCATTCATCAACACATAGAAGCATTACATCATCATCTCATTAATGCATCCATACATAGAACATGACATAATCATATAGAATATTATAATCACATAGAACATAAATAAATGCATCCATAATCAAAAGCATAAATAACATAGATCAATAAATCGCTGCTACATATCATATATAACCTCAAAATAATACTATCAAAGTGTACAATGATGTCAAGAAATGAGAGATAATACAAAAATGTGGCAAAGCCAGGTCTCTGAATAAAAATATAATATGTCAGATATGACCCTAAGATCCTGTGGTACTACCCTCGGAGGTCGTAGGCCTCTCCCCAACACCACCTGACCCTGATGGCCCTGCTCCTGGACCTCCTCTTGGTGGAACTCCGCCTGGTAGACCCCCTAGGAGTGGCTGTGTGATGCCCCTGCTGGTGGTCCAAGACTGAGCGCAGCCAAATCTAGAACGAGTGTAGCTAACTCTCAGCTCGACTGGCATGGCCTCATGGTATCTACCTCTATAATATTTTTCCTCCTTGGAAGACTCTCGAAGCTCGTAGACCAAATCACCTGTCTCGGAACCCTCGGCTATTTTCTGAAGCCTATCAGCCACTGCCACTACCTGATCTCCCTACCATCGGGTGACATCTCTCTCTACTATAAGGGTGGCTACATGTGCCTACAACTATACCATCTGTGTCTTTACCTACATCTGTGCTAGTGCCTATGGCTGTAACTGAGCCCGAGCCT
Organism: Sequoiadendron giganteum; assembly: GCA_007115665.2. Lineage (NCBI taxonomy): Eukaryota > Viridiplantae > Streptophyta > Pinopsida > Cupressales > Cupressaceae > Sequoiadendron > Sequoiadendron giganteum. The sequence goes on from CM021102.1 coordinate 61,025,844, forward strand.
GGGCTAACTGTGCCTACAGTGCCTATACCTTCCCCTATAGGGTTTGAACTTGAACTTGTAAACCAGCTATCTGTGTATGCTGCCTCTGAGAGTGCATCCTCAATAAAATTGGCCATTGTTCATTAGGAGATGACCTCCTCCTCCTTAGTATGGCCCCAAAATCTGGTGCCTCTCTCCCACCCCCTCTGCCTCCAACATCTCCCCCTTTGTATCCCCCATCATTTCCACCATCATCCCCCTCCTCCTCCTCACCTCCATCTCCCCTCATTTGCACTGCCTGCCCTTCCCTCCTCCCAACCTCCAAAATGGGTGCAGGCTCATCGAGACTTGATATCTGAGGGAAAAGATGAGTATAGAAGTACTCTGCATAGTCGGCTATCATCTATGCATCGACAACCTCTTGATGGTACTGCCACAATACTGGTTGCAACCCATAGTACTCAACACATGTGACATCATAGTCTAATGCAGGGCCCCACTTTGGAATATCCTGCCTCCATCTGGCATAGTGTGCCACTCCCTACGACATACCTTGAACTCTTCCATACTGTCTATACACTCGGCCAAGAAGAAATCTCTTAATGATATACGATCTCTTGTCGATCAGATATCTGGTACAAAAAACATAGAGCATCTTTGTATCGTCCTCTGCCCATACCTCACAATCAAGATACGACCGCCATATAACTATGTCCATATCATCAAGGACTCTGCACCAATACTCTAACTTTCCCAACCTATGCTAGACAAGTGGCCCTGTATATCCAAACACATAGGGTCTCCCTGTTGGTTGAACCCTCCCTGCAACTGGTTGTATAACTGCAATATGCTCCTAGGCCCAGAGCTATAATAATGTACATCCTGCTGCAAGATTGCTCTATCGAAGTGTTACCTATTTTTAGCTACAACTCAAAATAGGTAGAGCTGAATTTTATTCAACATTGAAAGGTACCAATGTTTGCTAAAGTATTCATTATATTCTAGAATCAGAATACTTGTGAATTTTCAGTATTATTATGCAAGTAGTTGTAACAAAGAAATCGTGAAATTGCATAATGTTTGTTGTTTTATTCACATTTTAAAAACAAAGTCCCATACAAGCCGTGGGAGTAACTTCATTTGATTTTAAAATCAAATAATGAATACAAGAAAAGAGAGTGTATCATACAACTGGAAATAACATAGGCATAAGATAGAAGGTGATTCGTCATTGCTTGGAATGACGAATAATGACGAATCGTCATTACACTTGAAGTCTTCAGTTGTTGTGCCTTTGAATTGATCCAACTCCAAGCTCCGAAAGCATCTGTAAGTATGATAAAGGGTGGTGTTAGAGCAATGAAAATAATATCCTACCTCATGCCGACGTTACCAGCAGAAATACATCACACATCCAATCAAGCATTCATCAAACGATTTAACTATTCAAAAGACATAAAGATAAGAGGAATCTTTCAACTTCAATTATTTTGCTAACATGTTTGTTCAGTATGTAGGAACAAATTTATTATATTCATGATCAAGTTTCATCAGAGATGTGGAGAAAAATGGGCTTCCACAGACACCTCTCATTCACATCATTATTTGAGAGTTATCAGATATCCATTTACATTCATTAGAAGGACTGCTATAACAAGAAAGATTCATAAAAGCAACATTTAATACAACATGATTAAAGTAGATTGAGAAAATCATCCTTTTTCTCATCATTCAAAAGGAACAATCAAAGCATGTTTGAAGGAGCATAATTAATTGTATGCATTAGCTCAGTTTCAGCTCTATTTTATTTACATTGCATTCACATAAAATATGGAGCCCCTTTACATTGAAGGGAAAACGGATTACTCAAGCATATACATTGTCTACAAGAGACTCAAAAGGAATGGTGTCATCAAGAGGGCAGTCTACATGACTACAGTGAAATAATTATTACATATAGGCATAGAGATACATCATTAAAGGATCAAGGGTATGGCTGCCATTGTTATTTCATTATCCCTAATTTCCTACAGAATAACAGAGTTGAATGAAACAAATACAGGAAAGGAAGGTATGAGTATGCATTACTGAAGCACAAGGTTTGATTCAAGTATACCATGAACAATATAGGGGTAACATACAATGCAAGAGATAAGTTACCACCTAGAGGGAGACAAATTCACTCATGCCAATATATCAACTTATGGCTGAGTATGATAGCATAGAGTCATAGTGTTGTCACAGGAATAAGAAGATAAAGTATAGAAGAAGAGAAAATGAAGCACTTACAAGAGACTATGCTACCATATCCAAAATGGTCATTTATAGAAGGACTGTAATCAGTTTTCCATATATCATTGAAACAAAGAAAGCAGTAATTCGAAGTCAATGCACCTTGCAAATGAAAAATAAGTGGAACTACAAAACTGTCCAAACATCACTTTAACAGATGAGATAAGTGTTGTTTCCAAAACCTACATGACAAGCAAAGTATGCTACAAGTGCAAAATTGAAAACTGAAAAGATACCATCTTCAAGATCCTGATTGATCTCTATGCAAGAATATTCCAAAGAGAAGCTAGTTTACATTATGAGTGCAGATAAGATAATAAAAGGGCAACCTGCAAACAATGCTTTCATAAACATTCAAATGTCTTTGTAGTCATAAAATAAAGAAAAATGTGTTTTGACTATTCAAGAAAGGTCATTTCAAGAGGGTAGTCAATAGCATGACCCAAGGTCGAGTGGAGAATCTCTTAGCCATTATTAACTCAGAAAGAAATGTGTACATATGGAGTTTGGAGCTCAAGTTTTGCATATAAATAATCCTTGAAATAGGAACATCCATGAGCTCATTATAGTTTTATAAGAGAATGTTTTTGAGTTTAAGAAGACAAAAGGAGAAATTTTTCTATTGCTTCCAGGAAAAAGAGAAACAATATGCTTCCTCTTAAATTTGAATTCAGTTAAAAGGAGTTCAATGTCATCATCAATCGGGAGGCAGTAAAATCAAAAGAAAGCAAGGATGATGATTCATCGTTGAAGGCAATTGATATCGGGCTATCACATTTTTTCTCAAACCTAGCTAGGTGTTGAGTGATGTTGTTGGAAGCCCATACTATGTAGCTCCAAAGGTTTTATGCAAGCAGTATGGTCCATAGGAAGATGTTTGGACAACAAGAGTCAGTGTATACATATTACTTAGTGGAGTTCCACCATTTGGGTAGAAACACAATAGGGAATTTTTGATGCTATTCTATGAGGGTACATTGATTTTGAATCAAAACCTTGGTCTTCAATTTCTGAGAGTGCCAAGGATCTTATCATAAAAATGCTTACTAAAGACCCATCTCAGTGCATCCATGCACATGAAGTTTTCTGTCACCCTTAGGTATGTAAAGTTGGTGTAGCTCCAGATAAAGCTTTGGATCCGACTATGTTGTCTAGACTAAAACAATTCTCTACAATGAATAAATTGAAGAAGATGTCTCTTAAGATAATAGCTAAAAGTTTGCTAGAGGAAGAGATTGCTAGTTTGAGAGAGATGTTCAAGACAATGGACACAAATAATAGTGTTGCAATTACTTTTGATGAGCTAAAGGCTGGACTGCGAAGATATGGATCTAACATGAAAGACACCAGAGAAAATAAGAGTCTGATGAAAGTATTGATGCCACACAGAGACTGTGGGTACAAGTAAAGAAATGATTGCAGCCTGAAGCTCTGAACCCTATTCTCATGGCGGCCTGAGTTTTTTACAAACCACAAGTAAGAGAAAACCCTTAATTTTCTAAAGGATCTTTAGAGGCCGAATAACATTTTTTTCACACAGAAAGAAAAAAAATACAATGACAACCCCTGAAGATTTTTGATACAAAAATTACCAAAAAAAAAAACTCTGAAAATGGTAATGTTGGCATACCCGCTTTGAAGAGGTCTGAGAATGCCAAAAAATATGATTCAGAGCCTTGTCAAAGCCCTCGTATCCTCCATGGAAGCCATCAAACCCTACCTTGGTTGGCGACAAAGCTTCTTCTTGAAGTTTCGTTGACAAAGTGAAATAGAAAACGAGGGATTCAATACAATGTTTTAGGGTTTCATACCCTAAGTTTGCCAAAGTCATGTGATTTTTGTCACATTTTATTCAAAAATATCATAACTTTATTAATGCGAAGGTTGTGGGTTTAAATACCATTGTATTTCCCTTAGTAAAATTTGCTAAGTCCTCATATAATATGCATGAAGGGTCCCTCTAAAGACTTCTAGTCTTCTAAGAATATCATTAAATATTAAAGTGAGAATTTAGAGTTCTTTAAAGAGTCATCTATGTGGTGATCACTTTAATATTTTCTATTTGCATGATGTTAGGTGTTGGGGTTTGAGGGTTATAATTTTTACTAACCTCTAAACTATGTTTTGCATGATATTTTTGTAAAAGTTGATTAATTAAATGATAAATTATAAATCATTTAATTAATTAGTTTATTTTAAGAAAACACAGTTATGAGCTGAACTTTGATCATGCATGGGCGAGTTGATAGAAATAAGGCAATTTTATGATGGTTTAACTCATGCGTTTAGATTTTTCAGTGCAATTCGAGTGCCGCATGGGTCGAATATGAGTTGACCTCGAGTTTGAGCCTAAGTTTATTCATTTTTTCTCAAGTTTGAGCTCTTCTTTTTAGGATTTTTCCTTCTGCTAAAATTTTTCTCTGGAGTTATCATTTTGGCACTTGGAGTTAGCTTTCATTTCTGCTTTTTCGCTTCTTTACGCATGCCTTATTGTATATATTGGAAAAAGTTATTCTTTTTCCTTTAGTTCTTGTTTTTCAGCCTCTACATTCTACAAAGAGAAATATCTTGTAACTAAGTTTTCAGCTTTAGATTAATATATTTCAGCAGGTTTTACAGTTATTCACATGGCAATTTTCTCCTTTTGTCAACTTAAGATTACATATTTTACCTTCTTGTAACTAAGTTTATGCAGTAAATGATTGATATGATGAAATTCAATGTGTTTTATTATTCAAAACCTTTAAATTTGGTCTCTTTCATTATTACAAATTCTTGAATGCAATCAAGTTTCAGGTCTTAGGTTGTGCATGTAGTTATCAATTTCAGGTTGTGAAACATCTGTTTCCTTCTAGAAAAGGTTAATTAGCCTTCCTTTGAAACATTTTTGTCATAAGATTGCAATTCATGAGTTGTATAAGGTATTCCCAAAGTTTACAATTGTGAATTTATCTGCCATTAGATCATCATATTCAGTGCAATCACCTCCTAGGATTGGTTTAGTTTTCATTTTTAGTCAAATATATTTTCACCCTTTTCCTTCCAATTCAGTAGTTTCTAGGAGAATAAAAAAAGGAATTCGGCCTAGAATCCAAAGATTTACTTTCGAATAGGTTACCCACAACCTGAAAGTAACCCAATGTTACATGGGATTGCAGAGTTTTACAACTTTGCATACGGGTGCAAATCCCTGTGATAACAATTTTTGGCATGCTCGATGGGACTCTGAATCATAGTTCAGAGCAAGAATTCAACAATTTCAAGCTGTTGTTCTGGTATATATAACAATTCTTCAGCCTTTCAGAGGTTAAAGTTTCATATACCTGGTGACTCCGTTCTCAATTTCGGGTAGATCAAGTGCAAGTAGCTTATGAGAAAATTTCAGACAAGAAGAATTTCTTCTCCATTTGAATACTTACAACTGTTTTCACCAAAAATAAGAGGAAGGACAACCAAGAGAACACTTGGTAGGCCTTCAAGAAATAAATTAGTTTCTCCTATTTTTAGAACAGATTCATCAGTATTTTCACCAAGAAGGAGAGGCAGACCATCAACAAGACAACCAGGTTCACATTCACCAAGTTTCAGAATATCAGTTTCCCCTTCAAGAGGTTCATCAAGTTTTGCTACACGTTCAGTTTCAGTGTTTTCGATACATCCTGTACCAATTTTGCAAGCCGTGAATATCAGAATACCAATAATTCTTATGGCCAAAGTAGATGCGTTTGTACCTTTCAATCAAGGTAGTCCACTAAATTTGTAGCAGTATGATGGCAGACAAATAAATGCCTTGAAAATTCTGCCCATTTTCACTAGCAAAGAGAAGACCACGCCAATAGAGCACATAAAGAATGTAGCTTCTTTGTGCGGTGTTTATCACATCATGCAAGAGAACATGGCTATAAGGCTATTGGCAGAATCTTTGAAGGGTAAGGCTCTTCAGTGGTATAGGAGTTTGACTGTAAACTCAATTTTTTCATGGGATGACTTGAGAGATAAGTTGAATAAGCAATTTACAAATAAGTCTGATCATTTATCTTTGGTGGAGCAAATGACGACTATCAAAAGAGCCCCACAAGAACAAATGTCTAACTTTAATTTTAGCTTTCAAAAGACCTGGATAGAATTCCAGTAATGGTAAGGCTGACACCTGATCATTCTTTCCTTTATTATCTTAAAGCCTTAAATAGTGATATTGCTCTAATGATACAATCAATGGGTGGATTAACATTACCAGCAGCATATGACATTGCTATTAGAGTAGAAAATAGCCTTATACAGGCTGGTAAAATTGCACCAAGGTCTCCTATGCTGATTTTTTCCAGATATTCACCCTTTGATTCCCATTCATATACCTCCTATTGCCCCACTTCTAGTTGAACCAGCCTTACTTTATCAACCAGTTGCTCAGAATAATTCTTTTCTAGCACAATCATATTTTCAAGAGCTTAGGGGTATTCAACAGGAGATGGCAAAGCTATTATAGACAGTTAGTAATGACTTAGTGAATCTGAAGAGACAACACAGTCAAAATTTTAGGCCTTATCAAGCACCATTCCAGCCTAATGGACCACCTTATCTAGCAAACAATCAAGGAAAATGAAGGAATTTTAATCCCAGGCCACCATACAATCAGAACGCTATCGGCTCTTCAAAAGAACTTGTACTTGTGCAAAATAATTTTGCACAATATTATGTATGGTGTTATCCATGCAATCAGGCTCACAATCAGGCCACATGCATGAACAAAGTAATTAATCAAGCCCTGATGGTATAGAGTAATTATGTTGCTGCGGAAAATACAACCAAAGAAAATAATGATCAGTAGGGTGATCAAACATAGAAGAATAATGAAGTTGTTACCATGATGAACTAGCAGGGGAATGAGTTTTGTGAAGTAAATTAGATTCAAGGACAAAATCAGTCTGCCACTTCTATTGCAACAAATATGAGGTCCAAGAAAAGAGCAATTGACCTAAGACAACAAGCTACTTTTGACAAACAACAACCAGAAAAGCACAAACAACAAGTTGTTCCACAGAAAAATCAAACTTCTACAACTCAAAAAGAGAAGTCACAACCCTCTTCTTCGCATGATGTTCAAATTCTACCAGGAGGATCAATGCATGACCCCTGACCCCATTGTACCTATAGAAGGCATACCTGACATAAATTTATATGAGTGGGCAGCCGAGAATCATGAGGTTGATCCGTTTAGTCTCATAGATGAAGTAGGTTTGGGAATTTATATGATTCAGGAGCTCGATGTAACTATTCCAAATCTGGTCAAGGAGAAAAAATAGCCAGAACAACAAATTGATCAAATTTGGAAGCTGTACTTTGATGGAGCCAGAAGTAAAGTAGGTGAGGGTGGAGGAGCAATGCTCATATCACCTGAAGGACATAGGTATTACACAACTTTTAGATTTGATTTTAGTTGTTCTAATAACATTGCTGAGTATGAAGCATTGATACATGGTTTAGAATGGGCTAGAAAAAGGAAAATTAAGTGCTTACAAGTGTTTGGTGATTCTAAATTAATAGCAAATCAGGTTAGAAATCTGAATTTAACAAAGAATGATTTGCTGAAATTGTATAAACACCCTGTTTGAGACTTAATTGAAGAATTTGATGCATTTAATCTGTAATAAGTACCAAGAAATTAGAATAAGCAAGTTGATAAACTTGTTGCGATAGGATCACAATTCGACATTCCAACTGAAATTCACAATGTGGAAGTGCAGCAATAAGTGAAAGTAGTTGTCAGACCATCAATGCCTGATAATAATGTGAGCTGGCAGATTTTTGACAGTGATGAGTAGATAATTCACTTTTTGATGGAAGAAGTAGAGTTTTTTGTTGGAAACCAACAAAAATTTGATTAGCAATATGGTGATTAGATCATGCAACTAAAGTCTAACAAGCTACCTAAGGGGCTGGTAACCCTTGAATCCATCTTCAACATTGATGATCTGGTTAGAAGAGATAAACCTAGCATTATGGTGAAGTAGGAGCATTACGAACCAATTGAGATATTGAAAGACAAGCTCCTTAAGCTTGGAAAAGTTTGTACAATGGAGGAACAACAAGCCTTTGTCTTGCTTTTCTAGGAGTTCAGTGACATTTTTTCTTGGGAATATGGAGATCTGAAGGGTTTCAAACCTGAATTAGCTCAACATACCATTGAGTTGGAACCCAACATGAAACCAGTAAGGAAAAAGAAGAGGTCCCTGAATCCAAAGTTAGATCACTTAATGAAAACATAATTGAACAAGTTGATTGAAGGTAGTATTATTTTTCCAATCAAGCACACTTCTTGGATTTCAACCCTGGTACCCTTTAGAAAGAAGAATGGAGAGATAAGATTGTGCATTGATTTTCGTGATCTAAAGAGAGCTTCACTCAAAGATCACTATGCACTGCCTTCAATGGAGAAAATACTACAAGTTGTTTCAGGATCAAAAAGGTTCTCATTGTTGGATGGATATTCATGTTATAACCAAATATTGGTTAAAGAGGAAGACTGGTATAAGATAGCCTTTACCACCAAGTGGGGTACTATGGCTTACAAAAAGATTTTGTTTGGATTGTCAAACGTAGGAGAAACCTTTCAAAGAGAAATGAATATGGATCTCCAAGGTTTGATAAACAAGTTGTTCTTGTCTACTTAGATGATATCACTATTTTCTCATAAAATGCTAGTGAACATTTTGGTTATCTTAGACAAATTTTTGAAAGATGCAGAGAGTATGAAATTTCTTTGAATCCAAAGAAAAGCATTTTTTCTATTCACGAAGGTAAACTTCTGGGTTATATTATTTCTAAAGAAGGTGTTTCTATTGACCCAGAATGTATTACAACCATTCTGGCATTGCCACTTCCTGCTCACAAAAAAGGTTTGAAGAGTTTTTTAGGCAAGATAAAATTCATTAGGAGATTTATTCTTAACATTGCAGCGTTGTTGCAACCTCTCACACCCATGCTAAAAAAGAACATGCAGTTCATCTAGACAAAGGAGGATAAAAATAGCTCTGATAAGATTAAAGAGGCACTTGCAACAATTCCAACATTTATAAATCCAAAAATTGACAAAGATTTTATACTGTATGCATTTGGTAGTGTTGACACAATTTTTGCCATGTTATGTCAGCAGAATGATTAAGGACTTGAACAACCCATAGCATTTTTTAGTCAATTCTTGCATGATTATGAAACAAGGTATTCATTTGTTGAGAAACATGTGCTTGTTGTAGTGAGAAGTCTCAAGAAGTTTATACATATGATGTCTAATAATAAAATACATTTGCCGGTATCTCACCCAATAGTCAAATAATTTCTGCTAAATAAGGACATTAATGACAAGAGAGAAGGCTAGATAACCAAATTCATGGAATACGACATCAACATAAAGGTTACCAAGCTTGTTAGAGGTAAGGGTTTGTGCGAGCAGCTTGCAAAAAAGTACGAGAATAGCAGTGAAGAACTCACTACAGTCCTGAATTTTGAAGAAGAACCTATTGTTACAACTACTTCAACTGATTGGATCTATCAAATCATTAATTACTTGCATACTAGAGATTGTCCATAAGGTATGGACAAATCTAAATGAAGATATTATAGATTACAAGCAATTCCATATGCAGAAATTGATGGTGTTCTTTATAAAAAATACTTCAATGGAGTATTCCTCATATGTGTTTACCCAAATCAGATTGAAATAATTCTCAAGGAATTCCATGATGGACCTGTTGGAGGTCACTTTGCATCATGTACTAAAATTGAAAATAATGAGAGTAGGATATTATTGGCCAGATCTTTTCAAGGATGCTCATGCTTATGTGAGAAAGTGTAGTAAATGTTCACTATTTGCAGGAAAACAGAAGCTTGCAGCCCTACCCCTGAATCCAATTCAGGTTGAACATCCATTTGGAAAGTGGGGACTTGACTTCATCGGTCCAATTAACCCACCGTCAAGTGCAAGTCACAAATGGATTCTTACAACAACAAATTAGTTTACAAAATGGACTGAAGCAATTGCTTTGAAAGAGGCAAATGAAACATCTATTTTTAATTTTTATCAGGACTTAGTTTCAAGGTTTGGTAAACGTAATTCAATTATTTTTGACAATGCATTAGCCTTTGTTGGTTTGAGAGTTTCAGATTGGTCAGTAAAGAATAATATTTATTTGAATACTTCATCCAATTTTTACGCCCAGGGTAATGGATAGGTTGAATCAACAAATTAGAATCTGATTAAGATCATAAAAAATACTATTGAAGATAATCAAAAGTCATGGCATGATAAACTTAAATTAGACCTTTGGGCTGATAGAGTTACAACAAAACAATCAACAGGATTTTCACCATATGTTTTGGTTTACAGAAAAGAGGCCAAGTTTCCTATTTCACACTAACTCATTTGATTGCAAAATCCGACGAAAAATTCTGATGATAGCTATATAATCAGATGTATTGTCGGGCACTTGTGCGAGTTTTCATTTTTTTTAAATTTTAGCCCCGACATTCGTTGAAATTTTGACGAACCTTATTTTTCGTCTACATTTCTACGAAGATCTCTCACCAAAATTTTGATGGACTTGCAAAGTTAAATTGTGGCAGACATAAATAAAAATGAGCTTGACTATTTATTGCGACAATGTTTTGCTCGACGAGTTTCTTGGGTCGAAAATCAGAAAAAAATCAAGAAGATACCGCCAGGTTGAGGGTAGTCAATGTCTTTTCCAGAATTCATTTGTGAAGTCATATTTGTACTTCCAGGTTTGAAAATCATATTTTAAAGCAACATCTCATCAGATTTCATTTTTAGTCTTGTGCATTTTCAGAATTTCATTTCCAGATTTTAGACCTGACTCCACAGATTTTAGACCTGACTCCACAAATTCTTTAAAAGGGAATTATTTATAACTGATGGAAAATTCTTGATGGATTTGGACAAAGATTATATTTGCAAGGTTTCAATTTTAACCCTAATGATCAATTTTCAATAGATTTGGTAGCCATAACTAGATAATATCAAAGGTTTTGGTTGTTTTTTACTATAACCAAGTTTATCTTCTAGACACATATCATATAAAATCTCAGATAATACTGCCTTACAATACCATCAATCTATATTCTAAGCCAATACTACTTATCAAATCCTTATATGAACATATTCACCTATAAGTTATAACCTCACTCAAGCATTTTAATTAATTCCTTGAATTAAAGCCAAAATGAGAATTACACACACCATAACAATGAGATGAACAGAATAACCCTTGATCATTTTATTCAAGATAATAATATATTCATACAATGGAGAGACATGAGCTTGAAATGAGTAATTTTCATTCAAATGCTAGTACTATCTTGAAAATTAAGTACCCATGAAACTAAAACCTACAACAGAATGACACCAAACCTAAGAATAGTATCTTCACTATAATATCAAGCTCTTTACAAATTCACTCTGCAACTTCACTTAGACTCGACCTAAAGATATCTAACTTGCTAACCCATATTTTTGGTCTTGAAATCCTTCTTATAGGGAAAATGAAGGAGCAACAAGCATCGGACCAGAAATACACCTGTCACTAGTCACTTGGACTGCCTTATGACATTTCAAAAATTGGTTACAACAACTGAGTCTCTAGAGAATCTTCTTGTTCATCTCATCTACTAGAGAATAATTGTTGCATTTTCCAAACTTTGAAAATTGCACCAAAACTGCCACCAAGACATAGCCAAAATTTGTTATAACCATAACCGCTGAGTTGTTAACTGTCGGTTGTGGACTCTGTCCTATTCTTCTTTAGTTAAGTACTTGTCTACCCATCCTTGATATTCCTCATCTGTTGGCCAATTAAAATTTTCCACCTCATTTACCTTAGCACTGTAAGGTGTATACTTTACTGCTACTCAGGGAAAACTTTAGTGGTGAATTTTCGCCAATTGGTAAATAATAGAAATCGAGACCTCCAAAAATGGCGAATAGTGCAAGCTAAAAAGGAGACTGAATCGCTGGGCTTTTACAAAAAAGTAATTTTGTCTTGATTAATTTGCCATGAAAATGATGTATCATTGGAAATTATTCGCCAGTAGTTTATACCATAATTAAAAATATTAATTATATTCGCCAGTAATATTATATTCCTCTGATCAATTTTGGGGTAATATTGCCATTAATAATAAAATACTATTTAATTTTAGGGTTACTTTAGCAGCTTAGCCTTGAATATGCATTTTGTCTATTTCCATTGATTAGATTTTTAATCAGATGGCTGTGATTTGATTCTATGACCTAATATGCATGTGCCTTTTCAAAGGCTTCCTGAGGCCGGAAATTTGTTTTGGGCCACACGATTAAATCTAATCGTGTGATCTAAAAAAGAATTCGAGCCTCAACAAGCCTTTTAAAAGGCACATGTGTATTTGGCCACTGTCCACGGACCCCATGAGGGGCCTTTACCCCCTCGACCCCCACAAGGGGGCTCTGACCCCTTGACCCCCACAAGGGGCATTGCCCCTTGACCCTGTCGGTGGCTGCCTCCCGGGGCCCCTATTTCAATATTACAAAAAACAAAAATATATGGGGGAACTGCACCGATCAACTATGAAAAATTTTAAAGGAGAGATTCGCTAATGTCATTATTATTTTTACCAATTATTCATTAAGATTCACCAGGATTTTACAATTTTTTTTAATAATGTGTATAGATTCGTGAGGGAAATTAATATTCTTTTCAAAAAAAGAGGAAGGATTCACCAGGATTTTACACCTTCGCCGAGGGGGGGGTTTCTTAAAGTTATCCTTGCTACTACTTGATTCGCCTCCCTTTCAAAAGATTCCAAAAATGTGCCAGTGTTAATGAGATATTTAGAGCAACAAACTAAAAAATGAAAAAATAAAGGTCAAGGCCTTGTTGGTTGTTTTTACTGTAACCAGGTTTATCTTCTATTCTACCTATAGAATTGCCAATTCTAATCGAGGGAAGCTCGAAGGACCTGGACCAACTAAAGAGGATTTTAACAATAAACCTCCTACACTTCGGGCTTTGCAAAACCCAAGAGGGTGGTCCCTATAATGTGTTTATAATCTCTGCACCGAAACAATCATTAAAATTTAACAAATAATCCCATTTAATAGCTCAACATAATAGGATAATACTGAATTGAATTGGCTTTTCATCAGTAATACTAACTACTTGGAGCATGAGATAATTACAACAATATTTCACAACTTAAGATAGTCATTTAATTTTGCAATTTGGTAGCAAGCTCTAAGCAAAGACAAACAGACACCCAACCTCACACACACATATGATTTAAACCAGTGCCATATACCATTGGGGAGTCAAGTTCACAAACTTTTAAAAACCCATGACAAGTTCAAACACATAGCATATAAAATATTTGACAACAATTGCCTTACAACATCATCAATTTATATCCTAACTCCAATCAATTTACATCCATCTATAACTCCAATCAAGTATTTTAATTAATTATTTGAATTAAAGCCAAATTGGAAGTCATACACACCACAACAGTGAGATGAACGCAATAACCCTTGATTATATTATTCAAAATTATGATATGCTTATACAAAGGAGAGACATGAGCTTGAAATGAATCATGATAACAAAAATGCTAGTACTGTTATGAAACATCAAACCTTCATAAACCCAAAACCCGACTACAAAATAACACAAAACCTAAACCATATCAACTTGCTCTGCAACTATGCTTAGACTAGACCTCAAAATATCTAACTTGCCAACCCTTATTTCTAGCCTTGAAATCCTTCTTATAGAGAATGAAGGAGAAAACAAGCATCGAGCCAGAAAATACACATGTCACCGGTCAATTGGACCACCTTGTGACCTTTCAAAAATATGATTACAATCGCCAAGTCCCAGAGCATCTTCTTGTTAGTTCCACTCATTAGGGAATAGCTGCTGCATTTGCCAAACCTCAAAACCTACGCCAAAAAGCCACCATGGAGACAAAACCATAATCAATTACAACTATAACCACTGAGCTGTTAGTCACTGGTAGTAGACATTGTTTTCCTCCTCTTTGGTTAAATACTTGTCCACCCATTTTTGATACTCTTCATCCGTTGGCCAATCAAAATTCACCAACTCATTCACCTTAGTATTGTAAGTTGTAAATTTCACTGCAACCTTATTGGCTTCTCTTTCAAAAGATTCTAAGAATGTGCTAGTATTAATTATTTTATCCATGCTACTTACCAACAAATCAGAATCAGAATCATCACAAATCAATTTGATTTGTGCATTAATAACTTCTTCTGCCCTTTCCTTCCACTGCTGCAATGTTTTAACATTTCCTTGTGCATTAGTGATGTCTGGCAAAAATGTATCATTCCAGTCATCAAAGCTCTTTACTAGCTCCCTAATTCTTCTACTCAAATCATCAAGTAGGCCCTGGAATCCCTTCAATGATTTCACAAAGATTTGAGTAGGCTTCAATGACTAGGGCCTATTGTCTGCATCAAACCTAGAAGCCCTATGCATAACATCTAGATCATTGGCCCTAGGGATCCACTTCTTAGCCAATGACAAAACTATTTCCTGATCCCTATTGATATTTTTTATTCTATCCAAAAATAAAGAATACAAAGAATGTACATATGGTAATCTACCATCCACCCTTTCATTTAAATGCCTCAAAACTATGTCCACCACCTGATTTTGTTTGGCAGTTGCATCATCCTCACTTTCCTTTAAGGCAACCTGTAATTTTGTGATCTTATTTAACATTTGCTTCTTGGTGGGGTCCATAGAATACACTAACTCATTTGATTGCAAAATCTGACGAAAGCTATATAATCAGATGTATCGTCGAGCACTTGTGCGAATTTTCATTTTTTAAAAATTTTATCCTCAACATTCATCAAAATTTTGATGAACCATTTTTTTCGTCTACATTTCGACGAAGATCTTTCATCGAAATTTTGACGGACCTGCGAAGTTAAATTGTGGTGGGCATAAATAAAAATGAGCTCGACTATTTATTGCGACAGTGTTTTGCTCGACGGTTTTCTTGAGGAAACTCAAAAGAAACTCAAGAAGATATCACCAGGTTGAGGGTAGTCATTGTTTTTTTCCAGAATTCATTTGTGAAGTCAGACTTGTACTTCAAGGTTTGAAAATCATATTTTAAAGCAACATCTCATCAGATTTCATTTTTAGTCTTGTGCATTTTTAGAATTTCATTTCCAGATTTTAGACCTGACTTCACAAATTCTTTATAAGGGAATTGTTTATAACTGATGGAAAATTATTGATGGATTTGGACAAAGATTATATTTGCAAGGTTTCAATTTTAACTCTAATGATCAATTTTTAATAGATTTGGGAGCAATAGCTAGATAATATCAAAGGTGTTGGTTGTTTTTTACTGTAACCAAGTTTATTTTCTAGACACGTAGCATATAAAATCTCAGATAATACTGCCTTATAATACCATCAATCTATATTCTAACCCAATATTACTTATCAAATCCTTATATGAACATAGTCACCTATAACCTCACTCAATCATTTTAATTAATTCCTCGAATTAAAGCCAAAATGAGAATTACACACACTATAACAGTGAGATGAACAAAATAAACCTTGATCATTTTATTCAAGATAATAATATATTCATACAATGGAGATACATGACCTTGAAATGAGTAATTTTCATTCAGATGCTAGTACTGTCTTGAAAATTAAGTACCCGTGAAACTAAAACCTACAACAGAATGACACCAAACCTAAGAATAGTATCTTCACTATAATATCAGGCTCTTTACAAATTCGCTCTGCAACTTCACTTAGACTCAACCTAAATATATCTAACTTGCTAACCCATATTTCTGGTCCTGAAATCCTTCTTATAGGGAAAATGAAGGAGCAACAAGCATCAGACCAAAAAAACACCTGTCACTGGTCACTTGGACCGCCTTATGACATTTCAAAAATTGGTTACAACAGTTGAGTCTCTGGAGAATCTTCTTGTTCATCCCGTCCACTGGAGAATAACTGTTGCATTTTCCAAACTTCAAAAACTTGCACCAAAACTACCACCAAGACATAGCCAAAATTTGTTATAACCATAACCGCTGAGTTGTTGACTGCCGATTGTAGACTCTGTCCTATTCTTGTTCAGTTAAGTACTTTTCTACCCATCCTTGATATTCCTCATCCGTTGTCCAGTTAAAATATACAACCTCATTTACCTTGGCACTGTAAGGTGTATACTTTACTGCTACTTGATTCGCCTCCCTTTCAAAAGATTCCAAAAATGTGCTAGTGTTAATGTTTTTATCCATACTAGTCATCAACATGCCATAATTTGAGTCATCACAAATCAATTTGATTTGTGCATTGATGATTTCATCTACCCTGTCCTACCATTGCTGCAGTGATCTAACATTTCCTTGGCCATCTGCAATATCTGGTAAAGATGTGTCACTCCAATCATCAAAACTCTTTACCAACTCTTTAATCCTCTTGTTGAAATCATCAGGTAAGGCCTGGAAACCTTGCAATGACTTCACAAAATCTTGAGTAGGCCTTAATTGTTAAGGCCTATTAGTTGCATTTTTAGAATTTAATTTCCAGATTTTGTTGTGCAAGTTCAATATTCTGATTTTAGGAGTCTAACAGTTGGAAATCATAGTAAAATCAGAATTTAATAATTTCTGGAATTAGCATTTGAAAGTGTTTTTTGGGGTCATTAACTTCAGACTATCTTCTCTTTTGCAGGGGTGGTTGCATGCCAAATTTTTTTGGTGTAAAATATCATAATTATTATATTTTGTTACCTGTGTATGATTAAAAATTATTGGAGTGTGAGTTTGATATTTTTTGAAGATCTAAATATTCAAGCTTGGTAAAGAAAAATCATGTCAGATAATATTAGTCCAGAACAAAATGAAGAGTCACTTGATAGATTGTGGGCTAGATTCAAAAGAAAGGGTGATGGGAAATGTTATTGTCCTTGCAATAATTGCAAGGGCTTAAAGACGAGAAGACTTTTAATTAGAACAACTGAGAAACATTGTAGGCAACATGGTCACATTGAAGGGGGGCATGGTTATCGTCCATTAGTAATTTGTTTATTATATGTGTTTATATTGATTGAATTTGTAAATATTTATATTGTTTTAACATTTGATATATATATAAAATCACTTGATCATGATCATGGTTTATTTGTGTATGTCATTATTATAAAGGTGGGGTCCCCTAGGGCACACGATATGAATTATCACGGCCCGAAGAATGTGGTTTTGCAAGCGGAAGAACATGGAGCTGTGAATATCGAAGATGAAGTTAATGATCCTATGGAAGAAGATGATCATGCGCTAGAAAACATAATTGAAGATGATGGTACAAATAAATTGATCCATGACACATGTAGTGGCACATCTGATCATGTTGATCGAGATGACTTTGATGATATTCATGATTTACCTATACTTGAGAAGGCATATGAGCCCCTTTATGAAGGCTCCCAAACAAATCTTCTCTCTGCTATATTGTTGTTGGTGAACTTGAAGGTTATGAATGGTTTATCCAACATAGCAATCTCACGGATGTTAAAGTATGTCATATATGTCATCTTTTTTCATCTATTTTAACTGTTGTTAGTTCATCGCTAGTAAATAAAGGATGAAGTATGTACCATTAATATTCTTTATATTAAGAAATTATTTTTTGTTGTAGATTGATTGGTGAATTTTTGTTACCACCATCAAATATTTTACCTCGCTCATACCGAGATTTATTTGGCATTATGAAAGATATTGGAATGGAGTATCAAGCAATAGATACATGTCCCAATGATAATATTATATATCATAAACATCATGAATTTGCAACAAAATGCCCGAAATGTCATATCAGTAGATATCGAATAGATCAATTAAAAAAAAATGTGCCTTGCAAGGTTCTTCGTTATATTCCCATTATTCGACGTATGCAACAATTATTTAGGTGCGAAAGCTTAGCACAATTTATGGATTACCATGCACGAAATAGAAGTGGAGATGAGATTCTTCGAATGCTTGCGGATGGTTCTGCATTTAGGGACATGGAGGAAAAATGGCCACACTTTAAAGAAGAACCTCATAATCTCAGGCTTTCATTGGCAGCGGACGGTGTCAATCCATTTGGAGAGCTGAGATCTGTTTACTCGGTGTGGCCTGTTTTTGTTATCAACAATAACATTCCTACATGGATGTCAATAAAGAGGGAGCACATAATGTTGGCAATGATTGTTCCAAGTATTTGTTTACATCAATTTTCTTTAACGTAGTAGTATCTCATTTGTCTTATTTGTTGCATAATGACTTATATGTTTTTTCATTTAATAGTCATGTACATGAATTTATATATATTGCAGTAAAATGGTTATAATAATTATGTAATGTTTATGTTCATTCAACTAGGTAAGTACCAAGTTAAAGATATGAATGTATATATTGAGCCTCTTATTGACGAGTTACTAAAGTTATGGAATGGCGTGACTATGTATGACGTATCTAGACCAATAGGACAAAGATAATTTGAATTCCATGCAATGCTTGTATGGACAATTCATGATGCCCCAGGGCTAACACATTTTTTTGGTATGTTATAACGTTCGACTAAATGACTTTAACGATATTTAATTTTATGAAGTAGATATCATGCATGTTTTTTAAATAATCTATTCATTATATATAATTATAAAATTTGACATATTTAATCCAATTATATATGATTTACAGGTCTTCTGACAAAGGGAAAATTTGCATGTCCAATTTGTGGTCCAAAGATGAAATCTTGTCATTCAACAAGTTTAGGAAAGTAGGTGTTTAATGAGTATAAGAACTTCCTCCACAAAAATCATAAGTATCGAACTATTGAAAAACATCTTTTCAATGCGAAAGAAGAGACTACATCAAAACCATGAATAATGACACCTCCCCTATGGAAGTTGGAATATAATAGAATTAATCATCAAGGTTATACATCAGATCAAATTGTTTATCTATCATTTATGATATGTTTTGAATTTATATTTTTATAGTGTTGTGTTTACTCATGCTATAATTGACAATGATTGTTGTTGTTAATTTGTTTAACTTATATGCTTCATGAAGGTCATCAAGGCATTAATGGTCGGCTTCCACAGGGATTGAAAAGTTATCCCAGACAATTTAGTAGGTTGCCCTACTATGAGCAGCTAGAAATTGTGCATTTGTTTGATATAATGCATATCGGAAAAAATATGACAGAAATGTTATATAAAATATTGGATGGAAGGCATGACAAAAAAATAATTGTTAAAATTTGTAGTGACATTTAGGAAGCCAGTCATGCAATGAAAAATTTCATTCAATTAAATAGCGATGGAGACCAAATTAATATAAGTTCCCTTCCTTGGTTATTAATGGAGTAGCAAAGCAATGCTATAAAACAAGTCATACGAAAAATTCGATTTCCCACAGGATTTTCTGCGAACATAAACAATATCATAACAAAGAAAGGTGAATTTGGGTCAGGGATGAAAACACATGATTGGCATACCTTCATTAAGGTAATTATTCTGGTACATTATATATATATATTTGTATACTACATGTACTTTTCAGTGTATTATGTTTACTAATTTTGGAAAAATATTAATGAAAAGATCATTTTATAATTGTTGTAGTATGTTTTACCTCTATCTCTCCCAGAAAACTTCGACAACAATGTCAAGCAAGTTATATGTGATCTTTGAAAATACATGAGGTAAGTAGCGATATTTGTTTAATTCATTGTATATTTTTGTTAAATCTCATGAATATATTTGTGCCTTCAATCACTTGTAGATGGATGTCATCTAAAGCAATCCATAAAGAAGATATAAATTATTGGAAGAGAAAAATTCCTCGTCTAATGTGTGAAATACAAAAGTGTCTACCTTCGACATTTTTCAATGCACAAGAACACTACCTCATACACCAAGTTGAGGAAATTGAATTGTGTGGACCTGTACACACAAGGTCAATGTGGATGGTTGAGAGGCACTTGAAATTTTTGAATGCTTTGGTTAGACAAAGAGAAAATCCCGAGGGTTCTATGGTGGAGGGATACATGGTATACCAGACCATGGTGTACATTACTGAATATCTTCCTAAGTTTGCAGCAAAGATCCACGTAGATTGCATTTGGGATCCTAGCTCCATTAACAAATTCGAAGGGGAGTACCTGATGGGGAAAGGTAGATTGAGAAAAGTGACAGGTAATTATAAGATGGTCATGGAGATTAATTAGAATACATTTTACATTTGGTTTTTATGTATATTGTACTTATTTAATTATTAATCTTCAATATTCATCAATTATAAATTAAGGTTGTATACTGTGGTAATTAACTAATTATGTAGACATGGAAAAAGTACAAATTCATTTTGACACACCTAATCCCAATTTACTAACAACATTTCCTCCTAAATCACATTCTTAGCATTTCATTACATTCTATTCCTTAATTTGATAAATCATTATTTATTGGATTAAGTCTTCTCCTTTCAATGATTAAATTAATCAATTAATTTAATAAACCTTTGCATATCTGTTTAATTAAATAAATCATTTTATTTAATTAAAATCTCTAAAGTCCTCCTATTAAATTAAATAAATTAAACCTTATTTGATTTAATCTAACATGTTCCTTCTTGATTAAATAAATCAAATCATTTATTTGGTAAGTCATTTCCTCTCAATTCTTGACTTAAATTAATTCATAAATCTAAGTCTAAAATTGTCACATCACCGAATTCTTCATTAAATTAATCAAACCCATGATTAACTTAATCCCTCTCACTAAAATTCTCTAGAGAATGCAAGTTGCAAAATAAATCAAATACTTTGATTTATTAATTCTTGTTTTCCCTCACAAAACATCAAAAGGGAATATTCCCTCACTTGAATTCAAAAAGGCCAAGTGGACTTGTTCCTTCCAACAAGGCATTCAATGCCTCTTACATGTCCTTGACCTTGAGCCAAGTGACAATAACTTCATTCCCTTTCCCTCTTCAACATGTCATTTCTCAAGTTTGAAATGCCACCTAATTGAATTTATTGGTGCATTGGCCAAAAGTTGCACATTCCTTATCCAATCACATTTGGACAAGTGGCACAATGCCATTGGATTATCTTTTGTCCCACATTGCTTATTTCCACTATCTCTTCCAAGATTTGAATCTATAAATTGGAGACCTCTCCTCTCAACCTTCATCCACAATTCACATGCAAAGTTACTCTCTCTAATTGAGAACTAATTTTGCTCATTTCATCCAAGCATCCACCATATTTTCACATTTGCACCAAGGTTATGCTCAAATCTCTTTGGAGATTTGACCATTTCTTCATCAATCATATCATTGCTACTTAGGAATTGGGAAAGGGTCAATTGCAACACTCCATTGGCATCAATTCCCCCATGGGATCATCAATTTGTTCACTTAATTAGGACTTGTTTTCATTTATTTTAGTTGTTCTTCCCTTGTTCCTATTTTAAGTTTATTAACAAATGGATTTCATGGGAAATCCCTCATATTTGCTTGCATTTTGATCTAACATTAACAATGTTTGTCGTCTTTGTGCATTTGCAGGTTTAGGGGTTCACATTTTGGCGCTAGAAGGAGGGCAATCTCACTTTTATCACGTTTTTTCTTCGAAATTCCGCGATTTTCTCACATTTTTTGCTCACATACAGGAAACTGCACCGCGGAACAGGCACACGGTCCTGTATTGTGTCGCGGGCTCATATGCAGCACTCTATTGCACCACACCCTTAGAAACCCGTGAGACCATATAGCACCGCAACTGCTTCCTATGTTTAAAATTTGAAATTTTGCCAACTTTCACCGCGTCCAAACTCCACCGCGTGTCAAACTCCATCGCACTCGTGGTCCTTGTTTCTACAGAGCACCACATACATTCGACCATGTAGTGCTCTATAGCACCACTTGTTTCTCTAAACAGCACTGCACCCACTAAACAGCACCACACCTGCTAAACTCCGCCACGGGAAGTAGTCTGTTTTTAAAATTTGAATAAATTTTTAAAGTTTAACATTAACTTGGTTTGCTGTATTTTTTGCTCTCTGTTTTTCTGTCATTTTGCAGGTTGGAGAAGAGGAAAAGCAAAGAAAGAAGTCCATCGTGATACCATGTTCACAAAACCAAAGTGTTCTTAAACACTAAAAGTGTTCTTTAACACTCCTTAAGAAAGCTTGTTAAATATCTTTGACCTTAGGAAAACTAATTTTACTTTGGGTTTAAAAAGAACAAACAAACTTCTTTTCTTTTTATATAGCACTATGTTTAGTTTTCTACAAAGTGTTTTTAAACACTAAAGTGTTTTTAAACACTAAAGTGTTTGTTAACACTCTATAAAGGATTTGATAAGTTCTTTGATTTTAGGACACTAGTTTTACTTTGGGTCCTAAAATTAACAAAATCAAATTTTTTTTCAAAAAGTTGCCAAGGGGCTAAAAAGAACTTTAGGCAAACACACTAGATTTTGTTTAAAAGGTAACAATTGAACAAGGCAAATTCACATTTCCATTTGGTGCTTAAAAAGAAGTCATTATTGCTTTGAGGTTTAAAATGAACAAGTTTTTTCTATGTTTTGCAATCTTTTTCACAAGTTAACATCACTTAAAATGCGTATGCGCTTCTCTCGCGCTTCACAGCGATCTTGAGAATCAAAAGCATTTTGGTGATATTAGCTTGTCAAAAAGATTGCCTCCACATTTCAATTTGGCCATTTTAAAATTGAACAAAACTTGCGAGTGTGAGCACGACATATTGTGGAGGTTTTCCCCTTTGTTTTTAAACAAAGGTTGTGCAAACAACGAGATATGTTAGCTTGCTTTTGTTTAACTTAGAGGACCTGCTTTGTGGGAAAAAGTAATCACCCAAGGGAACGACCCAACCAGGAACACGCTAAAGCCAAGCAACTTCCACTCGGGATATAAGTGTGGGTATTGGAACAAAGGCCAGTATCATGAAGATTATTTCGATGAGATGGATAGCAATGGACTCTCATCGATGTTGGATAATCCCCCATGAACGGAATGCCTGAATTAGAATCCCTTGTTTAGAAAAAGGCCAAAACCTTATCTATTTTGTTGGTGCAAAAGGTCATATCCTTTGAAGCCGCCCCACGTTATACATGCGGTCTTGTTGTGGAAATGGAAAGTATGCCATGAGAGATTCATGGGTGCTAATGCTTGGCTGACCCAAATAAGTGAGTGTCGTGGAGGGGAGCCAGTGTGGTCAATCATTTAGCCATTCACACAAGATATGTGTAGCTGGATTTATCCAAGTGGGAACCCAACAAGATATTGCCTCATCATCCTAGGAGTGCAAAAGTGCTTGGAAGGAATACATTGCTTGGTCTTGAAAACATTTGAAAACAAACATTCATGAAAACTTGAAAATACAAACCCCTTGTAAGAAACAAATACCTCTTGATGAATTTGGACACTCTTGCTTTCCCTAGGGATCATATTCCTAGATGTTTCTAAGTGCACAAATTCTACCATCATTTGTTTTCAACAAAGTTAAACATAAGGAACTTTTGCCCTATTTTCCTCGATTTCCACACAATGGACCTTGTGGGATGAAAAAGAGAATGTGACACTAGACATATAGTTTGAAACTTAAGCAAGCAAGTGTCTTTGATAAAAATAAGCTCATTAAACCAAGATAAAAGACAATTTGAACTTCATGTGTGTTGTTTCCAATGATTTCCCGCAAGATTAAAATCCCAAAGCCAAAGTTCAAGAAGCTTAGTCTAAAAGCTTGTGAGGAGTGCCTTGAGAGACTTTTCGAATTTAGAGAAAGACTTGCATACAACTTTTACAGAAAAGCTTCAAGGAATAATCCTGCATTGTATGCATTTTATTGTCAACAAAATCTCAAACTTTTTGAAAGGTTTGCTTTTCTCCCATAGGAAGTCTAGCATGTTCTTCAATATCGAGGTTTTGTAGAGAGAGTCATGTCTAGGATAAGGTTCAAGATCAAAGTTGTCATTCTCATTCATTCCTCCATTAACCAAATCTCATTTCATCATCAAAACCTTTTGTGAACTCTAGAAAAAATCATCACGCTAAATTTAGAGGGCTACAACAAAACCACCCTATCTTGGCTTAACACACCTAGCCAAAATAGTCACCATCTCTTGGATGAATTTACCTTTAGGATAACACAACTTCCTAAAGTCCTAATAGTTCATGATCACATTGGCTTAACACACTTAACCAATTCAGCCATTTGTGCAAGTTCCCCCTAGGATAACGCAACTTCCTAAAGAATACAACTTCACAATAATCCTGTTTGACTTAACGCCTCTGGTCAAATTATCACGATCAATCAATTCAAAAGCCCTTACAAGTTTAGCATAACCATTCAAAAGTTCTCCAAAGGTTTCATTCACTCACATCATCCATTTATTTCATCACCATTACCATCATCTTTGATCTCTTAGCTTCCCTAGTTCTTCTCTTTTGGACCTAAAGGGTTAGGATCGAACAAATCCCTATTTCTTTTTATGGTCCAAACAAGATCTCAATACAAGAAGGACATGGAGAATATCAGAGAAATATCAACTTCTATGGGTATGAGTCATTTAAACACTGAAGTGAACCTAGCAGGATCAAGCAATCCCCCAAGCAACTCTCCCTCATCATCACAAAATCCTCAAGAGGAGAGTCATCAAGAGGACATCATAAACGAAGACATGGGGATGACACAATCTGAAATCATGGAGATGGTTCAAAATCCAAAGAACCACAAAATTTTCAGTGCTATGTTCAAATACCTAAATACAATAGTGAGAGGAGGGGTCCCACCCCCTCCTGACCTCGACGCGAGCACTAGTACAGATGTGCCTATTTCTAATGCATCCCCAATATCAAATATTAATCAAGAAGTACCTTGCACCACATCGATCATCACACCAACCTCGCCGAATGTGAACAAGGGGAGTGCCATGTTCCAAGAATTGCAAAAGCACCACCTTGTGGCTAACAGAGAAGCAGTCATCACCACCACGCCGGTTACGTTTGTTCCAGAAAATCCATTGCACCCATACATCCCATTTGCATTTCATAATCCTGTTGGTTCATCTTCATTTCATGCCTCACTAGCTTATCTATTAAACATACCCACTTCTTTACCACAAGAAGAAGGTGATTTATTTAGAGCAACCGAAGTCGCTAATCCTTTTTCTTTTAGGGATAGCCTACCACCACTACCCCCATTTCCATCTACAACCACATCACCTCTTGGATTGGGTTTCCCTCCTATCAACATCAATGATTTCATCGAACCTAACATCATGCCCAATTCCCTCTTCTTTCCCACATCATCACAACAACAAGTGGCAACCATTCAATCCACCACTGCAATTGGTCCTCAAATATCCCAAAACATGCCATCTCAAGGACCAATCATCTCCACCACCCCTCCAACAACCCAAATCCGAATCACTACCACAATCCCCCCACTTATCACAATGGTTGGCATAATTCCCATTCCACCACCAATCCCACCAAAAGCCAACATGACAAACTCATTCACCATACTAATCCAAACCCTTCAAAAGGCCAACCAATAGAGAGTACTCTAGCAAAAGCAGCAACCGCAAGCACAAGCGCAAGCTCAAGCCCAAGCTCAAGCCCAAGCACAAGCACAAGCTCAAGCCCAAGCACAAGCACAAGCACAAGCTCAAGCTCAAGCCCAGGCACAAGCCCAACAACAAGCACAAGCACAGTATCAAGCGCAATTGCAAGCAATCCATCTGCAAGCCTACCAACAAGCCCTGCAAGATTTTTAGGCACAACAACAAGCTAAACAAAAAGCTTTGTTGGCACAATGGTAGCTTGACCAACAAAAAGCATTGTTGGCGCAACAATAGCTAGACCAACAACAAGCTTTACTAGCTCAACAGCAGATCGATCAACAACAGGCTTCATGGGAACAACAACAGATGGACCAACAACAAGCATTGTTGGAACAACAACAACAAGATCAACAACAAGCTTTGTTGATGCAAATGCAGGCATACCGTCAGGCTTTGAACGCACAACCAAGCTTGTAGCAAATGCCTACTAGTACTCTCCCTAGCTATCAAACACCTCATAATTCATTCATCCCACCTCCTGATCCAAGCAAGGATGTCACAACACAAATCAAACTGCTTTCACAACAAGTGTTGGACTTACAAGCAGGAAAAACCACAAGGACACCAAGAAATTTGTGCCCTTATTCATTCGATAGAAGTCTCACCATGGTACTATTCCCAAAGGGATTCGAGATCCCCAAATTTGACAAATACAATGGAACGAGCAATCCTGAAAACCACGTCAGGGAATTTCAGGTGCACTGCATGGAGGTCGCATATGATGACACGTATCTAATGTGACTCTTCCCCCGAAGCCTAACTGGTCCAACTATGGAATGGTTTTCTCACCTACCCATGGGCATTAAAACATTCGAAGAAATAGTGGAGGATTTCCTTAAAAATTACGCTTTCAACATGGGTGCAGATGTCAGTCTAGAAGAACTATTTGCACTCAAACAATGAAAAGGAGAGTTATTCACATCATTCTTGCAAAGATGGTGATCCAAGGCCAATCAGAGCAAGTGGACCATGCTAGAGGAACAACAAGTTTGCACTATCATAGCCAATCTAGATGAAAACTTGGAATTCTACCTAAAAATGCAGTGCATCACATCATATGATCAACTGATCCCGAAGGCGCTCAACATCAAAAGAGCCCTTACCGCGTGAGGAGGTGCACCAACATTCACACCTCCACAGGATAACCGCCTATCTAACAACTACAATGATAAACCTCGAACATGGTCGAGGAACAAAAATATCACAAATGACGACGTGGTCGACGCTAAGGTGGTCATCAGTGCCCCTAAGTAGAATAATCAAAACTATCATCAACCGCAAAATTATAATTACAACAATGTGCAGACTAATGCGGTAGTAGCACAACCACAACCATCTTCCACCAATCAAATCAATAATGTGGGAAATCAAGGAGGACCACCTCCCCGCAACAAGTTTCCCCCCAAGCGGAAATTCACAACTCTGGGTGAATCAATCGATTCCATAATGAAGAAGCTGGTCAAGGAGAATCTAATCAAAGTCTCTAACTCTGAGCAGTACACGAAACCCATGACCATGCCACCGTGGTATAATGAGAACCTCCTGTGTGACTTTCACAAAGTCAAAGGACACACCACTGCAAATTGCATGAGACTCAAAAACATCATCCAAGACCTCATTGAGGATAAGGTCATCAACATCGAGCAACTAGCCGGAAACCAAGACCTAAAGATATACATGAATCCAATGTTGAACCATAACCAAGGGAACAATCAAGGAAATAATCAAGGGAATAATAAGGGCAAGCAAAAGTATGATAGCGCTAATCTACTATACGAGTAAATAGTTGGATCCGTCGATGAAATGGTCACTGTAATAAATATCAAGGGAGCCAACAATGACTGTGGAGTCACCACACAAGGCAGAAAAGTTACCATTGTCGGGGCACCTGCTAAGAGCCCCATTTCCAATACAAAGGCCATCCCCTATGATTACAACGTCATTGACCAACTGAAAAGAACACCTACCCAAATCTCCATCATGGAGCTATTAAAAATCTCGGCCGCCCATAGGAAGATCCTTGATGAAGCACTAGCTGCATCTACTCCACAAAAAGAAAGTCAAACGAGTCCTGGCAGATGGAGGTGCAGGCCTTACCATTTGTTCTTTAAAACTCATAAAGAAATTGGGGTTCGCTAAGGATTCCATCAATAAGAACAAAAGTATCACAATAAGGGCATATGATGACCAAGAAAGAGTATCTCAGGGTACTATCAGAATCCCAATTCAAGTGGGGCCGACAACCATGGAAACCACCTATCAGGTCCTCGACCTTGACCTGCCATACAACATCCTCTTGGGACGCCCATGGATCCATGGAATGAAGGTAGTGGCCTCGACCTATCACCAGTGCATTAAATTCTCACATCAGAATGAGGAGGTCACTATATATGGGGATCCCGAACCTTTTGCCTACTAGAAAAAATTGGAAGCCAAGTTTTATAAGATTCCCCAAGTGTCCAAAAATGATGAAGGACCATCTACTTCATACATAGACCCATCCAATCTCGCCTCCACTTCTGTGACAGAGAAACCCACCATCCTTGACATATCCAAAATCAAAGGCATGATCAAAGACAATGGATGTGGTGACTATAGAATGAAGAGAAATGCGTTTGTTGTAGGAGAGTTACCACAATCTCCCAGGTCGCATGGACAACCCCATCCAGTTCAAACACCTGTCCACACTATTAGAGCAAAACCCTCTGGATTCCACCGCTGAGGGGATCTCAGTCGGGAGAATGTAGATGAGGAGGACATCTCAAACACTCTATACCAAGATGAAAGACCTACTCCCAACCTACCCATGGAGGAACCTAATAGAGGGTTACAAATAATGTTTGGTATGGGCTATAATAGGAATGAGAGCTTGGGAAGGAACAGTGATGGACGGTTAGAACCCATCATTGTAGAAAGAAGAATGTGAAACCATGGCCTACGGTATATTCCTCTGAGTATAACTGTATGTGGCATAGGTACTCCCTGAAGAGTAGTCAGGTCCTCTCCTCTAGTAACAACAACCACTCCTAGACCACCCGTTTGCTTGGGTATCTCACTCGATAATTACACCTTTGACGTCACTGATATTTGTCCCAGTAGTGATGATGATGATACCATAGTAGGTCTCCCTAGGCTTTTCGAAGATTCCACCTTATTAATGATAAGCGCCTCCACCATGGAGTCAAACCAACCAACCCACCAAATCATCGATGACGACCAATGGGGACAATCGATTCTTGATTCATTCAAAAATGATGAGGCACTCTCGAAATTCATGGGACTAAGGGATACAATCCCATGTGGGGATCACAAGGTAGGATTCAACATCACACTAGACACACAAGCATACTATGGGGAGATGATTGAGTCCTTCAGTCGCAAAAGAAAAATATCAAGAATAAGCTCAGAGTTATTGAGTGAAAAATACACTATGGCACTCTCTAACCATAGAATAGTAAAAATAAAGGACGCATCCAATGGTGAAAACTTCTCTGAGGCACCGGAGGATGAAGGATTCAATCTCCCCCTATTGCTCTACATCAGGAGAAATCAGCAGTATTGGAAAAACAGTGCAAGCCGATCAACTTAGGAATGGAATTAGAACCACAAATCACCTTCTACGCAGAGTCTCTCCAAGTAGAAGAATAGGAACTATTGGCAGCATTCCTAAAATAAAGAAAAGTAAATTTTGCATGGACCTATGCTGACATGCTAGGTCTGGATCTTGAGGTAGTGGTTCATCATTTGGCTGTTTACCCTAGAGCAAAACCAGTCAGACAAAAGCTAAGAAAGATGCACCCACAAATAGCCTTGCTTGTCAAAATTGAGCTACAGAAAATTTTGGATGTTGGTTTCATACGCCCGATCGACTATCCAGAATGGGTATCAAATCTTGTACCTATCTCAAAACCAAAAGGGGGCATCCGCATCTGCACATATTTTAGAGACCTAAACAAAGCATGTCCTAAGGATGATTTTCCACTACCCAACATTGACATGATAGTGGACATGATGGCCAGACATGAGATGCTATCCCTAATGGATGGTTTCTCAGGGTATAATCAGATAACAATAGCAAAGGAGGACCAACATAAAACAACCTTCACATGTCCTTGGGGCACCTACTGCTAGAATGTGATGCCATTTGGGTTGAAAAATGTAGGAGCTACATACCAAAGAGCCATGAAATTGATCTTCCATGACATGATCCATAAAATAGTTGAAGATTATGTGGACGACATATTGGCTAAATCAAAGAAGAGACAAGATCACATAGCAACTCTAAGTGCAATCTTTGATAGACTAGAACAATACAAGGTCAGACTCAACCCGAAGAAGTGTGTCTTTGGGACAATCGGGAAAACTGTTGGGATACATAGTTTCAATGAGAGGGATAGAGGTGGACCCTACAAAGGTAAAATAAATTATTGACATGGAAGCACCAAGGACATTAAAGCAACTCAGAGGATTACAAGGTAGACTCCAGTCCATCCGGAGAATCATAGCACAACTGGCAGACAAGCAGATTGCCTATTCACACCTACTCCACAAGGGAGTAGCATTTAGATGGGACGACAAGTGTGAGCAAGCATTCAGTAAAATAAAAGAATATCTACTTACACCACCTGTGTTGATGCCACCAATTGTCAAGAAGCCATTAATCCTATACATATCAGCAACAATAGCCACCCTTGGCACCCTTTTAGCTCAACATGATGAAAAGGGAATTGAGCGAGCCATCTACTATATCAGCAGAACAATGGTGGGGCACGAGCTCAATTACACTTCAATAGAAAAGGCTTACCTGGCATTGGTATTTGCAACTCAAAAATTCAGACACTACATGCTAGCTCACCAAATCAGGCTGATTGCCAAGATAGACCCTCTAAAGTATATATTGTCAAAGGAAATGCTTACAGGAAGAATGGCTAAGTGGGTAATGATATTGTCTAAACATGATATTGAGTATGTAGAAAGAAAAGCCATAAAGGGACAAGTAATTGCGGACCAACTAGCAGAGGCTCCCCTTTACATAGACAACCCACTCATATCAGAATTCTCAGATGAGTCCCTTTTCAACATTGGTGCAGCTGACCACTAGAAATTGTACTTCGATGGCTCCCACATGCAGCATGGATCAGGAGCTGGTGTGTTCTTCATCACCCCACAAGGAGACTGTATACCTAGATCATATAAATTAGCATTCCCTTGTACC
The DNA here is from genome assembly GCA_007115665.2 of Sequoiadendron giganteum. Classification (NCBI taxonomy): domain Eukaryota; kingdom Viridiplantae; phylum Streptophyta; class Pinopsida; order Cupressales; family Cupressaceae; genus Sequoiadendron; species Sequoiadendron giganteum. The sequence goes on from CM021102.1 coordinate 61,057,080, forward strand.
AACAATATTGCAAAATACGAGGCTTTAAACATAGGTCTCAAGATTGTAGCACAGTGGCAACTCATGGCATTAAAGGTCTACAGGGATTCACAACTTATCATCAACCAGGTCAAGGGTGAATACCAAACGAAGGATGATAAGCTCGCACCATAGAAAAAGGTGGTAGAGAGCCTCAAGGAATCATTCATCAACATCACTTTTGAGCAGATACCAAGGACAAACAATAGAGCAGACGATGCAATGGCAACAATTGGATCCTTACTGAATATTCCTCACAACGTCTCCAAACATGAATTCCTCGTAGAACAACTTCTCATACCCACATTTGAGGTACCAGAGTCAGAATATGCTTGTGAACTCATTGGTCCCAGTGATCTTTGTTATCATAACATATACACCTACCTAAGGTTAGGAATCCTCCCCACTGACATCACCCCAAACCTAAAGTGAACCTTTGTCAAAAGGTCTTCACGATTCATCATCCTAGGAGAGACCCTCTTCCATAGAAGTATCGATGGAACCTTGCTACGTTGTTTAAAACCTGAGGAAGCCTTGACTATTTTGACTGAGGTACACAATGGCACGTGCGGTTCACACTCGAGTGGTATGACCTTGGCTAAGAAGTTGCTGAGAAATGGGTACTACTGGCCAACAATGGAGAGAGAGGCACACAACTTTGTCAAAAGATGCTTGCAATGCCAATAGCATGGAGACCTTATTCATGCACCAGCTTAAGAACTACACCCCATTTTTACACCTTGGCCCTTTTCACAGTGGGGGCTTGATCTTATTGGAAAAATCTTGCCCACCTCATCCAATGGCCACAATTTCATAATCACTGCCACTGAATATTTCATAAAGTGGGTCAAAGAAATTCCCATGACCTACATCATGGGAAAACAAATATCCAAGTTCATCCTGAACTACCTCATTTGCTGATACGGTGTTCCTCAATCCATTATCTCTGATAATGGGACACCCTTCAAAAATTAGGATGTCCGTGATTTATGTGAAAATTTCAAAATCCAGCACCGTTTTTCCACCACATACTACCCACAAGGCAATGGCCAAGCAGAAGCTACAAATAAAACCATTTTGAAAATCCTCAAGAAAATAGTCAATGACTCTAGTCATGACTGGCATCTGCAGCTAAATCCTGCCTTATGGGCCTACCACACCAACATCCACATGCCAACAGAAGCCACCCCATTCTCCCTGGTCTACGGATCATAAGCCATTCCCCCTATTGAGATCGAGCTCCCGTCACTGAGGATATCACTGCAAAACTTCATCACAGATGAGGAATATAGGGTTACAAGACTGAATGAGCTTGAATTACTAGATGAACGGTGCATGGATGCCTTGAATCATCTACAGGTTTACCAGAACCGCCTGAAACGGAGCTACAACAAGAGAAGATTAGGCAACACACTTTCCAAGTTGGTGACCTTATGCAGAAAAAAAACCAAAAGAATGTGCCAAACCTGGATACAAAAGGATTGTTTGAACCCAACTAGCTGGGACCCTTCATCATCACTGTGAGTTACAAATCGAGGGCGTATCAGTTATCGACACCAAAAGGCGAGCCCCTGCAAGAGCCCATGAATAGCTCTCACCTCAAAAAGTTTTATGCCTAGATCTTGCAAAGTATAGAACTAGAAAATACAAAAAAAAAAAAAGTCCAAAAATGGTTACCTTGATGAAAACCTAGCAAACAGGCATCTTGGTGACAACAAAAAAATCAAAAAATACAAAAAATCCAAAAAAAATTAGAAAAAGGATTGAAAACAGTAAAGAAAAAAATCATCCTCTAGTAAAAACCATTTCGGTGGCATTTTGGACAACTACCATGATGAAAACCTGGCAAACAAGCATCTTGGTGACAATAAAAAAATCAAAAAATATAAAAAATCCAAAAAAAATCAGAAAAAGGATTGAAAACAGTCAAGAAAAAAATCGTCCTCTAGCAAAAACCATTTCGGTGGTGTTTTGGACAAGTACCACGATGAAAACCTTGAAAACAGGCGTCATGAGTAGAATTGAGCATTTGTGTGCACCAATTCAGGAGAAAGCATCTTATCACATCCATAATAAAGCTATCATTTCGGCCATATCACCCATTCATCCATGAACCATTTATCCAACTCATTACCATATATCTACCTTATCTTGATCTTGACCAAGTTTGGTACAGACTTCACATGTGTTTATGGTGAACATCTTGACATGGGTCATTTTCACTAATCCCATCCTATCCAACGTTATCTTTGCCTCAAAGCAATATCCAAATGAGCATCCTCTATTCTGAGCACCCTTATCTTATCGCAAGATAATTCATATCCAAGAATCCAAGAATCCACTTGTGGTCGTTCATACATTGCTAGACACTGGAGGTAGATATTTGCATCTTGCTTCGAGAATAAATCTTGATATATATCCTCCAGCCTATGTGGTGATCCGAACATTTGCAAATGTGAAATCAAATTGGTCAAAGCATTTGTGAGCCAAATAATCCAAATCACTAGCTCATGGCATATTTTGACAGGAAGACGTTCCTTATCAAGCTTTATCTTTCATCGAACATCAATCCAAACAATTCATATGAGTCACATCTAATGCGCACATCTGCATTACATCAATATCATCAAAGCAATTTTGTTCCAAATCAAGCTTCATCAATCTTGATCAATCGAATCCAATCAATCATCACCTTGTTTGACTTAACACACTTAGTCAAACTATCATCTTGTGCATGAGTTTAATCTAAGATAACACAACTTCTTTGGGTTTACAATTCCATTATCATCTTGTTTGGCTTAAAACACCTAACCAAATTATCCTTTTTGTATGAGTTTACTCTAGGATAACACAACTTCCTAGAGTTTACAAGTGCATTATCATTTTTGTTTGACTTAACACACTTAGTAAAACTATCAATCCATCAATCCGATCGATCAACATTAAGCATGGTTTTCAAAAAAATCCCAAAACAAAGCACTGATATCATCACATATCATATCCAAATTGTCAAAATAGTGCGAAAAATTCAAAAACATCCAAAATCATCAAAAATCCAAAAACATGTCAAAATATTAGAAAATCTTCAAAAAATTCATCATTAAGTCTTGTTAGTTTTTCACCTTGTCAAACTATGTCGTCTATGAGCTTGAATGTAGGAAAGGTTGATCTTTGATCAGCCCCTAAGATAGTTAGGGTTAGTCCTTAGGCATCTATCGCATTGGCAATACCTTTTCCCTTCTAAGTCTGCATCTTAAATCAGTCCTTTAAACAATAAAATGGCAACCCGTTTGTCCATCTTATCATCAAGTCAGTCTATTTTCAATCGAACTACGTGGTCTTTGCGTGTATAACGTAGGCAAGGCTAATCTATGGATCAGCTCCTGAGACCCCTAGGATAGGTCTTTAAGTTAGTCTATTTGTCATAAATCTTGAAAATACCAAAAACATTGAAAAATGTGAAAATACCAAAAACAGCCTCAAAATATCTGAAAAAATCCAAAATGGTGCATCCATTTCATCTCCCTTTCACCCATGATTTTCGTCACTCATAATAAATCAATCGTCACCTTCACCCTTCGGTGAGTCGGTCAGATGCAAGTTTATCAGATTCTAAAGTGAGCACTTAATCGTCAAAAGTCTCATAGACTAAGTTAGTAAGCAAGCAAGTTGATCAAATCGGAGTATCAATGGCTTATCACCAAATTAGTCCCACCAAAACCCTGATCACAACATGTCCTAGGATGAAGCTTTCCTGTGATGGACATAAGCATCAGGTACCCCTCACAGTAGTTAGTCTTGGCTAGCGGTACGAAGAACATTAGCTTGTTTGTTTACTTTATCTTGGTCTTTTTGACTTATCTTATTTTGCACTCATTTCAAGGACCTCTTGATGATGCCTAAACAAAATAGGTTTAGAGAGAAATAAATGGGGCAACGATCATTATCTTTATATTTGTTGTGCTTGTGGGATACGCTTGTAAAATAACTTGGTTGTGCATGTTTTGTTTTGTTTGTAGGGAGGATATTTTAGGTATCTTGTTGACCACATAGGAAAGCTTGCTTTTTTGTGTTTTGGTCTTAGATGTTTAGAATGTCTAAACTGCATCTTGAATGAAGTATGTATGATAAGTGTGAACAAGAATACTCCTATCTGATTGTCAAGTCAAGGTCCATCACACTAGGTACAAACACCATCCTAGTCCTTCATACCTCGATGCATCGTACCTATGTGTGTTATCAAACATAACACAATTGACCCTTTGAAAATCTCAATTCCTAGCAATACAAATCACCATCTCCATCCTAACTAATTCATCAATTCTGCATTCCTTCTATCTTCTTTCCACACTAACATGGTATCATAACAGTAATCAAAAGCATCACCCATGCATACACCCTACATCCACATAATCATTAGCATCAAAAACACAGGGCATCATATCATTATCTTAAGATGCGAAGAATAAAATAAAGTTGTTATTCTGAAAGATCTTAAGCAAAACATTACATCATACATCATCATTATGCATACATCATCATTTGCATCCATTTCCATTTGCATATCATTACACCATCATACATTACATCCATAAAGCATGAAAAATATACAAAAAGAAATACATCCATTACATACATCTCATAGCATCATACATTTGCATAAACATACATCTGCATACCATACATGTGCACCATACATATCATAAAAGGATGAATCATCTCATATATATCATCAAAAAATCATTGTTATGATACAAAATCGGATCAGATGTCCATCAAATACATAATACAATGAGGCCAAAATACTGCAGCCCGTATATCAAAAATGGAGCAAACTGTCATGTGATCAAAGGGGGGTGGGCCATGCTGGCTACTACCCTCCCCATCCTGTCTCTCACCATGTGCCTCTACTGGTCACCTCCTTATCTGCTGGGAAAATTCTGACACTCTGTGTTCTGACGACACTACCTGTCGGTAATGGTGCCGATAGTACTCGACCTCTTTTATGGCCTCTCTGTAATCTCGAATATCAATCGATCAGGCCTGAGAGGAGGACACTGCACTCTCTAACTGTCACCACCGGCCTATCTCTTAATCCCTCTTAGATCGTGCCTAGTCTCTCTCTATAGTTAGAACCTGTACCTATCCCTGTAGCTGCTAGATCAGCGCATCTCTGTGATTGGGCTGTCCTGCCAGCTGTCCTGTTGGTTGCCCTGTTGGCTGCCCTACAAGCTACTGCTAAGGATCTACCCTCGGCTGACCATTCTGATCTCCTACTCAGACAAGTGACTATTGTGCCTCATCCCTAGGAGGTGTCTGATGAGCAGGTGGCCCACCTTGCCCTCTGCCTCGCCCTCTGCCAGCTGCCCGACCCTTGCGTCTGCGCCGTGGAACAACTGCCCCTGGAACTGTCAATCTGAGTGGAGGTCTGAACCATGCCTTGTAGGTTGGAGTGACCCCCGCATCTACTGGCCCCTGATCATATGGCCATGGTCGAGCCACTAACTGCCTAAAAGAGGACACCGCCTCGGCTACCGAGATGGACTGGCCCCATGTTGTCTCTCTAGTTGTACGTGCAAAGATGGCCACATACTCATCATCGGGCCTATCTTGTACCTCCCCAAACTGATGAGCAACCCTTTTTGAAAGATATCTCTCAATCATGGTGTGTTCTTGGCCCTGCATCAATTTGTCCTACCGAGCAAAGAAGAGCTACTGATCATCATCTCGCCACAGACCAACACCCATCCATGGTCTCCAGACGAACTCTCTCATATCATCGAGAACTTGCCGCCAGTGCGGAATACCACTTGCGCCAGTGAAAGAAAAGTGCATCAATGCCCCGCCATACCACCAAACAAGGGGATCATCTATTTCTAGGAGAACTGGTGTGATATCCGAGCGAAGTACTAGAATCCTCTCCCATGCCCAGACGTGTAGTAAGCTACCTCCAGCCCCGATAGACCTACTGTCCAAGTACGCAAACTCATTAAGATCCCTATAGAGGGATGCCAACAATACCGGTCCCCAAGCAAAGCACTCCCTCTGGTGAACCATCTGATCCCATGCCAGTCCCCATCCTAGACTGAAGTATCGGCCCTGCCGATCAGGTACTACAAGCCCTAAGATAATGGCAGCAATAATCAACCTGTACGTGTGCACACGTTCGCGATATATCTTGAGGTCGATCTGACAATTGCAAAACTCAATCACATCCATCTACATCACCCTGTAACAGGCCTCTCTACCATCATCCAAATCATAGATGACTCGGGTCCCGTGGATAGGCAATCGGAGGATGCACCATACATCCTCGAGAGTGATAGTGGCCTCGCCAGTAGGAAGATGGAAGGAAGAGGTCTCACTACGCCATTGCTCCGCCAGAGCCATAAGCATGCCTAGGTGAGCCTGAACAGGAGGGATGTACGCAACATACCAAAGATCGATGGCACCAAGGTGCTCCTGAACCAACTCGGGCATAGCCCCTAGTCTACTAAGAACTGGCCATCGATGCTCCTGTGAATAAAGTACACCAGGCTCCTCTTGCATAGGGAAGGTCGTTACGTCAGAAACAAATAAAGTTTCAAAGTTAAAATCTGCCCTAAACTGGAAAATGCGGCGCTATTTGCGGGTGCGACACTGTTTGGAAAGTTCCAAATTGCACCACCGCGGTGGAGTTTACCATTTTGACAGTTGCAAAGTGACCCGCACGGTGCACTTTTCATATGCAGTCCTGTTTGGCACAAACTCTAATTTCCTAACTACGTCGCGTGATGGAGTAGGGACATAAGGCGGACTTTTGAGTAACCAAATGCTAAATTGCAAAGTGGCTCGCGTGGTGCACTTCGCATATGCAGTGCAATACAAGACCGCGTGGTTGCGATAAAGCACTTTCTACGGTGCCATATGGCACCGCGTACTTTGTGCAAGACCTTAACCCTATTTAATGCACATAAAACGATAAAATTAAAAGTTGGATAGGGGTACATACCATGGGTCCTGCCCCGATTGGCTGCTGATATGTCTGAACTCTCTCCAATACGTGCTTGGGAAGCTGTCATTGTGCCATTTCAATCGAGACTCAGAGCTAAAATATCAAAGTTTCTAAAGGCTAAGATTGCAAAATGAATTGAAAATGACCCCTCGAGGTCTATTTAAGCCTAAACATTAGGGGTTTTTGACCTAATTTGACCTTCCAACTAGAGTTTTGGTCTCCCAAACCCATTTTCATCCAACTGAGAGTCATTTTGCGTCCTCTCTGGTATTTTAATGCATTTTTCTGGCATTTTGGGGTATTTCTGGCCTGTCGGGCACCTTGTCATTTTTTTTTAAAATTTTTTTTTCATGAGATCATCCAAAAAATCAAAATTTTCATCTAATCTCTCGAGGGGGCAATATCCAGCAATATCCTTCTACTGGGGCAGTAGTGGGGCATCTAAAAATCAAAAATTTTTGAGCTGTGATCACAACAGTTTATTCTTTGAATCAATGCAATAAGTACATTGCTTCAAAGAGGGGCAAAATGTAGACATGGAAAAAGTACAAATTTGTTTTGACACACCTAATCCCGATTTATTAACAACATTTCCTCCTAAATCACATTCTCAGCATTTCATTACATTCTATCTCTTAATTTGATAAATCATTATTTATTGGATTAAGTCTTCTCTTTTCAATGATTAAATTAATCAATTAATATAATAAACCTTTGCATATCTGTTTAATTAAATAAATCATTTTATTTAATTAAAATCTCTAAAGTCCTCTTATTAAATTAAATAAATTAAACCTTATTTGATTTAATCTAACATGTTCCTTCTTGATTAAATAAATCAAATCATTTATTTGATAAGTCATTTCCTCTCAATTCTTGACTTAAATTAATTCATAAATCTAAGTCTAAAATTGTCACATCACCTAATTCTTCATTAAATTAATCAAATCCATGATTAACTTAATCCCTCTCACTAAAATTCTCTAGAGAATGCAATTTGCACAATAAATCAAATACTTTGATTTATTAATTCTTCTATTTTCCCTCACAAAGCATCAAAAGGGAATATTCCCTCACTTGAATTCAAAAAGGCCAAGTGGACTTGGTCCTTCCAACAAGGCATTCAATGCCTCTTACATGTCCTTGACCTTGAGCCAAGTGACAATAACTTCATTCCTTTTCCCTCTTCAACATGTCATTTCTCAAGTTTGAAATGCCACTTAATTGCATTTATTGGCACATTGGCCAAAACTTGCACATTCCTCATCCACTCACATTTGGACAAGTGGCACAATGCCATTGGATTATCTTTTGTCCCACATTGCTTATTTCCACTATCTCTTCCAAGATTTGAATCTATAAATTGGAGACCTCTCCTCTCAACCTTCATCCACAATTCACACGCAAAGTTACTCTCTCCAATTGAGAACTAATTTTGCTCACTTCATCCAAGCATCCACCATATTTTCACATTTGCACCAAGGTTATGCTCAGATCTCTTTGGAGATTTGACCATTTCTTCATCAATCATATCATTGCTACTTAGGAATTGGGAAAGGGTCAATTGCAACTCTCTATATGCACCAATTCCCCCATGGGATCATCAATTTGTTCACTTAATTAGGACTTGTTTTCATTTATTTTAGTTGTTCTTCCCTTGTTCATATTTTAAGTTTATTAACAAATGGATTTCATGGGGAATCCCTCATATTTGCTTGCATTTTGATCTAACACTAACAATGTTTGTCGTCTTTGTGCATTTGCAGGTTTAGGGGTTCACAAATTATACATCGTTTGTGAATTTCAATTTTTTTTGATACAGTTGGTCGAGAGTGGGATGCACTACATTTGTACATCACAAACAATCTTAATTGGATGATGGTATGGATTGAACGATGTCAACAATCTGGTCCCACATTAACATGGGAAGGTGTGGCTTCATTGGTTAAAGAAGCTCATTGTAATGGAGATTCCAATGTTACACCAAGGGAAATTGATTTAGCATATGGTTTAATAGATAAACAGGTATGTATAAATATATTAATCACCTATATTATTTAATTATTTTCAATTATATTGATGTATATTTATGTTGAGATTTTTTCTTTGCATACATTCAGCCAAGAATAAATATGTTTATCAACTGACGATATTGCAATAAGTTTTACATGTTTGACATATTGCAGGTGAAACACCACAAGGCTATGTGGCGCAATGGTCATAAATTTTGAATCAAAAAGTTGGATGACATGAAAAAAACTTGTGATTTTGGGATAATTGCAGTCTTCCAGGTGACTAATGTTTCATCTAGAAGCGACATCCATCCAAAAGTCTCAAAAAATCAATACTATGGGATTTTGCATGATATACTTGAGTGTGACCATAAGTCCTTCAAATTAGCTTTGTTTGTCATCCTATGGTATAGGCTACGATTGAATGAAAATGATCCCGAGAGAACTGTTATTGAACATGTTAATGGATTTACCATGGTTAATACAAGGTATTTTGAGTGAGCTGGAAATGAGCCCTATGTTCTTCCAAGCCAATGTGAGCAGGTATTTTACTTAGAGGTTCTAAGTAAAGTGGGTTGGTCATATGTTGTTAGACATGATCCAAGAGGAAGGCCGGTAAAGTATAATGTGGTGGAAGAAGAAGATACTGAAGAAATAGAAGATGATGTAGATGATGATCAGGATCAACAGTTAGTTGATGATGTGCCTGACGAAGATGTTGAAGAGGAGGAACTAGATCATGATGATGTAGGAGTTAATGTTCATGAAGATGATATCTGTGTGGATGATGACATTATTGAAACTGATATCAATGACGATGATGATGATATGACCAATCCTTACAATGTTGAATCTGGATCGGATGATACAGACAAAGAGTTGGATGAAGAAGAAGATCAATGACATTGAAATGTATGAGTTATGTGATTGTATTATCTATTTGATATTAATTTCTTGATAGAATTATATTTGACTTATGTGGTTACATAATTAATTTATGATGTTTTTAATTTTAATTATATTTGAATTATATTAGAATATGTTCAGTTAACAGATGTGAAAAATAAAATGGATAAACCAAAAGATGAAAGCGTGAGACCACTGCCTTGTTGGGTGTATGGAGTCTAATGAAGATCTATAAAAGTGTAATCTATGATGGCAATAATTCAAACTATTTGGCACACATATGTAGTTTATAACTTGTATAAATGTGCAAATAAATGACTAAAAAACTCTACTTGAGATAGAATGACAATCCTAGTTATGTGATTCTTCTTATTGATCCAATTAATACTCTTCAATTACTGTGATTGACTAGAAGGGTTTAATCTTTACTTGAAAGAACCAAATAATCACATTACACAAATACAACAAATGTGTATTGGTAAACTGAATATATATATGCTTGATATATCAATTTAAACAATAGAAAAGCATCAAAATGGAGACAACCAGATGATTGTATAATTCCACAAACAGTTGCTACCAAGATTAAGCCACAAGTTCAGACATCTTCATTAACTTCATCAAAATTCATACATGCATCTAAGTCTTTTAAAGGAAAGTTTCATTGCAAACTATCTACTGTATCTTTCTCCTATCCGCCTATATTTGTTTTACATTATGAAACAGATATAAATATATCAGAATTGTGAAAGGGAACGTCCTTTGAGAAATGTCTTTTGCTTAACAACAATAACAAGCTAGAAATTATGCTCTATTAAGCCATAAATAGATGTTTGACAAATAATCTCGGTAAGCTAGCTGCTTGTGTGTTTCAGCATCCTCCAGTGCATTCCTTATGGCTATCTCGATTTCGAACATCTTCTCATTCTGTTCACATGCCTTGTCCATTGTTAAATCATTTCCTGTGGCTATCTCCGAAATTGTTTGCATCATCATCTCGCATTCCTTCATCCATCATGTGGTAATAGACATTGTTTTACTCCTCTTCGGTTAAGTACTTGTCCACCCATCTCTGATACTCTTCATCCATTGGCCAACCAAAATTCACCACCTCATTCACCTTAGTATTGTAAGGTGTTTTCTTCACTGCAACCTGATTGAATTTCCTTTCAAAAAACTCTAAGAATGTGCTAGTGTTAATTATCTTATCCATACTATTTACCAGCAAATCATAGTTTGAATCATCACAAATCGATTTGATTTGTGCATTGCTAACTTCTTCTGCCGCATCTTTCCATTGTTGCAATGTCTTAACATTTCCTTGTGCATCAATAATCTCTAGCAAAATTGTATCATTCCAGCCATCAAAGCTCTCTATCAGCTCCCTAATTCTTCTACTCAAATCATCAGGTAGGGCCTAGAATCCGTTCAATGATTTTACAAAGATCTGAGTAGGTTTCAATGACTGGGGCCTGTTGTCCGCATCAAACCTAGAAGCTTTGTACATAATATCCAGATCATTGGCCCTAGGGATCCATTTCTCAGCCAAAGGATAAACTATTTCCCAATCCCTATTGATATTTTTTATTCCATCCAAGAATAAAGAATACAAAGAATGTACAGATGGTAATTTACCATGAACCTTTTCATTAAGATGCCTCAAAACTATGTCAACCACCTCACTTTTTTTGGAAATTGAATCATCCTCACTTGCCTTTAAGGCAGCTTGCAATTATGTGATCCTATTCAACTTCTTCTTCAATTGGCCCTGGTGTAGGACTAAGAGAAGGTGCCTGGATGGGGGACCCCATAGTTGAAACAATTGGAGTAGTAGGGGGGACCGATCCTGCAATAGAAGGTAATGCTCTGATACCAGGAGCACTGGAGGATTCTCCCACCTGCCCATATTTCAACCTATCTACTTCAAATTGCAGCTCAACATTCCTTTGTTGCATCCTAATATATTCTACAATTATTATATTGTATTTCTCCATCAGACTCTTCTTTTCATCCTCTTCTCTCTCAGTTGTGTTTTGGGCTAGTTTGGCCACATTTACTGTCAGGCTTGTAGCTTTTGTTTTTGAAGTTTTAGAAGCTCTCTTGATGATTATCCCTCCCCTTAGGTGTGGGCTAATATAAGTTACATTTGGCTTTCTACCCTAGGGTGCCAATGCCCATATGGCCAGAGTTTCATACTCCTCACTGAAGGCAGAGTCCTGCAGAGCTACCTTAAGCTCTTCTTTACTATTTTGTATAGGGTGCTTGAACTGTAAGATAGCATTGAATGCAACCGCATCAACTACGTCTCATTCAGGAAAAAGTAAGACACCAGCCTGAGTCACAAGTCTTTTTCCCTCCTCAGGAGTGATGCCTTTGAATTCTTCCATTAATTCGACCTTGACCTCATCATTATTCTCCTACTCAGACCTATCAAGTCTCGATTCTCTCCTACTCTTGCATTTGTTCTGGTACTCTTCTAGTTTCATCCTCCAAACTAGTTGCAAGAATACAAGAGTCTTTACAAATGCATCATCATCCAAGAATGCCTTGCAGGCCTCCATCTTGGCATCTTGTACACATTGCCCCTTTACATCCATGTCAGAAAGCACCAATTGTGTTGATCTAGGAGGGGAAGGGATACCAACCTGCATGTCTTGATCAATCACAATTATCTCATCCATCAGAGTTTCCTATGTTTCCTCAACTCTCTACCTCTTAGGGCTTGGCTCTTATGGTAACACTGCAGGATCACCTCTTGGTGGTGAATCTATATCCATAATCCTTATCCCTCTGGGTGCTCTGATCCTTGGATCCAGCTGTGATGATGCTTGCATGACTTGTTTTCCCTTCTTATCCCCTTCATCCTCATCACTGCTCACATTCCTCTTTCTCTTGTATAGAGGCCTGTCAACTGGTGGCTGATAGGCTGGCCTTGTTTCTTCAGGCCTCACATCTTGTCTTTCTATACCAAAATCTAATTCCAAATTGACCCTCTTGGTCATCAAGGTGCCCATGATATATTTGAAATTATCATTTAAGAAGTCTATTCTCTTGTGAAATGGAGTGAACTCCATTAATGGATCATATTTTGGATCCATTTTATGTATTATAGCCAGTAGCATTTCATATGCAATCCATTTTTCTTTATTCAACTCCTGCCTATTCAAATCAAACTCATTTTTGATTAGGTCCTCAGGAAAGTTGAATTCATGTGCAAATTTTCCACCTTTAATTAATTTTCTGAACAATGCAAAGAATCCCTCAGGGTCATGTTGTCTCCTAGGACCATTCCTCAAATTGAAGTCATCAAAAAACCTTCTGAAGTGGACCCATCCTCCCTTGGAATAGACAAAATCAGAAACAATAGTGTAGTTAGGGAACAAATTCCCTTTTCCTTTCTTTGTTAAGTTGTCCTCATGAATAAAACCTAGTTGCCACATTACTTCAAAAAACCCCATCCTTGATGGTACATTAAAGGGGAGGATATGAGGGGTTCCCTAGAAACCATACACCCTCAAGACAGTGATTACAGGGTACAAGATGATATCACCCCAATTGTGACACACTTTTAAATTAGGATTCCTCACCTTCGATCGGAGGAAGTCATGCAAATATTCAGGGACTCTTGGCACATTTACCACCAACTGAGTCTTGAGTCTAGAGGCAAAGCAATTATCAAACTGCACAAAGCTAGCACCTCCCCTATTGTAAGACAAATCTGCACTCCCCACCTATACTAGTAACCTTTCTCCATTCACCTTATGCCTCAACTCCATTTTTTCTGAGAAGAAAACAACATTCTTGTACAAGAACATATGCATCAATAGGGAGTACTAGAAAAAAGGAGTGTCAGTATTCCCCACATGCAGCTTCATCAAACCCTCATGCGTCTTCTCTGATAGGAATGATGCAATGTCATATACCACAGAAAAGTTGGGATGCTGAATCTGGGCTCCCATAAACATGTACGCAACTAGCATCATAGTATTAGGGTTGAACCCTAAAATCTGGCACAATGAATAAAATATTGTCAGGAAGTGACTAGCAAAACAACTCAGCCTGAAAGGCTCCTGGTCATTTGGGCAGATAAGAATTGTTGAACCACCCACCCTGGCTAGGTGAGGAGGAAGTAACCTCAATCTGAAAAGAGGCTTTAACCTTTTGTACTCCTCCTTCATCTCCTCAAAATCTATTTGGACTAAGAAAGGGCTATACTCAGTCAAATAAAAAATCTGCCGAATCTCATCTGCATTTATGCTTAGCAGAATTCCGCCATCATTATCCCTTATGACCCTTGTCACAGGATTATACCATACTGCCACTACTCTGAGCAAGTCAACATTAGGGAACACATTTGGTACTATTAGTTTACCCATGTCATATCTCTAGGCATTAGAGAAGGTGTGAGGTAAGTTTTGCTATCCATACCACATCCTAAACATTTCAAGACCAGTCATAGGAATCCTGGCATCTGCAATGTTATAATTTCTACACAGTAGACCTTCGCCTAGGGTCTTTCCATTCACTAAAACCAAACCACTCTTCCTGTCATTTTTTGACAACAAGAGTTGATCTAGGAAGTCATCATACAAATTCCTCTTCAAATAATCAACATGGCCAGAGTGCTACTTCGGTGGTGCCATCTGAAACAACTAGGGCTTCTTTTAAAAAATCAAACCCTCGAAGAAACTAGGGGTACCCAGAACATAAAAATATAACACAACTGTGCAATTCCAATAATTCAAATGAACCAGTAACCCTACGACAATAATTAACAAAACCCCTTGACCAGTACAATAGAACCCTTCACAAAGATAGTCAAATTAACCCAGCAGTTTAGAAAATAACTCACGAGATTTCGCACCTTGCAGAGAACCAAACTTCACGGTGATCGATCAAAAACATTTCTCTGGCTCTGAACTGCTTGGAAAATACTTGAATGCTTTTGTGATGAAGATAGAAAAAGAGCAGATACTTTATGTCGATTTAATTTAGCTAATAGACGTCTCGTCTGCCATTAAATCTCATTTGCATGTCGTGCCAACGGCTCCAATCACATTTTATGTGAATTTAAACTTCAACTGTCAATCTTTTTTTTTTTGTCTGATCATCCAACGGCCATCTTCAAAAGGCTGATGAAATCTCCATGTCAGCATCGAGGGCCCACCATAGAAGGCAACGCCAAAGGAATACACATGGTGCCTGCCCATGATATCATGATCACTTAACATCTTGCAACTTTGGATCACGCGATGGCGGGCAACCGTTGATTCCTACCATCGGTGATCATGTCCACTCACAGTAGTCAGCAACACCAAACATAACCATTGAGCAACTTTTTACAAAGATTATAACATCATCGTCGATCTCGAGCACGTGCATCTTGTAGCTATTTTAGTAACCCGCTTTATAACGTATTTAAGTCTGACATAAATATTAAATGCTTTATTAATCCCTTTTCGACATCGGTAGCTTGGGACATGTGGTGGTCACCTGTGATATCACAATCACCAAACAACCAATGGTGATGTCATCACGAGATCGTGGGGAGTGGTCAGGATCAACGTAGGAAGATCGATGGTCATTAAAAATACAACAGTCAACAACACCAAACATAACCGTCAAGCAATGTTTTACCAAGATTATAACATCACCATCAATCTCAAGCACGTGCATTGCACAACTTTTTTAGTAACCCACTTTATAACGTATTTAAGTCTGACACAGATATTAAATGCTTTATTAATCCATTTTCGGCATTGGCGGCTTGGGAAACGTGGCGCTCGCCAGTGATATCACAATCACCAAACAACTAGCGGTGATGTCATCGCGAGATCACAGGGAGTGGTTAGGATCAATCATAGGAATATTGACAGTCATTAAAAATATAGTAGTCAGCAGCAGCAAACATAACCATCGAGCATCTTTTTACCAAGATTATAATATCACCATCGATCTCGAGCACGTGCATCTCACAGTTCTTTTAGTAACCCACTTTATAATGTATTTAAGTCCAACACAAATATTAAATGTTTTATTAATCCCTTTTTGGCATCAATAGCTTGAGACATGTGGCACTCACCCATGATATTGCAATCACCAAACAACCAGTGCTGATTTCATCGCGAGATCGCGGGGAGCGGTCAGGATCAATTGTAGGAAGATTGACAGTCATTAAAAATACCCCCTGCAAAATAAAACAACTATTAAAAGGGAGAAGGGGACATCGCCTAGGACAATGAGAAATGATGGCTCAAAGTTGTTCTTAAAGCATGGGGCATGGACCGACCTAGACATAAGAAATAATAAAGTCAGGCGAAATAACCTTTTTGCAGGTGCAGATTGCGCGGTCGTTAGATGAAGTGATTTCAATCTTGACCGTTGCTCGAAAACCTCGCAAGGTTTCTGCTAATGTTACAAATATGGTGTGAGGAATGCAAGATGCTACCATCTATCACATTTAATGGTGGAGACCAGTTTTTCTCGCTGATCGATAATGAAGGCTGATGTCGACAGCTATTTTCGTACTGATGCATCGTGGTCGTTCCTCGTTGGCCTTGTGTAATTAAAACTATAGTTTCAATAATGTTGCGAGGTGTGCAATTTGGTGACACATGGACTTTGATGTTGTGCGCTGATAACAAAGGTGGGGCCCATTTCCATGTTGATGTGGTGCCCGGTAGGTGAATATCCTGTCTGTTTGGTGACTGGAGGGAAAACGTGGCATTTTCAAACTATTTTGACTAAATCTAAGCCGTTCTCCTAGCCAATGTTGCGATTGATCAACGGCTCGTATTTAAAAATAAATTGATATTTTACTATAGCCATTTTATCTCGCATGAGTGAATAATAATGGCCGAGTTCGACTCTGCCTACATAATTAAATGCTAAAATTTGTGAATTATTATTTATGTTCTGTATCTCTATATTGAGGAAGAATTGCTTGGTATCGAGTGAAGCAAGTTGTGGTTACGATTTCTCAATTTCACTGCCCTGGATGTTCTATGATTGAAACCGTAATTAGCATGTATGCCATTTCTTTTAAATTCAGAAGATTTTATGGTTGCTTGCTAGGAAATTCATGAGTGTTTCATGTTTCTGTTCTTGAAGAATTGATTGAATAGATTCACTTTTAGAGTTTGTCTAAATAATTGCTAGGGATTTTTTAATATTGAAGAATTTTTTGTTAAAGCTAAAGGAGAAAATTGTAATTATTTGCTATCTAAAAATAAGCAAACCCTAGTTCGAATTGTCATTAGTCTAGTATAAATGGCACCCAAGGCCCGAAGTTCTAGTTCTGAAACCACTACCAGGTCTTTATCCCAATATATTATTGATTTGTTACAACCCTCTACTACCAAGAAGCAGGAGGGAAAGGTTTTGTTCTATGGGCCTTGAATCTTGGAAGGATTGATAGACAAGCAATGTGCAATTCAAGATGTCAAGTTACCATACATCGGGTGGCAGTTGTTCTCCAATTGGTTTGGGAATAGGAATTTGTCAGTTCCTTTTTGTAACCCCTAGAGGTTAGACCTAGGTAAATTGGTGGTTCCTAATGTTTATATGGATGTAGATCTTTTAAAGGACATTGCTGCTAGATATGACCCTATGGCCCGAATTGTCAAAACACATGCTAGTGTGCAGATGATTAAGATAACCAAAGAAGAAATTGCAGAGATTTTCAAATTGCATGAATGGAGTCAAGATATGGTTCCTGTCGACTTGGAGGTTTTCAGACAAGAATATAGAAATACTAGGAGCTTGTTCAGAACATCCTTTTTAATACTTCATTTGGCAGTCTGAGGAAGAGGAAAAAATTAGAAGGTAGTAATTGGCAGGAATGAACCTAAACCTTTTCTTG
>CM021102.1:61074970-61120555 GCA_007115665.2 Sequoiadendron giganteum
AATCCTCTAATTTCCCTCAACATGGCATCTTTAGAGAATATTCTCCCAATTTGAATTTTCCCTCCCACATGACTTGTCCATCCAACAAAGCATTTAAGAGCTCTTACATGTCTCTTACATGTCTCTTACACAAGTCAAACTTGACATTTAATTCATCTTTCATCACCCCTAAGCATGTCACTTCATCAAATTCAAAATTCAAACTTGCACATGGATCAAAGTGTGCTCAACCCTCATCCTCTAACATCTTGACAAGTGGCATCTTCTCATTGGCTCATGAATGATCCCGCATTCATCCAAATCCCTCAATCTTCCAACCTTGAATCTATAAATGCAAAGCATTTCTACAACACAACACAACTTGATGCACAATCTCAGTATTGGCATTATCATCATCATCTTGTCATTCTTGCTTATCAGGGGGTGGGAAAGGGTATCCTTTCCACATCATGAGGAGCACCACTCTCACTATGGGATAGGTTTGCACATGCTTTTTAATTCTTTTATTCAACTTATTTGGTATTTTGATGTCTCATTAAGCATATTTTTGCATGATGTAATATTTCTTAGGGATGCTTGGTTTGTTATGTTTTGTTTGATTTCCATGGAAACACTAACTCATTTGACCCCAATTTCTGACGAAACCTTCCGACGAAAGCTATATAATTAGATGTATCGTCGGGCACTTGTGCCAATTTTCATTTTTAAAATTTTTTTATCCCCAACGTTCGTCGAAATTTCAACGAACCATTTTTTTCATCTATGTTTCAACGAAGATCTTTCTCCAAAATTGCGACAGACCTGCAAAGTTAAATCGTGGCGGCCATAAATTCAAATGAGCTCGACTATTTATTGCGATAGTGTTTTGCTTGACGATTTTCTTGGGGAAAATTAGAAGAATCTCAAGAAGATATCGCCAGGTTGAGGGTAGTCATTGTCTTTTTCCAGAATTCATTTGTGATGTCAGATTTGTACTTCCAGGTTTGAAAATCATATTTTAAAGCAACATCTCATCAAATTTCATTTTTAGTCTTGTGCATTTTTAGAATTTCATTTCCAGATTTTAGACCTGGCTTCACAAATTCTTTATAAGGGAATTGTTTATAACTGATGGAAAATTCTTGATGGATTTGGACAAAGATTATATTTGCAAGGTTTCAATTTTAACCCTAATAATCAATTTGCAATAGATTTGGGAGCCATAGTTAGATAATATCAAAGGTGTTGGTTGTTTTTTTACTGTAACCAAGTTTATCTTCTAGACACATAGCATATAAAATCTCAGATAATACTACCTTACAATGCCATCAATCTATATTCTAACCCAATACTACTTATCAAATCCTTATATGAACATAGTCACCTATAACCTCACTCAAGCATTTTAATTAATTCCTTAAATTAAAGCCAAAATGAGAATTACACACACCATAATAGTGAGATGAACAAAATAACCCTTGATCATTTTATTCAAGATAATAATATATTCATACAATGGAGATACTTGACCTTGAAATGAGTAATTTTCATTCAGATGCTAGTACTATCTTGAAAATTAAGTACCCATGAAACTAAAACCTACAACAGAATGACACCAAACCTAAGAATAGTATCTTCACTATAATATTAGGCTCTTTACAAATTCGCTCTGCAACTTCAATTAGACTCAACCTAAAGATATCTAACTTGCTAACCCGTATTTTTGGTCCTGAAATCCTTCTTATAGGGAAAATGAAGGAGCAACAAGCATCGGACCAGAAATACACCTGTCACTGGTCACTTGGACTGCCTTATGACATTTCAAAAATTGGTTACAACAGTTGAGTCTCTGGAGAATCTTCTTGTTCATCCCGTCCATTGGAGAATAACTGTTGCATTTGCCAAAATTTGAAAACTTGCACCAAAACTGCCACCAAGACATAGCCAAAAATTGTTATAACCATAACCGCTAAGTTGTTAACTGCCGGTTGTAGACTCTGTCCTATTCTTGTTCAATTAAGTACTTTTCTACCCATCCTTGATATTCTTCATCCATTGGTCAATTAAAATTTACCACCTAATTTACCTTGGCACTGTAAGGTGTATACTTTACTGCTACTTGATTCGCCTCCCTTTCAAAAGATTCCAAAAATGTGCTAGTGTTAATGATTTTATCCATACTACTCATCAGCATGTCATAATATGAGTCATCACAAATCAATTTGATTTGTGCATTGATGATTTCATCTACCTTTTCCTACCATTGCTACAGTGATCTAACATTTCCTTGGGCATCTATAATATCTGGTAAATATGTGTCACTCCAGTCATCAAAACTCTTTACCAACTCTTTAATCCTCCTGCTGAGATCATCAGGTAAGGCCCGGAAACCTTGTAGTGACTTCACAAAGTCTTGAGTAGGCCTTAATTGTTGAGGCCTATTAGCTGCATTTTGAGAATTTCATTTCCAGATGTTGTTGTGCAAGTTCAATATTCTAATTTTAGGAGTCTAATAGTTGGAAATCATAGTAAAATCAGAATTTAATAATTTCTGGAATTAGCATTTGAAAGTGTTTTTTGGGGTCATTAACTTCAGACTATCTTCTCTTTTGCAAGGGTGGTTGCATGCCGAATTTTTTTGGTGTAAAATATCATAATTATTATATTTTGTTACCTGTGTATGATTAAAAATTATTGGAGTGTGAGTTTGATATTTTTTGAAGATCTAAATATTCAAGCTTGGTAAAGAAAAATCATGTCAGATAATATTAGTCTAGAACAAAATGAAGAGATAGTTGCTAGATTGTGGGCTATATTGAAAAGAAAGGGTGATTGGAAATGTTATTGTCCTTGCAATAATTGCAAGGGCTTAAAGATGAGAAGAATTTTAATCACAACAGCTGAGAAACATTGTAGGCAACATGGTCATGTTGAAAGGGGGCATGATTATCGTCCATTGGTAGGTTGTGCATTATATGTGTTCATATTGATTGAATTTGTAAATGTTTATATTGTTTTAACATTTGATATATATAAAAAAAAATCACTTGATCATGATCATGGTTTATTTGTGTCTGTCATTATTATAAAGGTGGGGTGCCCTAGGGCACACGATATGAATTATCACGGCCCAGAGAATGTGGTTTTGCAAGCAGAGGAACATGGAGCTATGAATATCGAAGATGAAGTTAATGATCCTATGGAAGAAGATGATCATGCACCAAAAAACACAATTGAAGATGATGGTACAAATACATTGATCCATGACACATGTAGTGGCACATCTGATCATGTTGATCGAGATGACTTTGATGATGTTCATGATTTCCCTATACTTGAGAAGGCATATGAGCCCCTTTATGAAGGCTCCCAAACAACTCTTCTCTCTGTTGTATTGTTGCTAGTGAACTTGAAGGTTATGAATGGTTTATCCAACATAGCAATCTCACGGATGTTAAGGTATGTCATATATGTCATCTTTTTTCATCTATTTTAATTGTTGTTAGTTCATCTCTAGTAAATAAAGGATGAAGTATGTACTATTAATATTCTTTATATTAATAAATTATTTTATGTTGTAAATTGATTGGTGAATTTTTGTTACCACCATCAAATATTTTACCTCACTCATACCGAGATTTATCTGGCATTATGAAAGATATTGGAATGGAGTATCAAGCAATAGAGGCATGTCCCAATGATCATAGTATATATCATAAAAAACATGAATTTGCAACAGAATGCCCAAAATGTCATATCAGTAGATATTGAGCAGATCAACTAACAAAAAAGGTGCCTTGCAAGGTTCTTCGTTATATTCCCATTATTCCACATATGCAACAATTATTTAGGTGCAAAAGCTTAGCGCAATTTATGGATTACAATACACGTAATAGAAGTGGAGATGAGATTCTTCGAATGCCTGTGGATGGTTCTGCATTTAGGGACATGGAGGAAAAATGGCCACACTTTAAAGAAGAACCTCGTAATCTCAGGCTTTCATTGGCAATGGACGGTGTCAATCCATTTAGAGAGCTGAGATCTATTTACTCGATGTGGCCTGTTTTTGTTATCAACAATAACATTTCTCCATGGATTTCAATAAAGAGGGAGCACATAATGTTGGCAATGATTGTTCTAGGTATTTGTTTACATCAATTTTCTTTAACATAGTAGCATCTCATTTGTCTTATTTGTTGCATAATGACTTATATGTTTTTTCATTTAATAGTCATGTACATGAATTTATATATATTGCAGTAAAACGGTTATAATAATTATGTAATGTTTATGTTCATTCAACTAGGTAAGTACCAAGTTAAAGATATGAATGTAT
The DNA here is from genome assembly GCA_007115665.2 of Sequoiadendron giganteum. NCBI lineage: Eukaryota > Viridiplantae > Streptophyta > Pinopsida > Cupressales > Cupressaceae > Sequoiadendron > Sequoiadendron giganteum. The sequence continues at coordinate 61,079,286 of CM021102.1, forward strand.
ATATTGAGCCTCTTATCGACGAGTTACTAAAGTTATGGAATGGTGTCACTATGTATGACATATCTAGACCAATAGGACAAAGACAATTTCAATTGCATGCAATCCTTGTATGGACAATTCATGATGCCCCAGGGCTAACACATTTTTCTGGTGTGTTATAACATTCGACTGCATGAATTTAATGATATTTAATTTTATGAAGTAAAAATCATGCATATTTTTTAAATAATCTATTCATTATATATAATTATAAAAATTGACATATTTAATCCAATTATATATGATTTGCAGGTCTTCAAACAAAGGGAAAATTTGCATGTCCAATTTGTGGTCCAAAGATGAAATCTCATCGTTCAACAAGTTTAGGAAAGCAGGTGTTTGATGAGTATAGGCAATTCCTCCACAGAAATCATAAGTATTGAACTACTAAAAAACATATTTTCATTGGGAAAGAAGAGACTACATCAAAACCACAAAGAATGACACCTCACCTATGGAAGTTGAAATATAATAGAATTAATCATCAAGGTTATACATCAGATCAAATTGTTTATCTATCATTTATGATATGTTTTGAATTTATATTTTTATATTGTGTTGTGTTTACTCATGCTGTAATTGAAAATGATTGTCGTTGTTAATTTGTTTAACTTATATACTTCATGAAGGTCGTCAAGGCATTAATGCTCGGCTTCCACAGGGACTGAAAAGTTATCCCAAATAATTTAGTAGGTTGCCCTACTATGAGCAGCTACAAATTATGCATTTGTTTGATACAATGCATATCATAGAGAATATGACAGAAACGTTATGAAAAAATATTGGATGGAAGGCATGACAAAGAAAAAATTATCAAAATTTGTAGTGACATTCAGGAAGCTAGTCATACAATGAAAAATGTCATTCAATTAAATAGCGATGGAGAACAAAGTAATATAAGTGCCCTTCCTTGGTTATTAACAGAGCAACAAAGCAATGCTATAAAACAAGTCATACAAAATTTTTTATTTCCCACAGGATTTGCTGCGAACATAAACAATATCATAACAAAGAAAGGTGAATTTGGGTCAGGGATGAAAACGCATGATTGACATACCTTCATTAAGGTAATTATTCTGGTATATTATATATATATTTGTATACTGCATGTAATTTTCAGTGTATTATGTTTACTACTTTTGGAAAAATATTAATGAAAAGATCATTTTATCATTGTTGCAGTACGTTCTACCTCTATCTCTCCCAGACAATTTCGACAACAATGTCAAGCAAGTTATATATGATCTTGGAAAATACATGAGGTAAGTAGCGATATTTGTTCAATTCGTTGTATATTTTTGTTAAATCTCATTAATATATTTGTGCCTTGAATCACTTGTAGATGGTTGTCATCTAAAGCAATCCATAAAGAAGATATAAATTATTGGAAGAGAAGAATTCCTCGTCTAATGTGTGAAATGAAAAAGTGTCTACCTTCAACATTTTTCAATGCACAAGAACACTACCTCATACACCAAGTTGAGGAGATTGAATTGTGTGGACCTCTACACATAAGGTCAATGTGGATGGTTGAGAGGCACTTGAAATTTTTGAAGGCTTTGGTTAGACAAAGAGCACATCCCAAGGGTTCTATGGTGGAGGGATACATGGTATACCAAACCATGGTGTACATTACTGAATATCTTCCTAAGTTTTCAGCAAAGATCCATGTAGATCGCATTTGGGATCCCAATTCCATTAACAAATTCGAAGGGGAGTACTTGATAGGGAAAGGTAGATTGAGGAAAGTGAGAGGTAATTATAAGATGGTCATGGAGATTAATTAGAATACATTTTACATTTTTTTTTATGTATATTGTACTTATTTAATTATTAATCTTCAATATTGATCAATTATAAATTAAGGTCGTATACTGTGGTAATTAACTAATTATACGTTGTTTGTGAATTTCAATTTTTTTTCATACAGTTGGTCGAGAATGGGATGCACTACATTTGTTAGTCTCAAACAATCTTGATTGGATGACGGTATGCATTGAATGATGTCAACAATTTGGTCGTGCATTAACATGGGAAGGTGTTGCTTCATTAGTTAAAGAAGCTCATCATAATGGAGATTACAATGTTACAAGGGAAATTGATATAGCATATGGTTTAAGAGATAAACAGGTACGTATAAATATATTAATCACCCATATTGTTTAATTATTTTCAATTATATTGATGTATATATATGTTGAGATTTTTTTCTTTGCATACATTCGGCCAAGAATAAATATGTTTATCAACTGACGATATTGCAATAAGTTTTGCATGTTTGATATATTGCAGGTGAAACACCACAAGGCTATGTGGTACAATGGTCGTAAATTTTGAATCAAAAATTTGGATGACACGAAGAAAACTTGTGATTCTGGGATAATTGTAGTCTTCCAGGTGACTAATGTTTCATCTAGAAGTGACATACATCCAGAAGTCTCAAAAAATCAATACTATGGGATTTTGGATGATATACTTGAGTGTGACTTTTAAGTCCTTCAATTAGTTATGTTTGTCATCTATGGTATGAGCTATGATTGAATGAAAATGATCGAGAAGGCATTTATTGAACATGATAATGGATTTACCATGGTTAATACAAAATTTTGGCTGGAAATGAGCCTATGTTCTTCAAGCCAATGTGGCAGTGTCTTGTTGACCACATAGGAAAGCTTGCTTTTTTGTGTTTTGGTCTTAGATGTTTAGAATGTCTAAACTGCATCTTGAATGAAGTATGTATGATAAGTGTGAACAAGAATACTCCTATCTGATTGTCAAGTCAAGGTCCATCACACTAGGTACAAACACCATCCTAGTCCTTCATACCTCGATGCATCGTACCTATGTGTGTTATCAAACATAACACAATTGACCCTTTGAAAATCTCAATTCCTAGCAATACAAATCACCATCTCCATCCTAACTAATTCATCAATTCTGCATTCCTTCTATCTTCTTTCCACACTAACATGGTATCATAACAGTAATCAAAAGCATCACCCATGCATACACCCTACATCCACATAATCATTAGCATCAAAAACACAGGGCATCATATCATTATCTTAAGATGCGAAGAATAAAATAAAGTTGTTATTCTGAAAGATCTTAAGCAAAACATTACATCATACATCATCATTATGCATACATCATCATTTGCATCCATTTCCATTTGCATATCATTACACCATCATACATTACATCCATAAAGCATGAAAAATATACAAAAAGAAATACATCCATTACATACATCTCATAGCATCATACATTTGCATAAACATACATCTGCATACCATACATGTGCACCATACATATCATAAAAGGATGAATCATCTCATATATATCATCAAAAAATCATTGTTATGATACAAAATCGGATCAGATGTCCATCAAATACATAATACAATGAGGCCAAAATACTGCAGCCCGTATATCAAAAATGGAGCAAACTGTCATGTGATCAAAGGGGGGTGGGCCATGCTGGCTACTACCCTCCCCATCCTGTCTCTCACCATGTGCCTCTACTGGTCACCTCCTTATCTGCTGGGAAAATTCTGACACTCTGTGTTCTGACGACACTACCTGTCGGTAATGGTGCCGATAGTACTCGACCTCTTTTATGGCCTCTCTGTAATCTCGAATATCAATCGATCAGGCCTGAGAGGAGGACACTGCACTCTCTAACTGTCACCACCGGCCTATCTCTTAATCCCTCTTAGATCGTGCCTAGTCTCTCTCTATAGTTAGAACCTGTACCTATCCCTGTAGCTGCTAGATCAGCGCATCTCTGTGATTGGGCTGTCCTGCCAGCTGTCCTGTTGGTTGCCCTGTTGGCTGCCCTACAAGCTACTGCTAAGGATCTACCCTCGGCTGACCATTCTGATCTCCTACTCAGACAAGTGACTATTGTGCCTCATCCCTAGGAGGTGTCTGATGAGCAGGTGGCCCACCTTGCCCTCTGCCTCGCCCTCTGCCAGCTGCCCGACCCTTGCGTCTGCGCCGTGGAACAACTGCCCCTGGAACTGTCAATCTGAGTGGAGGTCTGAACCATGCCTTGTAGGTTGGAGTGACCCCCGCATCTACTGGCCCCTGATCATATGGCCATGGTCGAGCCACTAACTGCCTAAAAGAGGACACCGCCTCGGCTACCGAGATGGACTGGCCCCATGTTGTCTCTCTAGTTGTACGTGCAAAGATGGCCACATACTCATCATCGGGCCTATCTTGTACCTCCCCAAACTGATGAGCAACCCTTTTTGAAAGATATCTCTCAATCATGGTGTGTTCTTGGCCCTGCATCAATTTGTCCTACCGAGCAAAGAAGAGCTACTGATCATCATCTCGCCACAGACCAACACCCATCCATGGTCTCCAGACGAACTCTCTCATATCATCGAGAACTTGCCGCCAGTGCGGAATACCACTTGCGCCAGTGAAAGAAAAGTGCATCAATGCCCCGCCATACCACCAAACAAGGGGATCATCTATTTCTAGGAGAACTGGTGTGATATCCGAGCGAAGTACTAGAATCCTCTCCCATGCCCAGACGTGTAGTAAGCTACCTCCAGCCCCGATAGACCTACTGTCCAAGTACGCAAACTCATTAAGATCCCTATAGAGGGATGCCAACAATACCGGTCCCCAAGCAAAGCACTCCCTCTGGTGAACCATCTGATCCCATGCCAGTCCCCATCCTAGACTGAAGTATCGGCCCTGCCGATCAGGTACTACAAGCCCTAAGATAATGGCAGCAATAATCAACCTGTACGTGTGCACACGTTCGCGATATATCTTGAGGTCGATCTGACAATTGCAAAACTCAATCACATCCATCTACATCACCCTGTAACAGGCCTCTCTACCATCATCCAAATCATAGATGACTCGGGTCCCGTGGATAGGCAATCGGAGGATGCACCATACATCCTCGAGAGTGATAGTGGCCTCGCCAGTAGGAAGATGGAAGGAAGAGGTCTCACTACGCCATTGCTCCGCCAGAGCCATAAGCATGCCTAGGTGAGCCTGAACAGGAGGGATGTACGCAACATACCAAAGATCGATGGCACCAAGGTGCTCCTGAACCAACTCGGGCATAGCCCCTAGTCTACTAAGAACTGGCCATCGATGCTCCTGTGAATAAAGTACACCAGGCTCCTCTTGCATAGGGAAGGTCGTTACGTCAGAAACAAATAAAGTTTCAAAGTTAAAATCTGCCCTAAACTGGAAAATGCGGCGCTATTTGCGGGTGCGACACTGTTTGGAAAGTTCCAAATTGCACCACCGCGGTGGAGTTTACCATTTTGACAGTTGCAAAGTGACCCGCACGGTGCACTTTTCATATGCAGTCCTGTTTGGCACAAACTCTAATTTCCTAACTACGTCGCGTGATGGAGTAGGGACATAAGGCGGACTTTTGAGTAACCAAATGCTAAATTGCAAAGTGGCTCGCGTGGTGCACTTCGCATATGCAGTGCAATACAAGACCGCGTGGTTGCGATAAAGCACTTTCTACGGTGCCATATGGCACCGCGTACTTTGTGCAAGACCTTAACCCTATTTAATGCACATAAAACGATAAAATTAAAAGTTGGATAGGGGTACATACCATGGGTCCTGCCCCGATTGGCTGCTGATATGTCTGAACTCTCTCCAATACGTGCTTGGGAAGCTGTCATTGTGCCATTTCAATCGAGACTCAGAGCTAAAATATCAAAGTTTCTAAAGGCTAAGATTGCAAAATGAATTGAAAATGACCCCTCGAGGTCTATTTAAGCCTAAACATTAGGGGTTTTTGACCTAATTTGACCTTCCAACTAGAGTTTTGGTCTCCCAAACCCATTTTCATCCAACTGAGAGTCATTTTGCGTCCTCTCTGGTATTTTAATGCATTTTTCTGGCATTTTGGGGTATTTCTGGCCTGTCGGGCACCTTGTCATTTTTTTTTAAAATTTTTTTTTCATGAGATCATCCAAAAAATCAAAATTTTCATCTAATCTCTCGAGGGGGCAATATCCAGCAATATCCTTCTACTGGGGCAGTAGTGGGGCATCTAAAAATCAAAAATTTTTGAGCTGTGATCACAACAGTTTATTCTTTGAATCAATGCAATAAGTACATTGCTTCAAAGAGGGGCAAAATGTAGACATGGAAAAAGTACAAATTTGTTTTGACACACCTAATCCCGATTTATTAACAACATTTCCTCCTAAATCACATTCTCAGCATTTCATTACATTCTATCTCTTAATTTGATAAATCATTATTTATTGGATTAAGTCTTCTCTTTTCAATGATTAAATTAATCAATTAATATAATAAACCTTTGCATATCTGTTTAATTAAATAAATCATTTTATTTAATTAAAATCTCTAAAGTCCTCTTATTAAATTAAATAAATTAAACCTTATTTGATTTAATCTAACATGTTCCTTCTTGATTAAATAAATCAAATCATTTATTTGATAAGTCATTTCCTCTCAATTCTTGACTTAAATTAATTCATAAATCTAAGTCTAAAATTGTCACATCACCTAATTCTTCATTAAATTAATCAAATCCATGATTAACTTAATCCCTCTCACTAAAATTCTCTAGAGAATGCAATTTGCACAATAAATCAAATACTTTGATTTATTAATTCTTCTATTTTCCCTCACAAAGCATCAAAAGGGAATATTCCCTCACTTGAATTCAAAAAGGCCAAGTGGACTTGGTCCTTCCAACAAGGCATTCAATGCCTCTTACATGTCCTTGACCTTGAGCCAAGTGACAATAACTTCATTCCTTTTCCCTCTTCAACATGTCATTTCTCAAGTTTGAAATGCCACTTAATTGCATTTATTGGCACATTGGCCAAAACTTGCACATTCCTCATCCACTCACATTTGGACAAGTGGCACAATGCCATTGGATTATCTTTTGTCCCACATTGCTTATTTCCACTATCTCTTCCAAGATTTGAATCTATAAATTGGAGACCTCTCCTCTCAACCTTCATCCACAATTCACACGCAAAGTTACTCTCTCCAATTGAGAACTAATTTTGCTCACTTCATCCAAGCATCCACCATATTTTCACATTTGCACCAAGGTTATGCTCAGATCTCTTTGGAGATTTGACCATTTCTTCATCAATCATATCATTGCTACTTAGGAATTGGGAAAGGGTCAATTGCAACTCTCTATATGCACCAATTCCCCCATGGGATCATCAATTTGTTCACTTAATTAGGACTTGTTTTCATTTATTTTAGTTGTTCTTCCCTTGTTCATATTTTAAGTTTATTAACAAATGGATTTCATGGGGAATCCCTCATATTTGCTTGCATTTTGATCTAACACTAACAATGTTTGTCGTCTTTGTGCATTTGCAGGTTTAGGGGTTCACAAATTATACATCGTTTGTGAATTTCAATTTTTTTTGATACAGTTGGTCGAGAGTGGGATGCACTACATTTGTACATCACAAACAATCTTAATTGGATGATGGTATGGATTGAACGATGTCAACAATCTGGTCCCACATTAACATGGGAAGGTGTGGCTTCATTGGTTAAAGAAGCTCATTGTAATGGAGATTCCAATGTTACACCAAGGGAAATTGATTTAGCATATGGTTTAATAGATAAACAGGTATGTATAAATATATTAATCACCTATATTATTTAATTATTTTCAATTATATTGATGTATATTTATGTTGAGATTTTTTCTTTGCATACATTCAGCCAAGAATAAATATGTTTATCAACTGACGATATTGCAATAAGTTTTACATGTTTGACATATTGCAGGTGAAACACCACAAGGCTATGTGGCGCAATGGTCATAAATTTTGAATCAAAAAGTTGGATGACATGAAAAAAACTTGTGATTTTGGGATAATTGCAGTCTTCCAGGTGACTAATGTTTCATCTAGAAGCGACATCCATCCAAAAGTCTCAAAAAATCAATACTATGGGATTTTGCATGATATACTTGAGTGTGACCATAAGTCCTTCAAATTAGCTTTGTTTGTCATCCTATGGTATAGGCTACGATTGAATGAAAATGATCCCGAGAGAACTGTTATTGAACATGTTAATGGATTTACCATGGTTAATACAAGGTATTTTGAGTGAGCTGGAAATGAGCCCTATGTTCTTCCAAGCCAATGTGAGCAGGTATTTTACTTAGAGGTTCTAAGTAAAGTGGGTTGGTCATATGTTGTTAGACATGATCCAAGAGGAAGGCCGGTAAAGTATAATGTGGTGGAAGAAGAAGATACTGAAGAAATAGAAGATGATGTAGATGATGATCAGGATCAACAGTTAGTTGATGATGTGCCTGACGAAGATGTTGAAGAGGAGGAACTAGATCATGATGATGTATGAGTTAATGTTCATGAAGATGATATCTGTGTGGATGATGACATTATTGAAACTGATATCAATGACGATGAGGATGATATGACCAATCCTTACAATGTTGAATCTGGATCAGATGATACAGACAAAGAGTTGGATGAAGAAGAAGATCAATGACATTGAAATGTATGAGTTATGTGATTGTATTATCTATTTGATATTAATTTCTTGATAGAATTATATTTGACTTATGTGGTTACATAATTAATTTATGATGTTTTTAATTTTAATTATATTTGAATTATATTAGAATATGTTCAGTTAACAGATGTGAAAAATAAAATGGATAAACCAAAAGATGAAAGCGTGAGACCACTGCCTTGTTGGGTGTATGGAGTCTAATGAAGATCTATAAAAGTGTAATCTATGATGGCAATAATTCAAACTATTTGGCACACATATGTAGTTTATAACTTGTATAAATGTGCAAATAAATGACTAAAAAACTCTACTTGAGATAGAATGACAATCCTAGTTATGTGATTCTTCTTATTGATCCAATTAATACTCTTCAATTACTGTGATTGACTAGAAGGGTTTAATCTTTACTTGAAAGAACCAAATAATCACATTACACAAATACAACAAATGTGTATTGGTAAACTGAATATATATATGCTTGATATATCAATTTAAACAATAGAAAAGCATCAAAATGGAGACAACCAGATGATTGTATAATTCCACAAACAGTTGCTACCAAGATTAAGCCACAAGTTCAGACATCTTCATTAACTTCATCAAAATTCATACATGCATCTAAGTCTTTTAAAGGAAAGTTTCATTGCAAACTATCTACTGTATCTTTCTCCTATCCGCCTATATTTGTTTTACATTATGAAACAGATATAAATATATCAGAATTGTGAAAGGGAACGTCCTTTGAGAAATGTCTTTTGCTTAACAACAATAACAAGCTAGAAATTATGCTCTATTAAGCCATAAATAGATGTTTGACAAATAATCTCGGTAAGCTAGCTGCTTGTGTGTTTCAGCATCCTCCAGTGCATTCCTTATGGCTATCTCGATTTCGAACATCTTCTCATTCTGTTCACATGCCTTGTCCATTGTTAAATCATTTCCTGTGGCTATCTCCGAAATTGTTTGCATCATCATCTCGCATTCCTTCATCCATCATGTGGTAATAGACATTGTTTTACTCCTCTTCGGTTAAGTACTTGTCCACCCATCTCTGATACTCTTCATCCATTGGCCAACCAAAATTCACCACCTCATTCACCTTAGTATTGTAAGGTGTTTTCTTCACTGCAACCTGATTGAATTTCCTTTCAAAAAACTCTAAGAATGTGCTAGTGTTAATTATCTTATCCATACTATTTACCAGCAAATCATAGTTTGAATCATCACAAATCGATTTGATTTGTGCATTGCTAACTTCTTCTGCCGCATCTTTCCATTGTTGCAATGTCTTAACATTTCCTTGTGCATCAATAATCTCTAGCAAAATTGTATCATTCCAGCCATCAAAGCTCTCTATCAGCTCCCTAATTCTTCTACTCAAATCATCAGGTAGGGCCTAGAATCCGTTCAATGATTTTACAAAGATCTGAGTAGGTTTCAATGACTGGGGCCTGTTGTCCGCATCAAACCTAGAAGCTTTGTACATAATATCCAGATCATTGGCCCTAGGGATCCATTTCTCAGCCAAAGGATAAACTATTTCCCAATCCCTATTGATATTTTTTATTCCATCCAAGAATAAAGAATACAAAGAATGTACAGATGGTAATTTACCATGAACCTTTTCATTAAGATGCCTCAAAACTATGTCAACCACCTCACTTTTTTTGGAAATTGAATCATCCTCACTTGCCTTTAAGGCAGCTTGCAATTATGTGATCCTATTCAACTTCTTCTTCAATTGGCCCTGGTGTAGGACTAAGAGAAGGTGCCTGGATGGGGGACCCCATAGTTGAAACAATTGGAGTAGTAGGGGGGACCGATCCTGCAATAGAAGGTAATGCTCTGATACCAGGAGCACTGGAGGATTCTCCCACCTGCCCATATTTCAACCTATCTACTTCAAATTGCAGCTCAACATTCCTTTGTTGCATCCTAATATATTCTACAATTATTATATTGTATTTCTCCATCAGACTCTTCTTTTCATCCTCTTCTCTCTCAGTTGTGTTTTGGGCTAGTTTGGCCACATTTACTGTCAGGCTTGTAGCTTTTGTTTTTGAAGTTTTAGAAGCTCTCTTGATGATTATCCCTCCCCTTAGGTGTGGGCTAATATAAGTTACATTTGGCTTTCTACCCTAGGGTGCCAATGCCCATATGGCCAGAGTTTCATACTCCTCACTGAAGGCAGAGTCCTGCAGAGCTACCTTAAGCTCTTCTTTACTATTTTGTATAGGGTGCTTGAACTGTAAGATAGCATTGAATGCAACCGCATCAACTACGTCTCATTCAGGAAAAAGTAAGACACCAGCCTGAGTCACAAGTCTTTTTCCCTCCTCAGGAGTGATGCCTTTGAATTCTTCCATTAATTCGACCTTGACCTCATCATTATTCTCCTACTCAGACCTATCAAGTCTCGATTCTCTCCTACTCTTGCATTTGTTCTGGTACTCTTCTAGTTTCATCCTCCAAACTAGTTGCAAGAATACAAGAGTCTTTACAAATGCATCATCATCCAAGAATGCCTTGCAGGCCTCCATCTTGGCATCTTGTACACATTGCCCCTTTACATCCATGTCAGAAAGCACCAATTGTGTTGATCTAGGAGGGGAAGGGATACCAACCTGCATGTCTTGATCAATCACAATTATCTCATCCATCAGAGTTTCCTATGTTTCCTCAACTCTCTACCTCTTAGGGCTTGGCTCTTATGGTAACACTGCAGGATCACCTCTTGGTGGTGAATCTATATCCATAATCCTTATCCCTCTGGGTGCTCTGATCCTTGGATCCAGCTGTGATGATGCTTGCATGACTTGTTTTCCCTTCTTATCCCCTTCATCCTCATCACTGCTCACATTCCTCTTTCTCTTGTATAGAGGCCTGTCAACTGGTGGCTGATAGGCTGGCCTTGTTTCTTCAGGCCTCACATCTTGTCTTTCTATACCAAAATCTAATTCCAAATTGACCCTCTTGGTCATCAAGGTGCCCATGATATATTTGAAATTATCATTTAAGAAGTCTATTCTCTTGTGAAATGGAGTGAACTCCATTAATGGATCATATTTTGGATCCATTTTATGTATTATAGCCAGTAGCATTTCATATGCAATCCATTTTTCTTTATTCAACTCCTGCCTATTCAAATCAAACTCATTTTTGATTAGGTCCTCAGGAAAGTTGAATTCATGTGCAAATTTTCCACCTTTAATTAATTTTCTGAACAATGCAAAGAATCCCTCAGGGTCATGTTGTCTCCTAGGACCATTCCTCAAATTGAAGTCATCAAAAAACCTTCTGAAGTGGACCCATCCTCCCTTGGAATAGACAAAATCAGAAACAATAGTGTAGTTAGGGAACAAATTCCCTTTTCCTTTCTTTGTTAAGTTGTCCTCATGAATAAAACCTAGTTGCCACATTACTTCAAAAAACCCCATCCTTGATGGTACATTAAAGGGGAGGATATGAGGGGTTCCCTAGAAACCATACACCCTCAAGACAGTGATTACAGGGTACAAGATGATATCACCCCAATTGTGACACACTTTTAAATTAGGATTCCTCACCTTCGATCGGAGGAAGTCATGCAAATATTCAGGGACTCTTGGCACATTTACCACCAACTGAGTCTTGAGTCTAGAGGCAAAGCAATTATCAAACTGCACAAAGCTAGCACCTCCCCTATTGTAAGACAAATCTGCACTCCCCACCTATACTAGTAACCTTTCTCCATTCACCTTATGCCTCAACTCCATTTTTTCTGAGAAGAAAACAACATTCTTGTACAAGAACATATGCATCAATAGGGAGTACTAGAAAAAAGGAGTGTCAGTATTCCCCACATGCAGCTTCATCAAACCCTCATGCGTCTTCTCTGATAGGAATGATGCAATGTCATATACCACAGAAAAGTTGGGATGCTGAATCTGGGCTCCCATAAACATGTACGCAACTAGCATCATAGTATTAGGGTTGAACCCTAAAATCTGGCACAATGAATAAAATATTGTCAGGAAGTGACTAGCAAAACAACTCAGCCTGAAAGGCTCCTGGTCATTTGGGCAGATAAGAATTGTTGAACCACCCACCCTGGCTAGGTGAGGAGGAAGTAACCTCAATCTGAAAAGAGGCTTTAACCTTTTGTACTCCTCCTTCATCTCCTCAAAATCTATTTGGACTAAGAAAGGGCTATACTCAGTCAAATAAAAAATCTGCCGAATCTCATCTGCATTTATGCTTAGCAGAATTCCGCCATCATTATCCCTTATGACCCTTGTCACAGGATTATACCATACTGCCACTACTCTGAGCAAGTCAACATTAGGGAACACATTTGGTACTATTAGTTTACCCATGTCATATCTCTAGGCATTAGAGAAGGTGTGAGGTAAGTTTTGCTATCCATACCACATCCTAAACATTTCAAGACCAGTCATAGGAATCCTGGCATCTGCAATGTTATAATTTCTACACAGTAGACCTTCGCCTAGGGTCTTTCCATTCACTAAAACCAAACCACTCTTCCTGTCATTTTTTGACAACAAGAGTTGATCTAGGAAGTCATCATACAAATTCCTCTTCAAATAATCAACATGGCCAGAGTGCTACTTCGGTGGTGCCATCTGAAACAACTAGGGCTTCTTTTAAAAAATCAAACCCTCGAAGAAACTAGGGGTACCCAGAACATAAAAATATAACACAACTGTGCAATTCCAATAATTCAAATGAACCAGTAACCCTACGACAATAATTAACAAAACCCCTTGACCAGTACAATAGAACCCTTCACAAAGATAGTCAAATTAACCCAGCAGTTTAGAAAATAACTCACGAGATTTCGCACCTTGCAGAGAACCAAACTTCACGGTGATCGATCAAAAACATTTCTCTGGCTCTGAACTGCTTGGAAAATACTTGAATGCTTTTGTGATGAAGATAGAAAAAGAGCAGATACTTTATGTCGATTTAATTTAGCTAATAGACGTCTCGTCTGCCATTAAATCTCATTTGCATGTCGTGCCAACGGCTCCAATCACATTTTATGTGAATTTAAACTTCAACTGTCAATCTTTTTTTTTTTGTCTGATCATCCAACGGCCATCTTCAAAAGGCTGATGAAATCTCCATGTCAGCATCGAGGGCCCACCATAGAAGGCAACGCCAAAGGAATACACATGGTGCCTGCCCATGATATCATGATCACTTAACATCTTGCAACTTTGGATCACGCGATGGCGGGCAACCGTTGATTCCTACCATCGGTGATCATGTCCACTCACAGTAGTCAGCAACACCAAACATAACCATTGAGCAACTTTTTACAAAGATTATAACATCATCGTCGATCTCGAGCACGTGCATCTTGTAGCTATTTTAGTAACCCGCTTTATAACGTATTTAAGTCTGACATAAATATTAAATGCTTTATTAATCCCTTTTCGACATCGGTAGCTTGGGACATGTGGTGGTCACCTGTGATATCACAATCACCAAACAACCAATGGTGATGTCATCACGAGATCGTGGGGAGTGGTCAGGATCAACGTAGGAAGATCGATGGTCATTAAAAATACAACAGTCAACAACACCAAACATAACCGTCAAGCAATGTTTTACCAAGATTATAACATCACCATCAATCTCAAGCACGTGCATTGCACAACTTTTTTAGTAACCCACTTTATAACGTATTTAAGTCTGACACAGATATTAAATGCTTTATTAATCCATTTTCGGCATTGGCGGCTTGGGAAACGTGGCGCTCGCCAGTGATATCACAATCACCAAACAACTAGCGGTGATGTCATCGCGAGATCACAGGGAGTGGTTAGGATCAATCATAGGAATATTGACAGTCATTAAAAATATAGTAGTCAGCAGCAGCAAACATAACCATCGAGCATCTTTTTACCAAGATTATAATATCACCATCGATCTCGAGCACGTGCATCTCACAGTTCTTTTAGTAACCCACTTTATAATGTATTTAAGTCCAACACAAATATTAAATGTTTTATTAATCCCTTTTTGGCATCAATAGCTTGAGACATGTGGCACTCACCCATGATATTGCAATCACCAAACAACCAGTGCTGATTTCATCGCGAGATCGCGGGGAGCGGTCAGGATCAATTGTAGGAAGATTGACAGTCATTAAAAATACCCCCTGCAAAATAAAACAACTATTAAAAGGGAGAAGGGGACATCGCCTAGGACAATGAGAAATGATGGCTCAAAGTTGTTCTTAAAGCATGGGGCATGGACCGACCTAGACATAAGAAATAATAAAGTCAGGCGAAATAACCTTTTTGCAGGTGCAGATTGCGCGGTCGTTAGATGAAGTGATTTCAATCTTGACCGTTGCTCGAAAACCTCGCAAGGTTTCTGCTAATGTTACAAATATGGTGTGAGGAATGCAAGATGCTACCATCTATCACATTTAATGGTGGAGACCAGTTTTTCTCGCTGATCGATAATGAAGGCTGATGTCGACAGCTATTTTCGTACTGATGCATCGTGGTCGTTCCTCGTTGGCCTTGTGTAATTAAAACTATAGTTTCAATAATGTTGCGAGGTGTGCAATTTGGTGACACATGGACTTTGATGTTGTGCGCTGATAACAAAGGTGGGGCCCATTTCCATGTTGATGTGGTGCCCGGTAGGTGAATATCCTGTCTGTTTGGTGACTGGAGGGAAAACGTGGCATTTTCAAACTATTTTGACTAAATCTAAGCCGTTCTCCTAGCCAATGTTGCGATTGATCAACGGCTCGTATTTAAAAATAAATTGATATTTTACTATAGCCATTTTATCTCGCATGAGTGAATAATAATGGCCGAGTTCGACTCTGCCTACATAATTAAATGCTAAAATTTGTGAATTATTATTTATGTTCTGTATCTCTATATTGAGGAAGAATTGCTTGGTATCGAGTGAAGCAAGTTGTGGTTACGATTTCTCAATTTCACTGCCCTGGATGTTCTATGATTGAAACCGTAATTAGCATGTATGCCATTTCTTTTAAATTCAGAAGATTTTATGGTTGCTTGCTAGGAAATTCATGAGTGTTTCATGTTTCTGTTCTTGAAGAATTGATTGAATAGATTCACTTTTAGAGTTTGTCTAAATAATTGCTAGGGATTTTTTAATATTGAAGAATTTTTTGTTAAAGCTAAAGGAGAAAATTGTAATTATTTGCTATCTAAAAATAAGCAAACCCTAGTTCGAATTGTCATTAGTCTAGTATAAATGGCACCCAAGGCCCGAAGTTCTAGTTCTGAAACCACTACCAGGTCTTTATCCCAATATATTATTGATTTGTTACAACCCTCTACTACCAAGAAGCAGGAGGGAAAGGTTTTGTTCTATGGGCCTTGAATCTTGGAAGGATTGATAGACAAGCAATGTGCAATTCAAGATGTCAAGTTACCATACATCGGGTGGCAGTTGTTCTCCAATTGGTTTGGGAATAGGAATTTGTCAGTTCCTTTTTGTAACCCCTAGAGGTTAGACCTAGGTAAATTGGTGGTTCCTAATGTTTATATGGATGTAGATCTTTTAAAGGACATTGCTGCTAGATATGACCCTATGGCCCGAATTGTCAAAACACATGCTAGTGTGCAGATGATTAAGATAACCAAAGAAGAAATTGCAGAGATTTTCAAATTGCATGAATGGAGTCAAGATATGGTTCCTGTCGACTTGGAGGTTTTCAGACAAGAATATAGAAATACTAGGAGCTTGTTCAGAACATCCTTTTTAATACTTCATTTGGCAGTCTGAGGAAGAGGAAAAAATTAGAAGGTAGTAATTGGCAGGAATGAACCTAAACCTTTTCTTGTGGACTATTTCTCCAGTTATTTCAAGAAGACTATTTGTGCTTTATGTCAAGTTCTAGGATTCAGCTTAAAGAAAACCTTGCCTACTAATATTATGTATATGGCAGTAAATCTTTAGTACCCGGGTTTTAATGTAATATATGATTTTTCCAGTTATTTGGCAGAGAAGATGCACACGGATCTGGTAGCCCTAAAGGAGGGGAAGAATTGGGTTGGATTCAGATGGTATTCCTTGTTAATCCACATGTTTCTATATAGGAGTCAGGCTATGTTTGAAAATGATATGAAATTAAAAAAGAAGGAATGAAACATTGAAATGCCTATCCAATATTGGACTAGGATTCTTGACATGCATGATCATAAGTTTGATTATGTAACTTTTCATAATGTCTTTGGATCTAAATTAAGGGAGGCTCTAGTTCGTGACCCCCCAAGGATCCCAAAAGAAATTTATGATTTCTTGAGGCCGATGGAGAGAAGGCTTGAATTGAACATAATGTACAATTGGGGAGACATTATCCCCTATCGTAATACCACAGTTTTTAGGGTTTTTGGCACTAATGTCAATCCAAAGGTTCTACCAAGGGAGGTGCCCCTTAGAATTGGATTTTTGGAAATCATGAGGTAGTTGGGGGGCACTCAGGAAGTACACTTTCTAGCTAAACAGAAGAAAGGTTCTTTCTTCCCTGAATATACAACATTTTTCGATTTTGTTATGGAAAAGGGAGGATGGAAGGAGTTGCATAAATTACTTGGGCCTTATAGGCTAAGGACTATCCACCCCAGGAATCATGATCATGATGGTTTTATCTCTCAAATGAAGGAAAAACATCAGACAAGAGCTTTTATCCACAACTTCTACTTTCCTGAGGACATCATCAAGATTATTTTTTATTTGGAATTACAAGATGATAGAAAGGCACTATACATTGCCTACTCTAAAATGGTAAAAAGTAAGTAGGAGAAAATACCTGGTTTCAATCCCATACCTAATGCTAAAGATGAGTTTAGCAGGGCAATGCATGCTATTGATAATTTTGAGAGCTTGGTTGGGGTTTTGAAAGATGAAAGGGTTGTGGAAGAAAGGGGAAAATCACAAACCATAAAGGAGTACCCTGAGGTAAAGGAAGAGGAGAGGCCTACTTATCAGCCCCAAAATAAGATAAGGGTTTTTTTTAGAAGAAAGGGAAGTAGGGCTAAAGATGTTGCTAAAAATATTGCACCATCTTCTTCAAGGTAGTCAGTACCAAATGTTGTTGATTTGGATTCTCCTCCAAGTTTTTCAGAATAGGCTTTCCCGCCATCACCAAAGAGGTAGAGGGTTGAAAGATTAAAGATTATTGATTGTGATGGTGATGAGGATGATGACATTATTGTCACTCTAGATGAAATGCATCTTGAGATGCCATTGGACCCAGTTGCCATTGCAACAGGTTTAGGTATAGTTTCTTTGAGGTTAGGAAAAGATGAAATCAAAGGAATAACAAGAAATGATGACTTGAGAATAGAAGCC
Source organism: Sequoiadendron giganteum (assembly GCA_007115665.2). Taxonomy (NCBI): domain Eukaryota; kingdom Viridiplantae; phylum Streptophyta; class Pinopsida; order Cupressales; family Cupressaceae; genus Sequoiadendron; species Sequoiadendron giganteum. Next base: position 61,097,223 of record CM021102.1, read on the forward strand.
TACAGAGAGTTCATGATGGATGACGCTTTTATTCAAACTGGTGCTTTTAAAGATTTTGTGTGGAGAGCACATACTACATTATATGCTGAGAAGGTGGCACATAAGAGAAGTCTACATCCAGAGCTCCTAGAGAAGGTAATTCAAGCTAAGGTCAAGGAACAGATGAGAGACAAATTCAAAGCAATAACACCAAAGCAGGGCCAGGAATTGGTTCAAAAAATTGGAGTATTGCTACTCCCTGAATGGGATATCACTGATACTGTGGTGTTTGACACAATAAGAAGGGCTAATAAGCCACTTCTTACTACTGAAGAGGAGGCTACATTGGCACTCAAGGGATCAGTCTTTAGTGAGGAATGGGATGTATTGGCAATCTGGTCCCTATCCACTGGCTCTAAAAAGCCAATTGCTATAGAACCTTTTGACTTCAATGGTCACTTCGTTGTGAGGAGAGTTGCTGACACCTCAGCATTGGAAGCTGCTGATATAGTCGTGAATGTTGCCAAATTCACCAAAGAAACTGTTGAAGATTTGACCAAAGACCGGGATACTCTGAGAAGCCAATATAATGACATTATTATTGAATATAATAAGATTCAACAAAAGGTAGCAGAGTTAGTAACCGAATTAGCTTTATTGAGGCAACAAATGGATACCATGAGATCTCAAAAGCAAGCCAGTTCTAGCCACACTATTCTCGACCCACCAGTAGAGTAGTCTCAACCTCCTGCACAAGCATAGTCTTTGGCTATTGTTCCATATAATATGGGACAAGTTCCTATCGCTATTGAGAGGGCTACTAGCCCTGGAGGGGGACTTTCTAGGGAGAAACTAATTCATCAGGTTGAAGAATATAAGGAGATGGTAAAGAAAATCTGGTATGCAACAAGGAGAAGTAATGCAGTGATAGTGGACACCATTTTGAAACATTTAAATAGAAGGGTCCAGAGTAAGCTGAACAGTGTTCATGCAAATTATGTCCTAATGTTGCAAGCACTAAAAATGTTTCCAAGGGATAAAGAATTGGCCATCCCATTGCTAAACAAATGGAGCCTTAGAATGGAGAAGTTGAAATTCATGGCAGTAGGGGCAAAACAGCATGGTGATAAATATCCTACTGTTATTGCAACATATCAATTGGTCAAGGGAATTATTGAGCAGAAGTTTCAGGGATTTGCTGCCCCAATGGAATCCAAGATTAAATTGCTAAAAGATGTGTATGATGGAAAGGACCTGACCCCATTGCCTCATATTTTACATAATCAGGATGTATTCAAACCCCTGCAGGTTTGGAAGGAGAAAATGAACACTATAATGATGTCTCAAACACATGAGATGTGCAAAAAAGCTGACATCTACATGCTAGAGAATACATTGGAAAAGTTGTCTTTTGTTATAAGTTGCTTAGAGAACTTTGATAAAAAGGCCACATCGCTAATGGTAAAGTATGCTCCCTATTGAAACAAGGTTGACCAGGTTGTGGCTTTCTAGTGGCCTTCCGAGGAGGAGTTTGAATTATGGAAAAAGGTGTTCACTGATGAACTGGAATTATGAGTGTTATAGTCGAGAATTGCAACTTGGTCATGTATAATAGAGGTCTGGCCTTAGATATTATATTCTAAAATTGCATTCCCCTTTTCACTCCAAGTATAGGGTGCTGAGGTGGAGTTAATACTATAATGGCTAAGCATGCCTTCGATGTATGGGGAGCGGCCTTTGGAGCAATGTTTTCTTTCCTCCTTATCAACTAGTGATGATATTTGTCTTATGCTCTCCACTCGCATAATAGAATTGTAACTGAATCAGGAGTTAGCAGTCCAATTACAAATGGACATGTGTACTCTCTGACCTGAAGCTTTTTGGCTCCCTTGTTTTATAAAAGGGAATTCTGGGCCGAGAGAGTGGTCGGTTGAAATATCCAAAATATGAGAAATAAGAGTCTAGTAATATAGAGAGTATGAATTGTAAGTCCAGGTTTTAAAAAGTTTTGAGTCAAATTGGAGAACTTTGTTAATCACGAGGTTTTTGAGCATGTTTGTATCAAACTCGTGAATATTTGGAGTTTATTTTCTCTCCTATTGTGTTATGTTACATGGATTATTAATGAAATATCGATCAAAGATGATTTTCATTGATTTTCATTTGTTCTTTACTGTGAATTATGTTTAACTATAGCTCTAGTTCAAAGGATCAATTAAATGCTTCAGTTAACTAGTAAATTCATGCAATATAACAAATAAGATTCATAAAGGAGTAATAAACTCAGGTATAGATATATGGGTTGTAATGCAATTCATAATAGATCATAAGTGTTCAAAATGAAATTTACCTTGTAGTTTAGTTTTTTCTTTTGACTCCATGTGCTGGGATATGGCACTAGAATTCTGATTATGTTTTATTCTCATATGTTTTATGTTACGGCATCAGGATATTTTACTCAGACATTTCCTATCAATTTACTTTGTGTGAAGTTTGTGATTCTCTGTTAAATGGACATGAGTCTTTTTTAAGGAATAGCCAATTTCTTGAAGGATTTCATCCTTTAACATTAATTGGGGATCTATTTGTTGTTTACCTATGTGCAAATTAAATGAACTATTTAAATTTTGTATGTTAAGAGCACATATTAGGGAATACCCTCCTGGATTTTATATAGTCCGAAGTGTAGGAGAATTAGCCTTATTGCTATTCTCATTAAGTTGGCCATACTATTCCTAGTCTTTTATTATTGAATGTGGCAAGTTCATAGGAGCTTCTAGGAAACACGTGTGGGTTGCAGTAAAAAATGCCAACAAGTTCAATTGACAACATGATTTATTGAGTAATTACAAAGAATTCATAATTTGAAATTCTAGATTTTGACAACATGATCTATTGACAAGTAGGAAGTAATTTTCACATTGTGTCAAATTTTGATATTGTTATCAGGACTCAATTATGTAGTTTTACAATTCAAACTCATTGACCCATGTTTCATGAGTAGTGTTTCACAAGAACCCATCTCTCATGATAATGAATGGTCCACTTAGCACTCATTGCATCTAAATGATTCTCAAAGCAATGAAGCACTAGGCCTTCCTAGGAGGTCACCCATCCCAATATTACATGATCCATGATTTTATTAATAATTGACCATTTTGGATTTTGACAAACTTGACACACAAATGACAATTTGACAATGAACTTAATGTATCACAATTAAGTTTCAAACTGAGTAACACAATAGAAACAAAAACAAATTGAGAGATTGTTATGAGGGTAGTGATGCAAATTTTCTAATTAGAGTGTATTCTATGAGATTACAATTCTTTGAGATATTTTGTCAAATAGTTCACAAGATTTTTCTATCCTCCCACATTTTACATAGATTTGAAAATGGAGTCTATTACCACAATATTTGAGAGAATTCATCTTCATATTATGCTTTGATGCATGTCCATACGTTGTTCCAAATCTCCCATATTAAAAAAATCGACAAGGATTTTGGTGACGGTTGTGAAATTTGTCTATGCATCTACCAATTGCATTTGATTGAAAGTTTCTAAAACCTTTTTAAAAAATCAATTATGTATATTCTACAATCATTATAGTCCACAATTTCACATTTATTTGGTTTTGCATCTACCAATTATATTTTCTTGAATTTTCCTACCGAATTTTCAATGTAGATCCATTTTGTGTATATCTTACAATCTGTTGTTATTTTTTCCCACATAGGATTTGCAATTCTCTAAGAGGTAGCCAACATCCATTATAAATAACTGCAAAGGCTAGTGGCCAACTAACAAGATTTGGTCAAAGACTGACATCTCTTACAATTTTGGCTCTGTGAAACCAAGGTGGGTAAACCCAAGTGTGTTCATAAGAATGTTTCATAATTGGTAAGAACACTTCTTCTTACGGATGCAGTCCCCACTAACACTAACAGACAGTCATTACCCTGGTTGTGGCAAAACCAAAGAATAATAATAGATATCCCAAAGCAAGGAGACTGAAAATTATCATCAGATCTATATCCCAAAAAAGAGATAGCAGTTGATATTTGCTAAAATATTCGGGTATTGAATCACCGTGCTTAGAGTCACGGTCCTATACCTGAAAGGAATTTACCAATACTATCAGTGCCTCATCCATTAGGTGGGAATCATATAAAATGTAATTCAGATGAAAATGAACTTATCACCATAGTGCTTTGCTACTATGATATTTTTCAGTATATTAAAACAATACTCCTTAGTGAATCCTGAGCATATAACCATAAACATGCAATTTGTGTTCAAGCATTTGATTAAATCATTAAGTTAAAGCAAGAAAACAAATTACATTTTCAACTACACCATTGAAACTAAATGAACAAACCCTTGATAAATCCATTCATAATCCATGGCCCATACATAGGAGAGAAAAATGTCTTAATTTTTTTAGATTTATTTCGATATCAGTAATTAAAAAATCATAGTATACTTATTTCATACTATTCCCAACCCAGCATGATTTCCTACATAATACCTTCAAAATCCTACATTACCACTAACTGTACCTATTCTAAGCCTTCAGACCCAAAAAAAACAAAAAACATTAGCAATGAGCCGTCAAATCTCCTTTATAGGACAGGAGAGCAACAAAGCAATAGGCTACATTGTTCATTCCAAAATTGAATTTCATTTAGAATGAAATTCAAATTCACATTCCTCATCATTAGAAAAAACCATAATCAGTTTGAGGAATCAAAACAGTTATACCATTGTAACCAACCGGAGCTAAAGACAAAAGAGCATGGCACGCACGCATACGTCCACATCAACACACCCAGCAACTACAACTACTTGCAAGACACACGGCCCCAATAGAGGCAACCACTCCTAGTCCTCACTTCAGTAAGAAGTGAGACCAACTTCCCTTTATCCATTTTAACACATGATCTAGTAGCATGGCACGACACCATTACAGTTATTGGGGCAACTGCGAGGGCCTCTTCATTGACTCCCAACAGCTCGGTCATGAACACCAAGTAATGTCAGTAGTCTGAGTCAGTTTCAGACCCATCACCATTAGAACCAGAAGATAGCACCGGTGGGGACTTGGAGCTCCCCAACCCTTTATAAGCATCATGGACAACCTCTGGCTTGCTAAGGACAAGTTGTACCCCATCAGGCTACAAATTTCTCACCCCGAGTCTGGTACTTTTGTGCATAGCCAAATGGTCCATTGCAAAGAACAACTCACAAAATATAGGAGACTTGACCACCTGAAAACAAGACAACTCAAAATGCGATGATAATACTAGATAACACAATGAGCATTTATAGAGTTGATTGGTGCGAGAATATTAATTTCTCGAATGCAGCATGAGCATTCGAGCATTTTAGTGGTTGATGTAGCCACCACAAATTATTCTTGGCTTGTGAAGGTATGGCGTATAACCCATCATTGCATTTATCAAGAGAACACTGTTCGCATGTAGGAAAATTAGGCAAGGATCCACTGAAAAAACCCGTGCCATTAATGAGAACAACTTGCAGAGAGCAATAACTCCCAATGCGGATGAACAGGAACCCAACAAAAATTGAACCGTTAATGTGGATCAAACATGGCAAGTTAGATGACTCAGATTGAGTCAACAATTGTTTGAAAATCCACATCAACACCCTGGGAGAACGGTGCCCAATCACAACCCAAGAAAACAAGAGGTTGCAACTAGACATTAGGTCCCACCTAGCCCTGTCACTTCAAGAACTAGGCCACATGTCGCCTCTTCGTAGACCTCGTAGTACCCTCAGGGGCCTTTAATCTGATCGTGCGAGATCCACAAGGAAGGATTATCATTGATCTCCCTCATTAATACCCCACGGGTAGAAAACACCCACCTTAAACCGCAAAACCCTAGCCTCCATCCATGTAAATTTTAAGTCTCACCACAATCCTTGTATGGTCCACATGATTTTTTTATCCTTTGTTGAAGAAACTATTACAATATATTTCCTATTTATGTACTTATTTTCCATACATGTTTATAAAATTTTGAAATTATTAATAATAGTAATTTTGGCAAGACATTAAAAGAGTGTTTGATTGTAAAAAATATGCATCCTAATGTGAAAATGCAAACAATGGAAGCAATGACTATAACAAATAAATTTTTATGTAGTATCCAATTCAGAGAATCATGTTACCCTCTACCTTGAATTTTTTAGTATAAAAAGCTAAGGAAATGCTATAAATAAGATAATAAGTTGACTATTAGCATATACCAATTTTCATAGAGATGTAGATTGTTGGATGTTGTGGTTGTGTTGCTCATGATATGTGGTTGTCATTGATATCAACACTATTAGCATTAATGTCTTAAAGATTGTATATGTCAAGGATATTGAGAAAATTAGAATAAATATGTTACAGATAGTCTATGAAGTTGTGGAGATCAGAGTGGAGGAAATTTTTGTACGTTGGTATTCTGAAGTCATGTATTAAAGGGTTTGTTACTGAGCCTATCTAGTATATCCTCTGGAAGTTTCAGAGGTGTGCATCAAGATTGGAGCGAGTTATGAGTTTTTGTGCTCCTACAGTTATTTTGTTTCTATAGTTGGTGTTTCTGAAAGAAGAGAATGTAATTCTGGTGAATTGAATTGTTGTGTATGCTCTTGAGATGTTCATTGATGTTTCTTGATCTCATACTCTATCATTATGGTATGTCCACGTTGATCAGTGTGCTCGTGATCAAAGATTTTTCCTTTGCATGTTCGAGTTTTCATGTTCTTGGTTGACATGATGGTGGTAGCCTGTTGTAGATCCTTGTGGATTAATTTTTGAACGCTTGGCATTTTTGAGGATGTTGCTTTAGGTCTTCATTATGTTGTGACCAATTTAGGTTGGTGCGCATTGAGATTTGTTCATGAATTGGGCTGATAATTTGTATTCATCTATTATTTATTTTTGGCCAATAGAGTTGTTAATGTAAATTCATGAAGTGGATATATAAGAGCAATTATTTTATTCATTTAGAGAGAATGTATGTGAATTTTATGTGAGATATGTGTGAATAAAGATTAGATCATTCAAATGCAGAGTAGAGTGTGAAGAATTTTAAGAAAAAGTATGAAGAATTATTTATGTGCCTAACTGAAACTGTCATCAGGCTTTTGAAGAAGCTAATTTCTCAATTCAACCTCATCAGATGGATTTAATTTGATTATCTTATGTAAGGCAGTGAGCCTTCCCTTTGAGCAATGAGCTCTAGGCAGTGTTCCTGAATGCATGTGCATTCCTTATTCATTTTTTTTATAATTTTAACAGCGTATAAATTATGGATTAACCTCCACCATGGTTTTTCCCTTGACAAGGTTTGTACACAAAAATCTTGGTGTTATGTGTGTTTTTGATGTGTTTTTGATTCATGCTTTCACTGATAATTATCAGATCTGAGATTAAAGGTTAATAAGGTTGAATAAGTTTCAATTTTGTAACAATTGATTCATCCCCCCTCTCAGTTGTCTATCCTTGTTTTCCAACATAGATATCTTCCATTTCAAAACACACAAAACAATATTCAGTAGATAATCAACCATCTTTCATTTGTATAGTGATTAATTTATCCCTATAGGAAACAAGTAGAGTATATAAAGAAAACTAAAAAAGCCACAACTACCCCTATTTTGTAGTTTGGTGTGCATTGCTTCTTCTCCCTAATCTTCTCTGATTATTTTGAAGAGACAAAGTGTTGTAACTAAACTATGGTTCATTCTATGTGCATGTAATTTTGATCTTGATAGAGAAAATTAAAAAAATATTAATCTACTCTTGTCAAAACACAAACAACACTCAGATTTAGTATAAGATTCAACCAATCATAAGGAAAACATAATATGAAGATGAATTTTCACAAATCTTGTGGTTGTAGATGCCCTTTTGAAACCTATGCAAAATGTGAGAGGATAGACAAAGCTCATGAACTATTTGACCCAATGCCTCGAATAATTGTAATCTCATGGAATACACTCTAATTAGAAAAGTCTCATCACTACCCTCATAACAATCTATCAATTTGTTTTAGTGTCTATTGTGTTATACCCAATTTGGGACATGGGGTATAACAAAATAGACACTAAAATAAATTGAGAGATTACAATTCTTTGAGACATTTTGAAAAATAGTTCACAAGATTTTTCTATCCTTCCACATTTTGTATAAATTTTAAAAGGGCATCTACAACCACAAAATTTGAAAAAATTCATCTTCATATTATGCTTTGATGGATGTCTATACCTTGTTCCAAATCTCCCATATTAAGGAAACCAATAAGGATTTTGGTGAAGGTTGTGGAATTTTTCTTTGCATCTACCAATTGCATTTGTTTGAAAGTTTCTAAAACCTTTTCAACAAATCCATTATGTGTATATTCTAAAATAATTATAGTACACAATTTCACATTTATTTGGCTTTGCATCTACCAATTGTATTTTCTTGAATTTCCCTACAATATTTTCAATGTAGATCTCTTTTGTGGATATCTTATAGTCCTTGTAGTCCACATCACTTTTTTTTTTGAAGAAACTATTACCATATATTTCTTATTTATGTTCTTATTTTGCATACATGTTTATAAGTTTGATATTACAATTAATAATATTAATTTTGGCAAGACATTAAAATATTTTGTTGATTTTAAAAGTATATGCATTCCAATGTAAAAATGCCAACAATGGAAGCAATGATTGTAACACATTAATTTTTATGTAGTATCCAATTCAAAGGATCATGTTACAATTTAGGGTTATGATTGGGTATTTAATTAGGGGTAGGATTTAGTGTTTGGGTTAGTGTTAGGTTTAGAGTTAGGGTTAGGGTTAGGAAAAATAATGTTAGGATTGGGGTTAGATTAGGGTTTATGTTTTATGGTTAGGGTTAGATTTAGAGTTTTGGTTATGGTTGGGATTAGATATGAAATTAGGGTTAGGGTTTAGGATTACAATTAGGGATTATAGTATTAGGGTTATTGTTATGATTAAGGGTTGTTTTTATATTTGGCTTAGAGTTGGGGTTAGGATTAGGGCCAGGGATAGGGCTAGGGTTAGGTTTAGGGATAGGTTTAGGGTTATTAGAGTGAATGCAACTAATTAATAAAAGAAAAAATATTTAGGGTTAGGTAATTAGGGTTAGGGTTGGGGTTAGAGTTTTGGTTGTGGTTAGGGTTATAAAGATAGGATAAAGGTGAGGGTTAGGGTCAAGGTTAAGGTTTTGAGAAAAAGGGTTAGGTTATGATTAGGGTTAGGGCTAGGTTTAAGATTTGGATTATAGTTTAGGGTGTAGCATTTGTCTTTAGTTTAGGGTTACAATTAGGGTTAAGGTTAGGGTGTAAGTTAAGGTTAGTGTTAGGGTTAGATTAGAATTAGGATCATGGTTTAGGGTTTAGGGTTAGGGTTGTGTTTATGTTTAGGGTTACAATTAAGATCATGGTTTAGGGTTTAGGGTTAGAGTTATGTTTATGTTTAGGGTTGTGATAAAAAGGATTTGGGTTATGGTTAAGATTATGGTTTTGAGAAATAGTGTTAAGGTTACATTTATGGCCAGGGTTACATTAATGAGAAAATGATGGTTTACTTTCCAAGTAAGGGTTAGGATTAGGTTTATTGTCAGGGCTAGGATAAAGGTAAGGGTATGAGTCAATCTTATGATTAGGGTTAGGGTTATGGTTAGATTAGGGATATGATGTTAGGTTTCAAGAAAAGGTTTAAATTTAAGATTAAGCCATAGTTGGCTATAATGAACATGAGAAAAAATGGATCTAATTTCCGTTTGTGGGAAAATAATCAACTATGACTTAAACTTAAATTTAGAGATTACCCTAAACTCTAACCATAACCATAAACCTAATCCCAAACCTAACCCTAAAGAAAACACATAACCTAACCCTAATTGTAGTGTTTGAGGCTAGGCTCAAACACTATATAACCTAACCGTATATAACCTAACACATAACCTAGCACTAGAAAAAAATTATTCTCCCAAACAATCTCCTCTACTTCTATTAACGCCTACTGGAGTTGCAACATTTAACATTGGTGCTTCAACCATTCATTCAAAGCTAACAATTTCAATAAGAGATTTCAATGAACTAGAAGGGACAAGACTTACAACTTTCCAAGAAAAAATATCACATGTCAGATACATATTGATAGATGAAATGAGTTTCTTTGGGGAGAGGTTGCTTGAAAACATAGATTCCAAGCTTCAACAAGCATTCCCAAAACATAGTAACCAGAGTTTTGGAGGTGAGTTTTGGATTGAAATTGCTAACTTTGATAACTTTACATTACAATATTTTTTATTCAATTCTATTATAGTTCCTTCTATACAAATTCATACTTATCAATTTAATTAAATATTTTATATTTGGGCATATCTACATGATTTTAGTTGGAGACTTGGCACAATTACCTCCAGTAAATGACATGGCTCCATATGAAAGCAAAAGGTGAGAAAAACTACTATGGGAAGAATTAAAAATGGTCATTACATTAAGTTGTGTTTTTCGACAAGATGGACAAAACGAAGAGCAACAAATATTTCGTCAAATTCTAACAAACATTAAGGATGTCAATCCCACAATCGACAATTGGATGTTGCTTATGTCAAGAACAAATGCAAGAACCAATGCTTCAGAGAATGAAGAAATTGAAAGCAGTGTTCATTTGTAATATAATTAATGATTTAACAATATTATAATGATTTAACTAGCTTATATACCTTATATGTAATCTATATAATATAAGTCGAGATTTATCATTTTTGAGGCAAATTTTTCTTTGCTTTTTTATTTTTTGAATCTTAAGGCGAGTTGGGACAACAAGGTTCTAATGTCAAAGTCGAGTTACTCGAGGTAGCATGGGCATAGTAGCATGCAGCATAAAGAAGTGTCGATTCGTGCCAATTCATGGTGAGTTAAGGTAGGTTGCAAGGGTAAGGAAACTCTACAAGGTGAGTTGCACTCATCAAGATATTAGCCAGGCTAGCAAGAGTCTGTAAATCAAGGGAAGGTCCCTATGGGCTATTATTGGTGATGAGAAGTCAGAAATGGGGGAGTCAGCCCAGAGTACGATGTCATCCTACCGATGTCAGACCATAGGGATGCAACCAGGTTGCACCGAGAGTCCATAGCCAAACACCAAATAGAAAGGGTGTTCCATTACTTTTCCTTCTAGGAGCAAAAAAAGAAGTAGCTCCCACCTTGAGTCCCATAGTGGCTCAGGTGTTCATCATAGTCTTAGGAGTGAGGAAGTCTCATTCCACCCTGGCTATGAAGTGAGGGGTTTTGTGGTGAACCCAATGTCTCAAACCCTATGAATGCAGTAACAGGGCCATCATGGGTTAGTTCCCAGACATGTCATCGAGGGAGCTATATGTTGGAATGATTTTTTAATGACCGTCGATCATCCATTAGTTGACCCTGACCGTTCCCCGCAATCCCATGATGACCTCACCACTAAGTTTCAACTGATTGTGATATCATGGGTGAGTGCCACGTGTCTTAGCCGGCGGTGTCAAAGGAATAATCAAAGTGCTTTAATATTTATGTCGAGTTTTAATACATTATATGACAGGTTACTAAAGCAGTTGCGAGATGCACGTGCTCAAAATCGACGATGATATTATAATCTTGATGAAAAGTTTCTTGACGGTTATGTTCAATGCTGGTGACTACTATGAATGAACACAATTGCCAATGGTGGAGATCAACGGTTGCCCGCCCTCGCGTGATACAAAGATGCAAGGTGTTTATTGATTATGACATCATGGGCGAGCGCCACGTGTCTTTCCTTGGTGATGCATAATGTGGTGGGCCCTTGGTGTTGAGATGGAGATTACATCAACCTTTTGAAGACAGCTGTTCGATAACTTCTCAAACACAAGATGTGATTTTTTCCCTATTAGGAGAAGAAAAAAGAACAATGGAAAATATTTAAAAGTTGATTCTCAACATGAGAATGTATTATACTCATGAGGTAATAATAATTAAAAAATAAAAATGAATGTTATTATTGTAAGAAAAAGGATCACATAGTGTGAACTTGTATAACTCGAGCCAATGATGTTCTTGAGGGAGAACTTAAACAAAAATCAAATGATGTTAGCTTAGACTATGTATATTTGTTTGTTTCAATCAACATGTTTTGTTGTGAGGAATGTAAAACTTAACGGAGGGTGTTGGAATATTAAGATTAACATTAATAAATTCACCTTACTTAACTTGTTTATTTTTGTTATTAAATAATTAGTTATATTATTATAAGATAGTAGTTCAAATGGGAAGGTATATTTGAAAGGCTTTGTAAAAGCCATATTGTAATATATTCCCAAATGAACTCTATGATATAATTATTATTTTGAGTGTGTTTGTGTGTAGATATAAGTTCTCTTGACTTTTCCAATATATTTTGAATGCTTTATTAGCCATGACTTCATGATTAATTTTCCACTTTCGACACTACTTCTTACTAACTTTGCAAATGGAAGTTTACTTCTACTTAAAACTTGTGGTAATTTCATTAATCTCTTGCTACCTCTGGTGTTTAATTGGACTAGTTATGTCATCTAGGATTTGTTCCTCAATTTTTTTTACTTTTTTCAAAAAAAATTTATGATGGTTATACTTGTATTACCATGAATGGACATAAATTAGAGGATTTTGGGTGTTTTCATTCAACTTTTCATGTTTTCCCCTTAGCTCCTACTTTATGTGTATTTTTTATGGAAGCCTTTGGATATCTTTTGTCTAATAGTATTTCATGGAACCTTATTAAAGGTGCTACTTTTCATAACTCTATAGCCCAACTATTCAATGGTCATTTTTCTAATGACTCCTTTCTCACTCTCTTGGAGGACAAACATGACATTATTTAGGATATTCAATGCCTAGATATTTTCTGGAAAGCTTTAAGGTCAAATATATAGTGGCATAAAACTCAATGTTATAGGAAATCATTCTTAGCCAAGCCCAATTGGTTCAATTCCTATGGATAGAAGGGGGTTGATCATAAGGAAGTGTTGAGATTCCTAAGCATCTCTTTTACCTTTTAGGTTTCTCCTTCCTCTTTAAGGAAACATATCATTTCTAGAGCTGAGAAAAATTATCATATTAAATTATGAAGCCCCTTTCTTTGGCAAGGAGATTCCATGTGTGTTCAAAAATTCTTGTTGCACACATTTCCATTACTCATGTTGCTAAGAACCTTGCAAATCCTCATATTTGAAGATTGAAAAAATCCAAAGGTATATTTTATGGCCTCCCTTTAACCAAGGAAAATGGTTTCACAAAGTATCCTAGGAGTTTTATTATTTCCCTCATGACTATAATAGGCTTGGCTTACTTTATATTCACTACTCTAAATGGCACCATAATAGGCTTTCCTTGCTTTATATTCACTACTCTAAATCGCGCCATAATTTTAAATTTAATTAACATACTCTAAAACCTACCTAAACCAGGTTGTAGCTTGTCAAATTGGACAAGTGAAAGGTCAATACCAACGCTGAGGAAGATTTTGGAGGAGTGAAAACAAGGTCAATACCAGTGCCGACGAAGAGTTTGGAGCTAAAACAAGGTCAATACTAGAGCCGAGGATGAGGTTGAGGGCACTCAGGGAAAATCAACGACCAAGGGACAATGAGTACTGTAAGTTTGGCACCCCCATTCTCTTTAACCTATGATTTTCATGCCTAGTTTCCAAAGATCTTCTCGTACATTGGCCCCCCCATTCTCATAAAATGGTATAAGATAAGATAGAAAAAATAAAATAGCTTAGTCTTTCACATTTTTATAGTGATTACTAGAGGCACATAGACCAATTCTTCATAATAGAAGAATTTGATCATACTTTTCCAATGATGGTATTATGAGAAAACCTTAGGTTAAATGAATAATTCCTAGCTAAGTTCTTGAAATCATGTCCAGCCGTATAAGAGAAAACTGCTGCTATGTGTACTTGGATAACATGGAGAAAGGCTCTTTGGGCTCTTTCATCAATCTACGTATTGTTAAATTTTAGCACCTAAAAGTGAGAATGAAGAATCTTTCCTAGGATGGTGGCCAATTATGCTTCTCAACACCTAGATTACAAAATCCTTGTCAATATCATTGCCATCATAATTAAACCTATTTCTTGAGATATAGCCATAGAGGTAAAAAAATTGGCTTTCTTGATAGTAGATACATTCTAGACAATTCAATCCTTGCATCGAAGATTGTTGAATGGGCCCAACAAACTACTCGTGATGCCCTTACTATTAAGTTAAAAGTTTGACAAGGCATATGATTGCATCAAATGTCATTTCATTTATAAAAGGCTCAAATGGATTTATTTTCAACCCTAAACTATTATCACACATTCAAAATTACAAAATACCAGTTAATGAAGAACCTTCATTTGAAGGTGATGTCGTCATGACCTTTGAATGAAGAACCTTCATTCAAAAATGATGCCATGTCAAGACTTTCAAATGAAGCTATTTTTTATTTTAAATATTTCATGTCCAAAATGTTTTATAAAAGGAACCTTGGCATGAAGGACCTTCAAATGAAGACCTTAATTCAAAGGTCCTTCATTAGAGGATCCTTCATATGAAGGTTCCTTTAATGCCATCCCATTATAGATCTTAGAGTTGTTAGAGATATTTATTTTCCGAAGTAGAGATTGGACCATCAAACAGTGTCACCATGACTCTACCAAGATATCCATCAAATTGATAAACCCTAACTTAACAACCACAAATTCACAAGAAAATTGCCCTTGTCGGCCCTAGGGAATCAATTCAATGCCAAGTTTCTCGCTTTAAAATACCCCTAAATGCAATGAACCTCTATCATACCATGATGCACACCAATCCATCGAGTTACAATTCCAAGACAATGGGTGGATTGGTGGATGCCATTTCTATTTAGCCCTCAAACCCTTACATAGGCAAAATAGGGCAGTCCCTGTAAATCTGGTAAAGACGTGCCACTCTAGTCATCAAAATTCTTTACTAGTTCCTTAATCGTCATACTCAAATCATCAGGTAAGGCTTGAAAACCTTGCAGTGATTTTACAAAAACTTGAGTAGGCCTTAATGATTGGGGCTTGTTATCTCATCGAATCTAGAGGCCTTATACATAACATCTAGGTCATTGGCCCTAGGGATCCACTTCTCAACTAAAGGCAAAACTAATTCCTAATTCCTAGTAATGTTTCTTATTGAATCTAAGAATAAAGAATATAAAGAATAAACTGATGGTAATCTACCATCAACTCCCTAATTCAAATGCCTAAAAATGTGTCTACAACTTCATTTTGCTTGGCAACTACTCCCTTCTCACTTGCTTTTAGAGCTGCCTATAGCTCTCTAATCTTATTAAGCATCTACTTTTTGGTGGGATCTATAGAGTACTCAACCTCCTCTTAACCTAGCTCTAATGAAGGACTAGGAGTAGGAGTCTAGATGGGGGACATAGGAGTATAAATAATTGGAGAAGTTGGAGGTACTAATCTTGATGTAGAAGGTATGGCCAGGGTACCAGGAGCACTAGAAGACTCCCCCACATGTCTTTACTTCAACTTGTCTACCTCAGTTTGCAGCTCAACATTCCTTTGCTGCATTCTACTATACTCTCCAATAATGGTGTTATACTTCTCCATCGAACTTTTATTCTCGGGTTCTTCTCTTTCAGCTGTCTTTTGGGCCAATTTGGCCAAATTTACAGTCAAGTTTGTAGCTTCTATAGTTGAAGTTTCAGAAGCACTTTTGATTATTAACCCTCCCCTTAGGTTTGGGCTAGTATCAGTAATATAGGGCATGGGCTAACCTAAACTTAGGAAGTAATAAAGTTAGGCAAAATATTTAACTCAATTTATAAAAAGGGGCCCGACCTAGACAAAACAATGAGACATAAGTCATTTTAA
The DNA here is from genome assembly GCA_007115665.2 of Sequoiadendron giganteum. Lineage (NCBI taxonomy): Eukaryota > Viridiplantae > Streptophyta > Pinopsida > Cupressales > Cupressaceae > Sequoiadendron > Sequoiadendron giganteum. The sequence continues at coordinate 61,113,155 of CM021102.1, forward strand.
TACCCACTCCAAAAAGGTAACGGCTGAATATATCTCACCCAAGGTTTTACATGGAACATTAGGATTTTTATGAAAGCCAAGGTAAAACCCAACCTTAGGTTCCTCCCAAACAATGTGACAAGCCAAGACAAGGGAAAAACATAAATGGAATTCAAAGAAAAAGATTTGAAACTCCATCAAATCCACCATGATGCACACCAATCCACCGAGTTACAGTTCCAAGATAGTGGGTGGATTGGTGGATGTCATTTCTATTTAGCCCTCAAACCCTTACATAGGCACAACAAGGTAGTCCCTGTATTTGATTGTTTAATCCCACAAAACAGTGATTGAGAACTTCAAAACAAATGAAAATGAAAGGGAACACATATATTTATCTACACCAATGATCTCAAAACATTTCAAGGTTGTATGGATCCATACAACACAAAAGAACTTTAAAAAAATTGTAAAAACACAAAAAATTGCTTCAAGAACATGGTATTTGATATGAAATTTTGGTATCAACTCCAACAATTGCAATGGGATGGGAATACAATATGATAGATGTGGGATAAAAAACGCATCGTTTGAAACATCAAACCAATATGCAAAGATGAAAGAAAGTGTTAAACCCTTAAACTGAAAAAGTTTCTTTTAACTTTAAGTTTGTTGGGTAGCCAATTCTTTTAAGTTATCAAATCCTACCACCATACATAATCAAAATGTTGTTGTTTCAAATGACTATGAGCACTAAATTTCACTATTTGAAGATGTTGAAACCTTGTCATAGAGAATTAGAACATTGATGTGACCACTCATCCTACCTTAAAACATACCAAAAGTCTCCTAGCAATTAGACATAGGAATATTTAAGATGACTTAAAAAAAATTTATTGCCAAAGCATAAACTTATGATGCCTTTCCCAGGCCTAGTACACACTCCCTCCCCGTTAACCAATTAGACATATGGAAATTAAATGTAAATTTTCTGCTATTTTTAGTCATGTAGGTGTCCAATAAACCACTTGGTGGTGTTTCCCTTCAAGTTTATTTACTTGAATGAAGAGCAAATGTTCTTTGATTACAATTAGAGAATACATTTGACGCCTTGGTTGTGTAACTGGTGGACCATAGTCACATTTAACACTTGTTACAAAGTTTGGGAGTTAAACGTTAAGTAGATTTGATTTATGATGGACACATTTGGACGGTAGTAACAATAACTTGCAATCTATCAAGACTTGATTACCTTATAACCTGTCAAATTCTAGTGATTAAATGATAGATTAATCATAATGTCACCTTCAGATCACATCACCATGAAAGAAATTCATCCAATATCCTTATGAGTGCAAGTACCATCAAATAGGTATTTTTCAGATTTGTCTTCCTCGAGCGAGGGAAATTCGGGAAGAGAAGAGGAAAGCGAGAAATGTAGTATGTCTAAAAGAGGGAGATCAACTAGAGGTCAAAATATTAGAACAAAATTCCATAAACGCATGGAATTTTTTCTTGCTGAAGGGGGGTCATGTTCTTATGATGATGAGAGAATAGGCGACATCGAGGTGCCCTTGAGGTAAAAACATCTACAGAAATAATGGGTACCCAAGGAACTTCCTCCAATAAACACTGATATTTTTGTCAATGAGAGGATATATCGCATAGCACCATCGTCATTACATGGTTTGGGCCTATTTTGCATGGACAACATAAAGGTCTATTATGACAAAGTTACTGAGTTGATGGAGTATGTTGGACCCTGTTACAGTTACAAAGATTGGATGCAGCTGGTCCGATATGCACGAAGTATGTGTAGGTATGCACTATCAGCAAATTATATACAACTAAAAGATAAGGATCAAAATAAAGGAGTGGCTAGGTACATTGATGGGAGGCCAAAAGCATCAGAGAATATTGTAGGGTTTATAAATAGTACACGACCTGGGTCAACAAATAAGCAACCCAATTGTATATTCGAGGCCCGAGAGGGAAATCATGTATTCGTATGTGCGATAAAATCAATAACTGCAGGGGAAGAGTTGCTAATCGATTATAATTTGAATCGCTTAGATACAAAGACAATTACTATGGGGGTGGTATGTACTATATACCATTTTACCTAGCCTCCAATTAATGACTCCAATATACCATTTTATTATTATGTTTTTTTTTGTAAGTCTATTGGTTTCATTTCGGTAATGTTTTTTATATTTAATTTTTCTCATAGCGGGACATTGATCATACAAGGAAGGCTCTGGCCCAAAGTGCAGATCGTGATCCATCTTCAGGCGCTTCTATCCAACAGGTTTACCTCATTGTAATTGTACAAATTAGATATGAGCAAAATGTTTTATTATTATGTTTTTTTCATGAGTTTATTGGGTTAATTTCGATAATGTTTTTAATATTCTTGTTGCACTCGGTTGATCGGGAAAAGGCACCAGCAGTACAAGAGAACATCCATATGGAGGTGCAGTCACTATTCTGTGATGATGACATCGCATTTTCCACAAACCCTATGGATATGATGAGGAAGGCCCAAAAAAATGCAATGAAGAAATCCTTAAGTTGGTATTCATAGTGCCTCAAATAGATGAGATAAGAGAAAGGGTTAAAATATTGTCTGAGAGAGCACAGAACTTGCAAGTAAGTTGTCATGAGATCTTTAATTATAACATAAGTTCATTCATAGTTTTATATTTTGTACTCTTTTATGTCATGACTAAAATATGTGTTGTTTTTACAGGATTATTTGCGTCCTCATCATGCTGTTGGCCATGATCAAGGTACTGCAAGTGTTTCCCAAGAAGTAGGGGATGGTACAAGTGTCAATCTTGGTCTTCTTGTGCATACAACACATCATCCGGCCCCATCATCCATGCCTATATTGTCGACTGAAATGTCGGAAACACATACCATGCAGGCATTCGATAGTCCACCATCTGGCCGCGAACACATGCCACTATATGTTTCAGTACCTGTGGATACAGAGGCCTCTAGTACTGGTGATGTTTTAGTAGCATTTCTTGGATCTTCCTGTATTACTAGTACGGGAACATTTTCGGTCACATTTGTGGTGACCGAGGATTTCCTTCCCATAAAGATAGAGAAGGTCCTAGGTACTTTAAAATGTTTTAATTATTATTATATATAATCCAATTGAAATTTACTTATTGATCACTCTTTATAGACTAATGATCCCATGATCATTTCATAAGAAATGATGTTTTTTATAAACATCTAAATGATATTACATTGAAGCTCTTCGGGCCCACCATACGTACACGGTGGAATGCCCAAAATCAAGATTTAAAAGATGGGATCATTAACCGTTTAGTTATGTTGTTCGGTGATAAAAAAATTCAACCAAACCAAGGTCCTTAAGAAAGTTGGTACCTATCTAAAGTATGTGAGGGACCAATATAGGTCACATGTAGAGAAGAACAGAAAGTATGAGCATCCCCCCATGATTCTGGAAAGGGAGTGGAAGGACTTGGTGTCAGATGGAAAGGAGAAGGCTGAAAAGAAGAAAGGAAAGACACCACCAGGCCAAGCAAGGTATGTGATACTATCAACAATTTAATTATATACTGATTACTCTTTCTTTTTACATAATCTAACGTATTTCAAATTTTTCATAGGCTGCCTGACACATCGAAGGCAACAAAGGCAAGACTAGAAAAACACGGGAAGCACAAACTTGGCTCTGGTGGTTATATGAAAATAGCCGCATGATTTGTAAGTATCAATAAATGAAATATTGCATCCAAATAATAAATTGCAAACAATTTTGGTTTTATCACACCATAGAAGCAAAATTCATGATCGCATGCAAAAATGCAGGGCTTTGATTTCAACAGAGTTCCCATAGAAGAGGACCTAAAGATTGTCTTCCACCAAGGCTATGGAGCCCTAACTAAATAGCTAAGATTCTCAACTAGGCAAACACAATCTTCCACTGCATCCAACACGCAGGTAAATAAAACCAATAAAGTTTATTTCAAATTGAAAACTTGTGCAATCTGTTCAATATTAATTTCCACCATAATAATGTGCCTATTTTTTTTACACAGATACGCAATGATAATACTGCACATGACATTGGAATGCAGCCTGGTGATGGTGGAGCACAACCTACCGATGAAGGCCATGGTGTGCATCCCGGTACTAGATGTATTCATGTGCTATACAAAACGCAGTATGGATTAATACAATTAAACATCTTTAATTGCATTTGGTGTATTAATCAATGTCACCTTTCATGTTTCAACTTTAGAGCATGTAGAGCGCGATCAACATGTTGAGCATGATCAGGCTAGACAAGATCTTGAACATGATGTGGCTCCATCAGGTAAAGAGGACCACTCTAATGTTCTTTTAAACATATTTAATTACAATTGGTGTATTAATTAATGTAATCTTTCGTGTTTCAACTCCAGATCAGGATTTAGAGGGTGTTCAACATGTTGAGCATGAGGCTATAAGACAATATCAGGAACATGATGTGGCCCAATCAGGTAAAGAGCACCACTCTGATGTTGTTTTAATTAATGCAATATGTGTAACAATAAAACATATCAATTTAACATTTCTTTGCTATTGCAGCAGACCCCCCCTTGCAGTCGTGTCCACGTTGTGAGTACACGAATAGGCATACATTAAGATCATGCGCATAGCTCGGAACAACTAAAGGGGGGACAGATGATTTTGAAAATGATACTCCACTTCAACTTTTTTTAGCTACAAAAAATAAACAAAAAAAAAAGTGATTGTAATCATATTATGACAACCATATTTTTGATAATATGTAAAAACTGAAAAAATGAATGTTACATGTTAATGAATGAATGTGAATATGTTAATGAATAAATGCTATATGTTAATGAATGAATGTTATATGTTATTAATGGATGAATGAATGAATGTGAATATGTTAATGAATGAATGTTATATGTTATTAATGCAGGATGAATGAATGAATGTTATATGTTATTAATGGATGAATGAATGATTAATGTTATATGATCGGGTATGGGGAATTGAGAGTGATGTGAAGGGGGGGGAGGGGCCAAATGAGCTTCCACCTTCATGTGGTTGGCCCTGTTAAGTAGACAATATTAAACTATTCTCAAAACAAGGAGAAGCTCAATAAGGTAAGTAATGCACTTTTCAATATAAGAAATGCATCATTTGAAGCATCAAATCAATATGCAAAGATGAAAGAAAGTGCTAAATTTTCACTATGAACATTGTGTTGTGTGTGGATTTGGATCATAATGTAATGGTTTTTTATTTTTATCTTAGTGGTCTCTAAAATTTGACTTTTGTGCATAACAGGTTAGTGGAAAATTTGACAGCTCTGAAGGGTTTAGAGGCTCAATTGAGATAGATACACGGATATTTGGATCTTTTTGTTGATGGGAGGCTTCCACTTAACCATGAAATTTTGTACCATCTGCAGGTATGCTAAAATATCTCTACTTACATTCATTCAACTTACTGTAATATAATATCTGATCACAAAAAATCTCCTGTTCATTATTCTTACATGGATTTTCATGCCCTGTTCCAAAGCACATGTTTTAAAATAGGAAAGAAGGATGCTGGAAAGGGTTAAGGAATTTGGCTTTACACCTGCCAATTGCATAGTTTACTTCATTCATCCAACATATTGCCAATGCGTTTCACAATTGTTGGAATCATATCCTATAATTATAGAACTAGTAAAATTAAAATATGTAAGTTTCAAATATGGCATTACATATCTTTCTATGAATTTTTGAAAGAAAATATCAAAATGGAGAAGTATTAACAAAATAATTTGCATAATTTCTAAGAGATCAAAGAATTTTTTTGCAGAGTTATCTTGAATATATTTAAGACAAAAGTAACTTATAGAGATTGAAGCAGAATATCGGTAGTCTAAAATCACCAGTCAACACATCTTAGTAGTATCTCAATTAAAGAGAAATAGGTCCACTATCCATTAGCCAGTAAAAAAATAAAATCAATTCATAAGATTATTTTGTTTTAATAGGGTTGACTGGTTGCTTCTTTCTTTTTGATTGTCAGGAAGTCATCAATATACACTTGGTTTTCCTGCCTTCTCTTGCCTCATGGCTAGAGAGTTTCTGCAGAAGGCATTACTATCTCTTTTGGCAACAATTGATCAAATTGGATTCATGGGGTCTTAAAGAGAAGGCTCTCAAACATGGAGATCATGAGTGGGACCAGGTAAAACCATTCATAATCATGCTCATATTGTTTTATTGACTGTCTAAGAGCTAAGTATCCAAGATAACATTCTGTATTTTTCTATTGAATTTCCAAAGTGAGAATAATTTTGGGTTTGCAATCCTATTTTTTAATACACTAGCTAAGTATCGAAGACGCACTGCAGGTACTCTTTCTCACCAAATTTCTCATTTTCCACAAATTTAGATTCTAGTGTGTAGTTTAATATTCACTAGTTTGATTTTTCTTTTTTAGCAAAATTAGAATCTAGTTCGTAGGTTGTGCTTGCTATCCATGACAGTCCCCTTGATCTCATGACTCATCATAGGTTTTATATTTTGCTCCAATTGTTGATCAACATCAAATGTGGCCATCATAATATCATCCATAGCCTCTATATTCTACAATGATTCATTGCTCATTTCTCATAAATAGTAACCAAATAATGCAGGCCTAGAGCTTGGACTGCAGATGTATGCAAAAAATGATAAATCCTTGCCTATGTAAGCCTAATTAAACACAACAACTGACATGTTGTTTGATATTTTAAATAGTCATATGACTGTCCTTTTTCTACCTTGCAAACACTTACTCAATGCATACAATAATTTATTGAAATGCAAAGTTGAATGGCCTCTTAACTCTTGACACTAATGTCATTGCATTTGTCCAAACAGGGTTAATCATATTGTGATCTAAATTTTCATAATGAATTCTTCCAATCTGAGCATTGATGACAATCCATCTTGTCTTTTACTACCCCTATTAAATGCTCATGGTCTTGGCACATCAACTTTCTCTCTTTGATTGACCTATCCTTATGTCCTATCATTATCCCTATGGATGCACTTTGGAGCCTCCTACTACTTTTATATATCGCCCAGAGTCACCCCGATAAGTATTTTAATCCATTTGTATCTTCATCGACAAGAGATCATGTATCGCTAGGATATTCTATAGTTTCCCCGACGTGGTGAGTCTCCTCGATGATTATTCTTTCAATCTCAACTATGTCACCAAGATTCCTACTGATGTAATATTATCAACATCACATAGCGGGTCGGGTAGACATTCAGAACTTACTCCAATGGTATATGTCTTGCCGATATGCTTCCCTCGTGTTTCATAGATGAGACAAGATGTGTATCTCGCCGATGAAACATCATCGCTAAGACCAAAATCCAG
>CM021102.1:61120655-61163086 GCA_007115665.2 Sequoiadendron giganteum
ATAACAAAATAGACACTAAAATAAATTGAGAGATTACAATTCTTTGAGACATTTTGAAAAATAGTTCACAAGATTTTTCTATCCTTCCACATTTTGTATAAATTTTAAAAGGGCATCTACAACCACAAAATTTGAAAAAATTCATCTTCATATTATGCTTTGATGGATGTCTATACCTTGTTCCAAATCTCCCATATTAAGGAAACCAATAAGGATTTTGGTGAAGGTTGTGGAATTTTTCTTTGCATCTACCAATTGCATTTGTTTGAAAGTTTCTAAAACCTTTTCAACAAATCCATTGTGTATATTCTAAAATCATTATAGTACACAATTTCACATTTATTTGGCTTTGCATCTACCAATTGTATTTTCTTGAATTTCCCTACAATATTTTCAATGTAGATCTCTTTTGTGGATATCTTATATTAGTCCTTGTAGTCCACATCACTTTTTTTTTTGAAGAAACTATTACCATATATTTCTTATTTATGTTCTTATTTTGCATACATGTTTATAAGTTTGATATTACAATTAATAATATTAATTTTGGCAAGACATTAAAATATTTTGTTGATTTTAAAAGTATATGCATTCCAATGTAAAAATGCCAACAATGGAAGCAATGATTGTAACACATTAATTTTTATGTAGTATCCAATTCAAAGGATCATGTTACAATTTAGGGTTATGATTGGGTATTTAATTAGGGGTAGGATTTAGTGTTTGGGTTAGTGTTAGGTTTAGAGTTAGGGTTAGGGTTAGGAAAAATAATGTTAGGATTGGGGTTAGATTAGGGTTTATGTTTTATGGTTAGGGTTAGATTTAGAGTTTTGGTTATGGTTGGGATTAGATATGAAATTAGGGTTAGGGTTTAGGATTACAATTAGGGATTATAGTATTAGGGCTATATTTAGAATTAAGTTTTAGGGTTATTGTTATGATTAAGGGTTGTTTTTATATTTGGCTTAGAGTTGGGGTTAGGATTAGGGCCAGGGATAGGGCTAGGGTTAGGTTTAGGGATAGGTTTAGGGTTATTAGAGTGAATGCAACTAATTAATAAAAGAAAAAATATTTAGGGTTAGGATTGGGGTTATATTTTTGGTTGTGGTTAGGGTTATAAAGATAGGATAAAGGTGAGGGTTAGGGTCAAGGTTAAGGTTTTGAGAAAAAGGGTTAGGTTATGATTAGGGTTAGGGCTAGGTTTAAGATTTGGATTATAGTTTAGGGTGTAGAATTTGTCTTTAGTTTAGGGTTAAATTTAGGGTTAAGGTTAGGGTGTAAGTTAAGGTTAGTGTTAGGGTTAGATTAGAATTAGGATCATGGTTTAGGGTTTAGTGTTAGGGTTGTGTTTATGTTTAGGGTTACAATTAAGATCATGGTTTAGGGTTTAGGGTTAGAGTTATGTTTATGTTTAGGGTTGTGATAAAAAGGATTTGGGTTATGGTTAAGATTATGGTTTTGAGAAATAGTGCTAGGGTTAAAGTTATGGCCAGGGTTACATTAATGAGAAAATGATGGTTTACTTTCCAAGTAAGGGTTAGGATTAGGTTTATTGTCAGGGCTAGGGTTAAGGTTAGGGCATGAGTCAATCTTATGATTAGGGTTAGGGTTATGGTTAGATTAGGGATATGATGTTAGGTTTCAAGAAAAGGTTTAAATTTAAGATTAAGCCATAGTTGGCTATAATGAACATGAGAAAAAATGGATCTAATTTCCGTTTGTGGGAAAATAATCAACTATGACTTAAACTTAAATTTAGAGATTACCCTAAACTCTAACCATAACCATAAACCTAATCCCAAACCTAACCCTAAAGAAAACACATAACCTAACCCTAATTGTAGTGTTTGAGGCTAGGCTCAAACACTATATAACCTAACCGTATATAACCTAACACATAACCTAGCACTAGAAAAAAATTATTCTCCCAAACAATCTCCTCTACTTCTATTAACGCCTACTGGAGTTGCAACATTTAACATTGGTGCTTCAACCATTCATTCAAAGCTAACAATTTCAATAAGAGATTTCAATGAACTAGAAGGGACAAGACTTACAACTTTCCAAGAAAAAATATCACATGTCAGATACATATTGATAGATGAAATGAGTTTCTTTGGGGAGAGGTTGCTTGAAAACATAGATTCCAAGCTTCAACAAGCATTCCCAAAACATAGTAACCAGAGTTTTGGAGGTGAGTTTTGGATTGAAATTGCTAACTTTGATAACTTTACATTACAATATTTTTTATTCAATTCTATTATAGTTCCTTCTATACAAATTCATACTTATCAATTTAATTAAATATTTTATATTTGGGCATATCTACATGATTTTAGTTGGAGACTTGGCACAATTACCTCCAGTAAATGACATGGCTCCATATGAAAGCAAAAGGTGAGAAAAACTACTATGGGAAGAATTAAAAATGGTCATTACATTAAGTTGTGTTTTTCGACAAGATGGACAAAACGAAGAGCAACAAATATTTCGTCAAATTCTAACAAACATTAAGGATGTCAATCCCACAATCGACAATTGGATGTTGCTTATGTCAAGAACAAATGCAAGAACCAATGCTTCAGAGAATGAAGAAATTGAAAGCAGTGTTCATTTGTAATATAATTAATGATTTAACAATATTATAATGATTTAACTAGCTTATATACCTTATATGTAATCTATATAATATAAGTCGAGATTTATCATTTTTGAGGCAAATTTTTCTTTGCTTTTTTATTTTTTGAATCTTAAGGCGAGTTGGGACAACAAGGTTCTAATGTCAAAGTCGAGTTACTCGAGGTAGCATGGGCATAGTAGCATGCAGCATAAAGAAGTGTCGATTCGTGCCAATTCATGGTGAGTTAAGGTAGGTTGCAAGGGTAAGGAAACTCTACAAGGTGAGTTGCACTCATCAAGATATTAGCCAGGCTAGCAAGAGTCTGTAAATCAAGGGAAGGTCCCTATGGGCTATTATTGGTGATGAGAAGTCAGAAATGGGGGAGTCAGCCCAGAGTACGATGTCATCCTACCGATGTCAGACCATAGGGATGCAACCAGGTTGCACCGAGAGTCCATAGCCAAACACCAAATAGAAAGGGTGTTCCATTACTTTTCCTTCTAGGAGCAAAAAAAGAAGTAGCTCCCACCTTGAGTCCCATAGTGGCTCAGGTGTTCATCATAGTCTTAGGAGTGAGGAAGTCTCATTCCACCCTGGCTATGAAGTGAGGGGTTTTGTGGTGAACCCAATGTCTCAAACCCTATGAATGCAGTAACAGGGCCATCATGGGTTAGTTCCCAGACATGTCATCGAGGGAGCTATATGTTGGAATGATTTTTTAATGACCGTCGATCATCCATTAGTTGACCCTGACCGTTCCCCGCAATCCCATGATGACCTCACCACTAAGTTTCAACTGATTGTGATATCATGGGTGAGTGCCACGTGTCTTAGCCGGCGGTGTCAAAGGAATAATCAAAGTGCTTTAATATTTATGTCGAGTTTTAATACATTATATGACAGGTTACTAAAGCAGTTGCGAGATGCACGTGCTCAAAATCGACGATGATATTATAATCTTGATGAAAAGTTTCTTGACGGTTATGTTCAATGCTGGTGACTACTATGAATGAACACAATTGCCAATGGTGGAGATCAACGGTTGCCCGCCCTCGCGTGATACAAAGATGCAAGGTGTTTATTGATTATGACATCATGGGCGAGCGCCACGTGTCTTTCCTTGGTGATGCATAATGTGGTGGGCCCTTGGTGTTGAGATGGAGATTACATCAACCTTTTGAAGACAGCTGTTCGATAACTTCTCAAACACAAGATGTGATTTTTTCCCTATTAGGAGAAGAAAAAAGAACAATGGAAAATATTTAAAAGTTGATTCTCAACATGAGAATGTATTATACTCATGAGGTAATAATAATTAAAAAATAAAAATGAATGTTATTATTGTAAGAAAAAGGATCACATAGTGTGAACTTGTATAACTCGAGCCAATGATGTTCTTGAGGGAGAACTTAAACAAAAATCAAATGATGTTAGCTTAGACTATGTATATTTGTTTGTTTCAATCAACATGTTTTGTTGTGAGGAATGTAAAACTTAACGGAGGGTGTTGGAATATTAAGATTAACATTAATAAATTCACCTTACTTAACTTGTTTATTTTTGTTATTAAATAATTAGTTATATTATTATAAGATAGTAGTTCAAATGGGAAGGTATATTTGAAAGGCTTTGTAAAAGCCATATTGTAATATATTCCCAAATGAACTCTATGATATAATTATTATTTTGAGTGTGTTTGTGTGTAGATATAAGTTCTCTTGACTTTTCCAATATATTTTGAATGCTTTATTAGCCATGACTTCATGATTAATTTTCCACTTTCGACACTACTTCTTACTAACTTTGCAAATGGAAGTTTACTTCTACTTAAAACTTGTGGTAATTTCATTAATCTCTTGCTACCTCTGGTGTTTAATTGGACTAGTTATGTCATCTAGGATTTGTTCCTCAATTTTTTTTACTTTTTTCAAAAAAAATTTATGATGGTTATACTTGTATTACCATGAATGGACATAAATTAGAGGATTTTGGGTGTTTTCATTCAACTTTTCATGTTTTCCCCTTAGCTCCTACTTTATGTGTATTTTTTATGGAAGCCTTTGGATATCTTTTGTCTAATAGTATTTCATGGAACCTTATTAAAGGTGCTACTTTTCATAACTCTATAGCCCAACTATTCAATGGTCATTTTTCTAATGACTCCTTTCTCACTCTCTTGGAGGACAAACATGACATTATTTAGGATATTCAATGCCTAGATATTTTCTGGAAAGCTTTAAGGTCAAATATATAGTGGCATAAAACTCAATGTTATAGGAAATCATTCTTAGCCAAGCCCAATTGGTTCAATTCCTATGGATAGAAGGGGGTTGATCATAAGGAAGTGTTGAGATTCCTAAGCATCTCTTTTACCTTTTAGGTTTCTCCTTCCTCTTTAAGGAAACATATCATTTCTAGAGCTGAGAAAAATTATCATATTAAATTATGAAGCCCCTTTCTTTGGCAAGGAGATTCCATGTGTGTTCAAAAATTCTTGTTGCACACATTTCCATTACTCATGTTGCTAAGAACCTTGCAAATCCTCATATTTGAAGATTGAAAAAATCCAAAGGTATATTTTATGGCCTCCCTTTAACCAAGGAAAATGGTTTCACAAAGTATCCTAGGAGTTTTATTATTTCCCTCATGACTATAATAGGCTTGGCTTACTTTATATTCACTACTCTAAATGGCACCATAATAGGCTTTCCTTGCTTTATATTCACTACTCTAAATCGCGCCATAATTTTAAATTTAATTAACATACTCTAAAACCTACCTAAACCAGGTTGTAGCTTGTCAAATTGGACAAGTGAAAGGTCAATACCAACGCTGAGGAAGATTTTGGAGGAGTGAAAACAAGGTCAATACCAGTGCCGACGAAGAGTTTGGAGCTAAAACAAGGTCAATACTAGAGCCGAGGATGAGGTTGAGGGCACTCAGGGAAAATCAACGACCAAGGGACAATGAGTACTGTAAGTTTGGCACCCCCATTCTCTTTAACCTATGATTTTCATGCCTAGTTTCCAAAGATCTTCTCGTACATTGGCCCCCCCATTCTCATAAAATGGTATAAGATAAGATAGAAAAAATAAAATAGCTTAGTCTTTCACATTTTTATAGTGATTACTAGAGGCACATAGACCAATTCTTCATAATAGAAGAATTTGATCATACTTTTCCAATGATGGTATTATGAGAAAACCTTAGGTTAAATGAATAATTCCTAGCTAAGTTCTTGAAATCATGTCCAGCCGTATAAGAGAAAACTGCTGCTATGTGTACTTGGATAACATGGAGAAAGGCTCTTTGGGCTCTTTCATCAATCTACGTATTGTTAAATTTTAGCACCTAAAAGTGAGAATGAAGAATCTTTCCTAGGATGGTGGCCAATTATGCTTCTCAACACCTAGATTACAAAATCCTTGTCAATATCATTGCCATCATAATTAAACCTATTTCTTGAGATATAGCCATAGAGGTAAAAAAATTGGCTTTCTTGATAGTAGATACATTCTAGACAATTCAATCCTTGCATCGAAGATTGTTGAATGGGCCCAACAAACTACTCGTGATGCCCTTACTATTAAGTTAAAAGTTTGACAAGGCATATGATTGCATCAAATGTCATTTCATTTATAAAAGGCTCAAATGGATTTATTTTCAACCCTAAACTATTATCACACATTCAAAATTACAAAATACCAGTTAATGAAGAACCTTCATTTGAAGGTGATGTCGTCATGACCTTTGAATGAAGAACCTTCATTCAAAAATGATGCCATGTCAAGACTTTCAAATGAAGCTATTTTTTATTTTAAATATTTCATGTCCAAAATGTTTTATAAAAGGAACCTTGGCATGAAGGACCTTCAAATGAAGACCTTAATTCAAAGGTCCTTCATTAGAGGATCCTTCATATGAAGGTTCCTTTAATGCCATCCCATTATAGATCTTAGAGTTGTTAGAGATATTTATTTTCCGAAGTAGAGATTGGACCATCAAACAGTGTCACCATGACTCTACCAAGATATCCATCAAATTGATAAACCCTAACTTAACAACCACAAATTCACAAGAAAATTGCCCTTGTCGGCCCTAGGGAATCAATTCAATGCCAAGTTTCTCGCTTTAAAATACCCCTAAATGCAATGAACCTCTATCATACCATGATGCACACCAATCCATCGAGTTACAATTCCAAGACAATGGGTGGATTGGTGGATGCCATTTCTATTTAGCCCTCAAACCCTTACATAGGCAAAATAGGGCAGTCCCTGTAAATCTGGTAAAGACGTGCCACTCTAGTCATCAAAATTCTTTACTAGTTCCTTAATCGTCATACTCAAATCATCAGGTAAGGCTTGAAAACCTTGCAGTGATTTTACAAAAACTTGAGTAGGCCTTAATGATTGGGGCTTGTTATCTCATCGAATCTAGAGGCCTTATACATAACATCTAGGTCATTGGCCCTAGGGATCCACTTCTCAACTAAAGGCAAAACTAATTCCTAATTCCTAGTAATGTTTCTTATTGAATCTAAGAATAAAGAATATAAAGAATAAACTGATGGTAATCTACCATCAACTCCCTAATTCAAATGCCTAAAAATGTGTCTACAACTTCATTTTGCTTGGCAACTACTCCCTTCTCACTTGCTTTTAGAGCTGCCTATAGCTCTCTAATCTTATTAAGCATCTACTTTTTGGTGGGATCTATAGAGTACTCAACCTCCTCTTAACCTAGCTCTAATGAAGGACTAGGAGTAGGAGTCTAGATGGGGGACATAGGAGTATAAATAATTGGAGAAGTTGGAGGTACTAATCTTGATGTAGAAGGTATGGCCAGGGTACCAGGAGCACTAGAAGACTCCCCCACATGTCTTTACTTCAACTTGTCTACCTCAGTTTGCAGCTCAACATTCCTTTGCTGCATTCTACTATACTCTCCAATAATGGTGTTATACTTCTCCATCGAACTTTTATTCTCGGGTTCTTCTCTTTCAGCTGTCTTTTGGGCCAATTTGGCCAAATTTACAGTCAAGTTTGTAGCTTCTATAGTTGAAGTTTCAGAAGCACTTTTGATTATTAACCCTCCCCTTAGGTTTGGGCTAGTATCAGTAATATAGGGCATGGGCTAACCTAAACTTAGGAAGTAATAAAGTTAGGCAAAATATTTAACTCAATTTATAAAAAGGGGCCCGACCTAGACAAAACAATGAGACATAAGTCATTTTAATACCCACTCCAAAAAGGTAACGGCTGAATATATCTCACCCAAGGTTTTACATGGAACATTAGGATTTTTATGAAAGCCAAGGTAAAACCCAACCTTAGGTTCCTCCCAAACAATGTGACAAGCCAAGACAAGGGAAAAACATAAATGGAATTCAAAGAAAAAGATTTGAAACTCCATCAAATCCACCATGATGCACACCAATCCACCGAGTTACAGTTCCAAGATAGTGGGTGGATTGGTGGATGTCATTTCTATTTAGCCCTCAAACCCTTACATAGGCACAACAAGGTAGTCCCTGTATTTGATTGTTTAATCCCACAAAACAGTGATTGAGAACTTCAAAACAAATGAAAATGAAAGGGAACACATATATTTATCTACACCAATGATCTCAAAACATTTCAAGGTTGTATGGATCCATACAACACAAAAGAACTTTAAAAAAATTGTAAAAACACAAAAAATTGCTTCAAGAACATGGTATTTGATATGAAATTTTGGTATCAACTCCAACAATTGCAATGGGATGGGAATACAATATGATAGATGTGGGATAAAAAACGCATCGTTTGAAACATCAAACCAATATGCAAAGATGAAAGAAAGTGTTAAACCCTTAAACTGAAAAAGTTTCTTTTAACTTTAAGTTTGTTGGGTAGCCAATTCTTTTAAGTTATCAAATCCTACCACCATACATAATCAAAATGTTGTTGTTTCAAATGACTATGAGCACTAAATTTCACTATTTGAAGATGTTGAAACCTTGTCATAGAGAATTAGAACATTGATGTGACCACTCATCCTACCTTAAAACATACCAAAAGTCTCCTAGCAATTAGACATAGGAATATTTAAGATGACTTAAAAAAAATTTATTGCCAAAGCATAAACTTATGATGCCTTTCCCAGGCCTAGTACACACTCCCTCCCCGTTAACCAATTAGACATATGGAAATTAAATGTAAATTTTCTGCTATTTTTAGTCATGTAGGTGTCCAATAAACCACTTGGTGGTGTTTCCCTTCAAGTTTATTTACTTGAATGAAGAGCAAATGTTCTTTGATTACAATTAGAGAATACATTTGACGCCTTGGTTGTGTAACTGGTGGACCATAGTCACATTTAACACTTGTTACAAAGTTTGGGAGTTAAACGTTAAGTAGATTTGATTTATGATGGACACATTTGGACGGTAGTAACAATAACTTGCAATCTATCAAGACTTGATTACCTTATAACCTGTCAAATTCTAGTGATTAAATGATAGATTAATCATAATGTCACCTTCAGATCACATCACCATGAAAGAAATTCATCCAATATCCTTATGAGTGCAAGTACCATCAAATAGGTATTTTTCAGATTTGTCTTCCTCGAGCGAGGGAAATTCGGGAAGAGAAGAGGAAAGCGAGAAATGTAGTATGTCTAAAAGAGGGAGATCAACTAGAGGTCAAAATATTAGAACAAAATTCCATAAACGCATGGAATTTTTTCTTGCTGAAGGGGGGTCATGTTCTTATGATGATGAGAGAATAGGCGACATCGAGGTGCCCTTGAGGTAAAAACATCTACAGAAATAATGGGTACCCAAGGAACTTCCTCCAATAAACACTGATATTTTTGTCAATGAGAGGATATATCGCATAGCACCATCGTCATTACATGGTTTGGGCCTATTTTGCATGGACAACATAAAGGTCTATTATGACAAAGTTACTGAGTTGATGGAGTATGTTGGACCCTGTTACAGTTACAAAGATTGGATGCAGCTGGTCCGATATGCACGAAGTATGTGTAGGTATGCACTATCAGCAAATTATATACAACTAAAAGATAAGGATCAAAATAAAGGAGTGGCTAGGTACATTGATGGGAGGCCAAAAGCATCAGAGAATATTGTAGGGTTTATAAATAGTACACGACCTGGGTCAACAAATAAGCAACCCAATTGTATATTCGAGGCCCGAGAGGGAAATCATGTATTCGTATGTGCGATAAAATCAATAACTGCAGGGGAAGAGTTGCTAATCGATTATAATTTGAATCGCTTAGATACAAAGACAATTACTATGGGGGTGGTATGTACTATATACCATTTTACCTAGCCTCCAATTAATGACTCCAATATACCATTTTATTATTATGTTTTTTTTTGTAAGTCTATTGGTTTCATTTCGGTAATGTTTTTTATATTTAATTTTTCTCATAGCGGGACATTGATCATACAAGGAAGGCTCTGGCCCAAAGTGCAGATCGTGATCCATCTTCAGGCGCTTCTATCCAACAGGTTTACCTCATTGTAATTGTACAAATTAGATATGAGCAAAATGTTTTATTATTATGTTTTTTTCATGAGTTTATTGGGTTAATTTCGATAATGTTTTTAATATTCTTGTTGCACTCGGTTGATCGGGAAAAGGCACCAGCAGTACAAGAGAACATCCATATGGAGGTGCAGTCACTATTCTGTGATGATGACATCGCATTTTCCACAAACCCTATGGATATGATGAGGAAGGCCCAAAAAAATGCAATGAAGAAATCCTTAAGTTGGTATTCATAGTGCCTCAAATAGATGAGATAAGAGAAAGGGTTAAAATATTGTCTGAGAGAGCACAGAACTTGCAAGTAAGTTGTCATGAGATCTTTAATTATAACATAAGTTCATTCATAGTTTTATATTTTGTACTCTTTTATGTCATGACTAAAATATGTGTTGTTTTTACAGGATTATTTGCGTCCTCATCATGCTGTTGGCCATGATCAAGGTACTGCAAGTGTTTCCCAAGAAGTAGGGGATGGTACAAGTGTCAATCTTGGTCTTCTTGTGCATACAACACATCATCCGGCCCCATCATCCATGCCTATATTGTCGACTGAAATGTCGGAAACACATACCATGCAGGCATTCGATAGTCCACCATCTGGCCGCGAACACATGCCACTATATGTTTCAGTACCTGTGGATACAGAGGCCTCTAGTACTGGTGATGTTTTAGTAGCATTTCTTGGATCTTCCTGTATTACTAGTACGGGAACATTTTCGGTCACATTTGTGGTGACCGAGGATTTCCTTCCCATAAAGATAGAGAAGGTCCTAGGTACTTTAAAATGTTTTAATTATTATTATATATAATCCAATTGAAATTTACTTATTGATCACTCTTTATAGACTAATGATCCCATGATCATTTCATAAGAAATGATGTTTTTTATAAACATCTAAATGATATTACATTGAAGCTCTTCGGGCCCACCATACGTACACGGTGGAATGCCCAAAATCAAGATTTAAAAGATGGGATCATTAACCGTTTAGTTATGTTGTTCGGTGATAAAAAAATTCAACCAAACCAAGGTCCTTAAGAAAGTTGGTACCTATCTAAAGTATGTGAGGGACCAATATAGGTCACATGTAGAGAAGAACAGAAAGTATGAGCATCCCCCCATGATTCTGGAAAGGGAGTGGAAGGACTTGGTGTCAGATGGAAAGGAGAAGGCTGAAAAGAAGAAAGGAAAGACACCACCAGGCCAAGCAAGGTATGTGATACTATCAACAATTTAATTATATACTGATTACTCTTTCTTTTTACATAATCTAACGTATTTCAAATTTTTCATAGGCTGCCTGACACATCGAAGGCAACAAAGGCAAGACTAGAAAAACACGGGAAGCACAAACTTGGCTCTGGTGGTTATATGAAAATAGCCGCATGATTTGTAAGTATCAATAAATGAAATATTGCATCCAAATAATAAATTGCAAACAATTTTGGTTTTATCACACCATAGAAGCAAAATTCATGATCGCATGCAAAAATGCAGGGCTTTGATTTCAACAGAGTTCCCATAGAAGAGGACCTAAAGATTGTCTTCCACCAAGGCTATGGAGCCCTAACTAAATAGCTAAGATTCTCAACTAGGCAAACACAATCTTCCACTGCATCCAACACGCAGGTAAATAAAACCAATAAAGTTTATTTCAAATTGAAAACTTGTGCAATCTGTTCAATATTAATTTCCACCATAATAATGTGCCTATTTTTTTTACACAGATACGCAATGATAATACTGCACATGACATTGGAATGCAGCCTGGTGATGGTGGAGCACAACCTACCGATGAAGGCCATGGTGTGCATCCCGGTACTAGATGTATTCATGTGCTATACAAAACGCAGTATGGATTAATACAATTAAACATCTTTAATTGCATTTGGTGTATTAATCAATGTCACCTTTCATGTTTCAACTTTAGAGCATGTAGAGCGCGATCAACATGTTGAGCATGATCAGGCTAGACAAGATCTTGAACATGATGTGGCTCCATCAGGTAAAGAGGACCACTCTAATGTTCTTTTAAACATATTTAATTACAATTGGTGTATTAATTAATGTAATCTTTCGTGTTTCAACTCCAGATCAGGATTTAGAGGGTGTTCAACATGTTGAGCATGAGGCTATAAGACAATATCAGGAACATGATGTGGCCCAATCAGGTAAAGAGCACCACTCTGATGTTGTTTTAATTAATGCAATATGTGTAACAATAAAACATATCAATTTAACATTTCTTTGCTATTGCAGCAGACCCCCCCTTGCAGTCGTGTCCACGTTGTGAGTACACGAATAGGCATACATTAAGATCATGCGCATAGCTCGGAACAACTAAAGGGGGGACAGATGATTTTGAAAATGATACTCCACTTCAACTTTTTTTAGCTACAAAAAATAAACAAAAAAAAAAGTGATTGTAATCATATTATGACAACCATATTTTTGATAATATGTAAAAACTGAAAAAATGAATGTTACATGTTAATGAATGAATGTGAATATGTTAATGAATAAATGCTATATGTTAATGAATGAATGTTATATGTTATTAATGGATGAATGAATGAATGTGAATATGTTAATGAATGAATGTTATATGTTATTAATGCAGGATGAATGAATGAATGTTATATGTTATTAATGGATGAATGAATGATTAATGTTATATGATCGGGTATGGGGAATTGAGAGTGATGTGAAGGGGGGGGAGGGGCCAAATGAGCTTCCACCTTCATGTGGTTGGCCCTGTTAAGTAGACAATATTAAACTATTCTCAAAACAAGGAGAAGCTCAATAAGGTAAGTAATGCACTTTTCAATATAAGAAATGCATCATTTGAAGCATCAAATCAATATGCAAAGATGAAAGAAAGTGCTAAATTTTCACTATGAACATTGTGTTGTGTGTGGATTTGGATCATAATGTAATGGTTTTTTATTTTTATCTTAGTGGTCTCTAAAATTTGACTTTTGTGCATAACAGGTTAGTGGAAAATTTGACAGCTCTGAAGGGTTTAGAGGCTCAATTGAGATAGATACACGGATATTTGGATCTTTTTGTTGATGGGAGGCTTCCACTTAACCATAAAATTTTGTACCATCTGTAGGTAAGCTAAAATATCTCTACTTACATTCATTCAACTTACTGTAATATAATATCTGACAAAAATCTCCTTTTCATTATACTTAGATGGATTTTCATGCCCTGTTCCAAAGCACATGTTTTAAAATAGGAAAGAAGGATGCTGGAAAGGGTTAAGCAATTTGGCTTTACACCTGCCAATTGCATAGTTTACTTCATTCATCCAGCATATTGCCAATGTTTTTCACAATTGTTGGAATCATATACTATAATTACAGAACTAGTAAAATTAAAATATGTAAGTTTCAAATATGGAATTACATATATTTCTATGAATTTTTGAAAGAAAATATCAAAATGGAGAAGTATTAACAAAATAATCTACATAATTTCTAAGAGATCAGGGAATTTTTTTGTAGAGTTATCTTGAATATATTTAAGACAAAATTAACTTATAGAGATTGAAGTAGAATATCGGTAGTCTAAAATCACCAGTCAACACATCTTAGTAGTATCTCAATTCAAGAGAACTAGGTCCACTATCCATTAGCCAATAAAACAAATAAAATCAATTCATAAGATTATTCTATTCTAATAGGGTTGATTGGTTTCTTCTTTCTTTTTGATTGTTAGGAAGTCATCAATATACACTTGGTTTTCCCGCCTTCTCTTGCCTCATGGCCAGAGAGTTTCTACAAAAGGCATCAAAAACACCTTCAAGATTGACAATGGCAATGAGTACAAGGTTAGTATAACTTAATGCTAATTGGGTATGATTTTATTTGTTCAAGACCAATTTAGATTCATTTTCTGCTCACACTACTTTTATTTACATTTATGTTTTTCTAATATCCATTTTCCTTTACATTCATATTCTTCTATACATATTGTGTTTACAATAATGTTTTCCTTAATTTAATCTAGGGGAGAGGACCTAGTACCTGAGCAACTTTCAATGTCATATTGTTAGGATTTACTGTGAAGCTAATCCAAAGTTTTTCATTGCTGCTCGGGGCCATATTGCAGTGCTTTCTCTAGGAAGCCCACATGATCCCCATCAGGTATCTTCTTTTTGTAGTCTCTAAATTTCTTAGAAGAAATCAACAACTAGTTTCTCTAAATGTGGCTCCTTGCTTACACATTAATATCTCTTTTGGTAGCAATGGATCAAATTGGATTCATGGGGTCTTAAATAAAAGGCTCTCAAACATGGAGATCAAGAGTGGGACCAGGTAAAACCATTCATAATCATGCTCATATTGTTTTATTGACTGTCTAAGAGCTAAGTATCTAGGATAACATTCTATATTTTTCTATTGAATTTTCAAAGTGAGAATAATTTTGGGTTTGCAATCCTATTTTTTAATACACTAGCTAAGTATCCAAGATGCACTGCAGGTACTCTTTCTCACCAAATTTCTCATTTTCCACAAATTTAGATTCTAATGTATAATTTAATATTCACTAGTTTGATTTTTTCTTTTTTAGCAAAATTAGAATCTAGTTCGTAGGTTGTGCTTATTGTCCATCATAGTCCCCTTGATCTCATGACTCATCATAGGTGTTATATTTTGCTCCAATTGTTGATCAACATCAAATGTGGCCATCATAATATCATCCATAGCCTCCATATTCTACAATTATTCATAGCTCATTTCTCATACATAGTAACCAAATAATGTAGGCCTAGAGCTTGGACTGCAGATGTATGTAAGAAATGATAAATCACTACCTTTGTAAGCCTAATTAAACACAACAACTGACATGTTGTTTGATATTTTAAAAAGTCATATGACTATCCTTTTTCTACCTTGTAAACACTTACTCAATGCATAGAATAATTTATTGAAATGCAAAGTTGAATGGCCTCTTAACTCTTGACACTAATGTCATTGCACTTGTCCAAACAGGGTTAATCATATTGTGATCTAAATTTTCATAATGAAGTCTTCCAATTTGTCATTTAAATCTGAGCATTGATGACAATCCATCTTATCTTTTACTACCCCTATTAAATGCTCATGGTCTTGGCACATCGACTTTCTCTCTTTGATTGACCTGTCCTTATGTCCTATCATTATCCCTATGGATGCACTTTGGAGCCTCCTACTACTTTTATATATCACCCAGAGTCACCCCAATAAGTATTTCGATCCATTTGTATCTTCATCGATAAGAGATCATGTATCGCTAGGATATTCTATAGTTTCCCCGACGTGGTGAGTCTCCTTCATGATTATTCTTTCGATCTCAACTATGTCACCAAGATTCCTGCCAATGTAATCTTATCGGTGTCACATAGCGGGTCGAGTAGACATTTAGAACTTACTCCAATGGTATATGTCTTGCCGATATGCTTCCCTCGTGCTTCGTCGATGAGACAAGATGTGTATCTTGTTGATGAAATGTCATCGGTGAGACCAAAATCCAGTCCTCCCGATATATCTTCTTAGGAAATTTTTATCGCTATAATAGTCTTGATCTTTCACCAATATGCCTACATTTCAACGAATAGTTTTTTTTTATTTAAAATTGCATTGTTCCGTCGAAATTGCGATGAACCGCAAAAAGCATCTAACGATTCTGTAATGTATCCAACAAACTTTCACCATAATGAATTTCCTATTTCATGGTGAGTTCGACAAACTTATGTTGTTAATCTGATGGTTTGGCAAAGGTATGTTGCCCGTGCTCCGGGTGCGGTTCGTCGCTAGAGTGACGAAACTGTCATCTCGGTTCCGATGAATGTATGTTGCTGCTTCGTGCTTCAGCGAAGGTATGCCACCCGTGCTCCGGGCACTGTTCATCGCTAGACCAACGACACTGTCATCATGATTCTGATGAATGTATTTCATTGCTTCGACGCTTCAGCGATGTTATGCCACTCATGCTCCGGGTACTGTTCATCGCTAGACCGACAACACTATCATCTCAGTTTTGACGACTGTTTCTCATTTCTCCGACACTTTAGCAAAGGTATGTTGCCCATGCTCTGGGTACTATTTATCACTAGACCGACAACACTGTCATCATAGTTCCAACGAATGTATGTCATTGCTCTGATGCTTCAGGGATGGTATGCCACCCATGGTCCAGCCACTGTTAGTTGCATGATCGAAGAAGTGGGTGTCACGGTTCTGACGAATGTATGTCGCTGCTCCAATGCTTCAACGAAGGTATGCCACCTATGGTTCAGCCACTATTCATCACATGATTGACGAAAAGGGCGTCACGATTCTGACGAGCTTGCGTCGGGAGGTCGACGTTTTACAATCCATCGGGATATAGACAAAAAGTGAGCGGTGGCGTTGATTTCTATGATTCATCGGTCGACCGACAATAGATAGTTGAAATTCTGACGAACGACTGTCATAAATTGGGGTCAAATTCATTAGTGATACTCCACTTCTTCTTCAACTGGCCCCGATGTAGGACTGAGAGTAGGTGTCTGGATGGGGGATCCTGGAGTAGAAACAATTAGAATAGTATGGGGAACTTATCCTGAAGTAGGAGGTAATGCTCTCATACCAAGAGCACTGGAGGATTCTCCCACCTACCCATATTTCAGCCTATCTACTTCAAATTGCAGCTCAACGTTCCTTTGCTGCATCCTACTATATTCTCCAATTATTATGTTGTACTTCACCATCAGACTCTTCTTTTCAGCCTCTTCTCTCTCAGCTATCTTTTGGGCCAATTTGGCCACATTAACTATCAGGCTTGTAGCTTCTATTGTTCAATTTTCAAAATCTCTCTTGATAATTAGCCCTCCCCTTAGGTTTGGACTAATATCTGTTACATTTGGTTTTCTTCCCTGGGGTGCCAACGCCCATATGGCTAGAGTTTCATACTCCTCACTAAAGGAAGAATCTTGGAAAGCTTCCTTAACCTCTTCTTTAGTGTTTTCATAGGATGCTTGGACTATATGATAGCATTGAATGCTACAACATCAGCTATGTCCCACTCAGGAAAAATTAGGACACCAGCCTGGGTCACAAGTCTCCTTCCTTCCTCAAGAGTGATGTTTTTAAATTCCTCCATCAATTCGGCCTTGACCTCATCATCATTCTCCTTCTCAGACCTATTAGGTCTTGATTCTCTCCTCTTGCATTTATCCTAGTATTCCTCCAGTTTCATCCTCCAAATTAGTTGCAAGAATACAAGAGTCTTCACAAAGGCATCATCATCTAAGAATGCCTTGCAGGCCTCCATCTTGGCATCTTGTACACACTGCCCCTTTATATCCATATCAGACAACATCAATTGTGTTGATCTAGGAGGGGAAGGGATACCAACCTGCATGTCTTGATCAGTCACAATTATCTCATCCATCAGAACCTCTTGTGTTTCCTCAATCTTTTGCCTCTTAGGGCTTGGCTCTGATGGTAGCACTACAGGATCACTTCTTGGTGGTGAATCTAAATCCACTATCCTTATCCCTCCAGGTGCTTTGATCCTTGGGCCTAGCTGTGATGATGCTTTCACTATTTTTTTCCCTTCCTATCTCCCTCATCCTCCTCAATGCTATCATTCCTCTTTCTCTTGTATAGAGGATTGTCAACTGGAGGCTGATCAGTTGACCTTTTTTCCTCAGGCCTCTCCTCTGGTCTTTGAATTCCAAAGTCCATTTCCAAATTGACCTTCTTGGTCATCAAGGTGCCCATGATCCCTTTAAAATTATCCAACAAGAAAGAAATTCTCTTGTGGAATGGAGTAAACTCCATTAATAGATCATATTTTGGATCGATTCTATGCACCATGGCCAGCAGCTTCTGATAGGCAATCCATTTTTCTTTATTCAATTCCTGCCTATTCAAATCAAACTCATTTCTGATTAGGTCCTCAGGAAAATTGAATTCATGTACAAATCTACCACCTTTAATTCGTTTCCTGAACAAGGCAAAGAATCCCTCAGGGTCATGTTGCCTCCTAGATCCACTCTTCAAATTATAGTCATAAAAAAACCTTCGAAAGTGGACCCATCCTCCCTTGGAAAAGACAAAATCTGAAATAATAGTATAATTAGGGAACAAAGTCCCTTTTCCTCTCCCTATCAAGTTGTCTTCATGAATACAACCTAGCTACCACATGACCTTGGCAAATCCCATTCTTGATGGTACATTATATGGGAGAAGGTGAGGGGCTGCTTGGAAACCAAACACCCTTAGGGCAGTGCTCATGGGGTACAAAATGATGTCACCCCAATTGTGGCAAACCTTTAAATTAGGCTTCCTCACCTTTGGCCAGAGGAATTCATGCAAATATTTAGGAACTCTTGGCATATTTACCACCAACCTAGCTCTGAGTCTAGAGGCAAAGTAGTTATCAAACTGCACAAAGCTGGCACCTCCCCTATTGTAAGATAAATCTGCACTCCAAAGTTGTACTAGTAACCTTTCTCCATTCACCTCTTGCCTCAACTCCATCTTCTCTGAGAAGAATTCGATATTCCTATATAGGAACATATGCATTAACAGGGAGTACCAAAAGAAAGGAGTGTTGACATCACCCACAAGCAACTTCAACAAACCATCATGTATCTTTTCTGCAAGAAAAGATGCATAGTCATACACCATGGAGAAATTGGGATGCTGAATTTGAGCCCCCATAAACATATATGCAATGGGCATCACTGTATTTGGGTTGAATCCCAAAATATGGCACAATGAATAAAATGTTGCCAAAAAGTGATTGGCAAAATAGTTTAGCTTGAAAGGCTCCTGGTCATTTGGGCTAATGTGAATCGTTGAACTGCCTGCCCTAGCCAGGTGAGGAGGAAGTAACTTGAATCTGAAAAGAGGCTTTGACATTGCATATTCCTACCTCATTTCCTCAAAATCAATTCAGACCAAGAATGAGCTAGACTCACTCAAATCAAAAACCTACTGAATTTCAACTACACTTATGCTCAGCAGAATCCCACCATCATTATCCCTGATTACCCTTGTAATTGGGTCATAACATGCAACCACTGCTCTGAGTAGGTCCACGTCAGGAAACACATTCGGCACTACTAGTTTCCCCATCTCCTATCTCCAGCCATTTGGAAAAATGTGGGGTAGGTTTCTCTATCCATACCATCGCCTGAACATTTCTAGACCTATCATTGGAACCCTAGCATCTGCAATATTATAGTTTTTGCACACTAGTCCCTTGCCTAGGGTTCTTCCATTCATTGAAACCAAACCCCTTCTTCTGTCATTTGTTGATAGTGGGAGTTGATCCAAAAAATAATCATATAAATTCCTTTGCAAATAATCAACATGGCCAAAGTGTTGCTTCGGTGGTGCCATATCAAACAACTAGGGCTTTCTTAAAATTGAAATTCTTGAACAAACTAGGGCTACCCAGAAAACAAAATTACAACACAACTATGCAATTTCCAACAATTCAAATGAACCAGTAACCCTATAACAATAATCAACAACCCCCAGACCAGCACACTACAACTTTTCACAAGAATCTTAGTCAAAATAAACCAGTGATACAGAAAGTAACTCATGGGATTTCGTACCTTGCAGAGAACCAAACCTTTGTTGTGATTGCTTGAAAAACTTTATCTCTGGCTCTGAACTGCTTCAAAAACACTTGAATTCTTTTGTGGTGAAGATAGAATGAAATCATATACTTTATGTCGATTGAATTTAGCTAGCAGATGTCTCAAATGCCATTAAATCCCATTTGCAAGTTGCGCCAACAGCTCCAATCGCATTTGATGCGAATTTAAACTTCAGTCGTCGATCTTTTATTTTTGTCAGATCATCAAACGACCACGTTCAAAAAGGCTGATGTAATCTCCATGTCAGTGTCGAGGGCCCACCATAATGCGCAGCTCCAAAGGGATACACGTGGTACCCGCCCGTGATATCGCAATCATTAAACACCCTGCGTCTTTGGATCACGTGATGGCAGGCGGTCGTTGATTCCCACCACGGATGATCATGTTCACTCACAACAATCAGCAACACTAAATATAACCGTCGAGCAACTTTTCATCAAGATTAAAACACTGCGATCGATTTCGAGCATGTGCATCTCACAGCTCTTTTAGTAACCCACATTTTAACGTATTAAAGTCTAATACAAATATTAAACACTTTATTAATCCTTCTTTGGCATCAGAAACTGAGACACGTGGCGCCCACCCGTGATATCGCAATCAGTTGGAACCCAGTGGTGATGTCATCACGAGATCGCGGGGAACGGTCAAGGTCAACTGTAGGATGATTGACGATCATTAAAATACACTCCCTGTAAAATAAGATAATTATTAGAAAGGGGAAAGGGGACATCACCTAGGCCAATGACAAATGATGGCATAAAGTTGTTCTTAAAGCACGGGGCACGGGCCAATCTAGACTTAGGAAATAATAAAGTTGAGGTGAAATATTAACACAATGTATTAAAGGGGCCTGGCCTAGACGAGTCAATGGGGCATAAGTCATTTTAAAACCTCCCCTAAAAGGTAATGACAAAATAGATCCAACCTAGGCTTTAAGATAGAACATTAGGATTTCATGAAGGTAAAAATAAAACCCCAACCCTAGGCTCCTCCAAAATAGTATGACAGACCAGTAATGTGGCAGAAAATCAATGGAACTCAAAGAATGAAATTTGAGGCTCCATCAGGCCTCTCTATTTTTCTCAGTTCATTTAAACTTTTTAGATGCTTCCAAACATCTAGCAAGCTATAACTATCATGCAGATTATATGATTTCTATTTGTTTTGTACTTTGGAATAGTTTAGAAGATGAAATTATCTCCTCATGTAGAAGTATAAGCTACCATATTCCTTCAAAAGTTGGTACAGGAATCAAAAGATGAACCTGTCAAACTGGAAACCAAACTTTTTGTGGTAAGAAGAATTGGTTTTGACATGAATGGCATGTTGTAACAGCTTTATTAAGTAATACAATTTATTTAGTTATTTGACAATTTGGTGATTTGTGTGTAGATATGCCACCATATGAAACTGAGTGGAAAAGAGCACTCCTTACCTTATCAAGTAATATCCAGGTAATATGTTATAAAAAATAACTTGTGCTTTTAATGAAGCTGGTCAACCTACTCATGCTTTTGCATGCTTAATTTTTTCCTTTTGGATTGAGCTACTTATGATAAATTTTTAACTTTCCTTGCAACCTGTGTATTACCCTCTCAAGTTTTTAACTGGTTAAAAATAATCTCTTATAAAGGATATAAAATTCCTTAGTACTTTAGATTGTCTTTTATGTTAAGGGAGGCATCTGACTATTGTTTATATAATTCAACTTTATTTGAGAGTAAGCATATTTAATCTCTATGTGTTAGATTAAGACACTAAAATGATATCATCCTTATTCATCCATTAACTAATTTTTTCCAGATGGATGTAATCATTAAGGAAGACACTTTCATTATTCCCTTAATGGATTGAGCTTTTGAGGCCATCTAATAGTGTTTCCTATTGATATCCAAAGCAGGGATGTGAATAAGACTGATGACTATGCAGGCTATATTGTAGATAAAATTCGTAAATCTTTTAACTTTATCAAGGCATATAATAGGGTGGTCCGCTTCAAATGAAACTCTTTATTATGCCATACTATTTTATTTCCAAAATTCATTTTTGAAGTTAGATTTGTACTTCCAGGTTTGAAAATCATATTTTAAAGCAACATCTCATCAGATTTCATTTTTAGACTTGTCCATTTTGAGAATTTCATTTCCAAATTTTGTTGTGCAAGTTCAATATTCTGATTTTAGGAGTCTAACAGTTGGAAATCATAGTAAAATCAGAATTTAATAATTTATGAAATTAGCATTTTAAAGTGTTTTTTGGGGTCATTAACTTTAGACTATCTTCTCTTTTACGGGGGTGGTTGCATGCCAAATTTTTTTGGTGTAAAATATCATAATTATTAGATTTTGTTACTTGTGTATGATTAAAAATTATTGGAGTGTGAGTTTGATATTTTTTGAAGATCTAAATATTCAAGCTTGGTAAAGAAAAATCATGTCAAATAATATTAGTCCAAAACAAAATGAAGAGTCACTTGATAGATTGTGGGCTAGATTTAAAAGAAACGGTGATGGGAAATGTTATTGTCCTTGCAATAATTGCAAGGGCTTAAAGACAAGAAGACTTTTAATCACAACAGTTGAGAAACATTGTAGGCAGCATGGTCATGTTGAAGGGGGGCATGGTTCTCATCCATTGGTAAGTTGTTCATTATATGTGTTTATATTGATTGAATTTTTAAATGTTTATATTGTTTTAACATTTGATATATATATATAAAATCACTTGATCATGATCATGGTTTATTTGTGTCTATCATTATTATAAAGGCGGGGCGCCCTAGGGCACATGATATGGATTATCACGGCCCAAAGAATGTGGTTTTGCAAGCGGAGAAACATGGAGCTGTGAATATCAAAGATGAAGTTAATTATCTTATGGAAGAAGATGATCATGCGCTAGAAAACACAGTTGAAGATGATGGTACAAATACATTGATCCATGATACATGTAGTGGCACAGCTGATCATGTTGATCAAGATGACTTTGATGATGTTCATGATTTACCTGTACTTGAGAAGGCATACGAACCCCTTTATGAAGGCTCCCAAACAACTCTTCTTTCTGTTGTATTGTTTCTGGTGAACTTGAAGGTTATGAATGGTTTATCCAACATAGCAATCTCATGGATGTTAAGGTATGTCATATATGCCATCTTTTTTCATCTATTTAATTGTTGTTAGTTCATCGCTAGTAAATAAAGGATAAAGTATGTACCATTAATATTCTCTATATTAACAAATTATTTTTTGTTGTAGATTGATTGGTGAATTTTTGTTAAAACCATCAAATATTTTACCTCGCTCATACCAAGATTTATCTGGCATTATGAAAGATATTGGAATGGAGTATCAAGCAATAGATGCATGTCCCAATGATCATATTATATATCATAAACAACATGAATTTGCAATAGAATTCCTGGAATGTCATATCAGTAGATATCGAACAGATCAACTAACTAAAAAGGTGCCTTGCAAGGTTCTTCGTTATATTCCCATTATTCCACATATGCAACAATTATTTAGGTGCAAAAGCTTAGCACAATTTATGGATTACCATACATGGAATAGAAGTGGAGATGACATTCTTCGAATGCCTGTGGATGGTTCTACATTTAGGGACATGGAGGGAAAATGGCCACACTTTAAAGAAGAACCTCGTAATCTTGGGCTTTCATTGGCAGCAGACAGTGTCAATCCATTTGGAGAGCTGAGATCTATTTACTTGATGTGGCTTGTTTTTGTTATCAACAATAACATTCCTCCATGGATGTCAATAAAGAGGGAGCACATAATGTTGGCAATGATTGTTTCAGGTATTTGTTTACATCAATTTTCTTTAACGTAGTGGCATCTCATTTGTCTTATTTGTTTCATAATGACTTATATGTTTTTTCATTTAATAGTCATGTACATTAATTTATATATATTGCAGTAAAATGGTTATAATAATTATGTAATGTTTATGTTCATTCAACTAGGTAAGTACCAAGTTAAAGATATGAATGTATATATTGAGCCTCTTATCGACAAGTAACAAAAGTTATGGAATAGCGTGACTATGTATGACGTATCTAGACCAATAGGACAAAGACAATTTGAATTCCATGCAATCCTTGTATGGACAATTCATGATGCCCCAGGGCTAACACATTTTTCTGGTATGTTATAACGTTTAGTTGCATGAATTTAACGATATTTAATTTTATGAAGTAGATATCATGCATATTTTTTAAATAATCTATTCATTCTATATAATTATAAAAATTGACACATTTAATCCAATTATATATGATTTGCAGGTCTTCAAACAAAGGGAAAATTTGCATGTCCAATTTATGGTCCAAAGATGAAATCTCATCGTTCAACAAGTTTAGGAAAGCAGGTGTTTGGTGAGTATAGGCAC
This sequence comes from Sequoiadendron giganteum, assembly GCA_007115665.2. NCBI lineage: Eukaryota > Viridiplantae > Streptophyta > Pinopsida > Cupressales > Cupressaceae > Sequoiadendron > Sequoiadendron giganteum. The sequence goes on from CM021102.1 coordinate 61,144,901, forward strand.
TTCCTCCACATAAATCATAAGTATCGAACTACTGAAAAACATCTTTTCAATGGGAAAGAAGAGACTACATCAAAACCATGAAGAATGACACCTTGCCTATGGAAGTTGGAATATAATAGAATCAATCGTCAAGGTTATACATCAGATCAAATTGTTTATCTATCATTTATGATATGTTTTGAATTTATATTTTTATATTGTGTTGTGTTTAATTGTGTTGTAATTGACAATGATTGTCGTTGTTAATTTGTTTAACCTATATGCTTCATGAAGGTCATCAAGGCATTAATGGTCGGCTTCCACAGGGACTGAAAAGTTATCCCAGACAATTTAGTGGGTTGCCCTACTATGAGCAGCTACAAATTGTGCATTTGTTTGATACAATGCATATCAGAAAGAATATGACAGAAACGTTATAGAAAATATTGGATGGAAGGCATGATAAAGAAAAAATTGTCAAAATTTGTAGTGACATTCATGAAGCCAGTCATGCAATGAAAAATCTCATTCAATTAAATAGTGATGGAGACCAAATTAATATAAGTTCCCTTCCTTGGTTATTAATGGGGCAGCAAAGCAATGCTATAAAACAAGTCATATGAAAAATTCGATTTCCCACAGGATTTGCTGCGAACATAAACAATATCATAACAAAGAAAGGTGAATTTGGGTCAGGGATGAAAACGCATGATTGGCATACCTTCATTAAGGTAATTATTTTGGTATATTATATAGATATTTTTATACTACATGTACTTTTCAGTGTATTATATTTACTACTTTTGGAAAAATAATAATGAAAAGATCATTTTATAATTGTTGCAGTACATTCTACCTCTATCTCTCCCAAACAACTTCAACATCAATGTCAAGCAGTTTATATATGATCTTAGAAAATACATGAGGTAAGTAGTGATATTTTTTCAATTCATTGTATATTTTTGTTAAATCTCATTAATATATTTGTGCCTTGAATCACTTGTAGATGGCTGTCATCTAAAGCAATCCATAAAGAAGATATAAATTATTGGAAGAGAAAAATTCCTCGTCTAATGTGTGAAATGCAAAAGTGTCTACCTTCGATATTTTTCAATGCACAAGAACACTACCTCATACACCAAGTTGAGGAGATTTAATTGTGTGGACCTATACACACAAGGTCAATGTGGATGGTTGAGAGGCATTTGAAATTTTTGAAGGCTTTGGTTAGACAAAGAGCACATCCTAAGGGTTCTATGGTGGAGGGATATATGGTATACTAGACCATGGTGTACATTATTGAATATCCTCCTAAGTTTGCAGCAAAGATCCATGTAGATCGCATTTGGGATCCCAACTCCGTTAACAAATTCAAAGGGGAGTACCTGATGGGGAAAGGTAGATTGAGGAAAGTGACAGGTAATTATAAGATGGTCATGGAGATTAATTAGAATACATTTTACATTTGGTTTTTATGTATATTGTACTTATTTAATTATTAATCTTCAATATTCATCAATTATAAATTAAGTTTGAATACCTTGATAATTAACTAATTATATTTCGTTTGTGAATTTCATTTTTTTTTTATACAATTGGTCGAGAGTGGGATGCATTACATTTGTACATCACAAAAAATCTTGATTGGATGATGGTATGGATTGAACGATGTCAACAATCTGGTCGTGCATTAACATGGGAAGGTGCGGCTTCATTGGTTAAAGAAGCTCATCGTAATAAAGATTCCAATGTTACACCAAGAGAAATTGATTTAGCATATGGTTTAAGAGATAAATAGGTACGTATAAATATATTAATCACCCATATTATTTAATTATTTTCAATTATATTGATGTATATATATGTTGAGATTTTTTTCTTTACATACATTCAGCCAAGAATAAATATGTTTATCAACTGATGATATTGCAATAAGTTTTACATGTTTGACATATTGCAGGTGAAACACCACAAGGCTATGTGGTGCAATGGTCATAAATTTCAAATCAAAAATTTGGATGACACGAAGAAAACTTGTGATTCTGGGATAACTGCAGTCTTCCAGGTGACTAATGTTTCATCTAGAAGCGACATACATCTAGAAGTCTCAAAAAATCAATACTATGGGATTTTGGATGATATACTTGAGTGTGACTTTAAGTCCTCCAAATTATTTTTGTTCCTCATCCTATGGTACAGGCTACGATTGAATGCAAATGATCCCGAGAGAACTGTTATTGAACATGTTAATGGATTTACCATGGTTAATACAAGGTATTTTGAGTGAGCTGGAAATGAGCCCTATGTTCTTCCAAGCCAATGTGAGCGGGTATTTTACTCAAAGGTTCCAGGTAAAGCAGGTTGGTCATATGTTGTTAGACATGATCCAAGAGGAAGGCCGGTAAAGTATAATGTGGTAGAAGAAGAAGATACTGAAGAAATAGAAGATGATGTAGATGATGATCAGGATCAATAGTTAGTTGATGATGTGGCTGACGAAGATGATGAAGAGGAGGAACTAGATCATGATGATGTAGGAGTTAATGTTCATGAAGATGATATCCATGTGGATGATGACATTATCGAAACTGATATCAATGACGACGATGATGATATGACCAATCTTTACAATGTTAAATCTGGATCGGATGATACAGACAAAGAGTTGGATGAAGAAGAAGATCAATGACATTGAAATGTATGAGTTATGTGATTGTATTATCTATTTGATATTAATTTCTTGATAGAATTATATTTGACTTATGTGGTTACATAATTAATTTATGATGTTTTTAATTTTAATTATATTAGAATATGTTAAGTTAATAGATGTAAAAAATAAAATGAATAAACTAAAAGATGAAAGCGTGAGACCAGTGCCTTGTTGGGTGTATGGAGTATAATGAGTATCTATAAAAGTGTAATCTATGATGGCAATAATTCAAACTATTTGGCACATAGATGTAGTTTATAACTTGTATAAATGTGCAAGTAAATCACTGACAAAATCTACTTGAGATAGAATGACAATCTTAGTTATGTGATTCTTCTTATTGATCCAATTAATAATCTTCAGTTACTGTGATTGACTAGAAGGGTTTAATCTTTATTTGAAAGAACCAAATAATCACATGACACAAATTTAGCAAATGTGTATCAGTAAACTGAATATATATATGTGCTTGATATATCAATTTAAACAACAAATGCATCAAAATGGAGACAACCAAATAACTGTATAATTCCACAAATAGCTAATACCAAGATTAAGCCACAAGTTCATAAATCTTCATTAACTTCATCAAAATCCATACATGCATCTGAGTCTTTTAAAGGAAAGTTTCATTGCAAACTATCTACTGTATCTTTCTCCTATCCACCTATATCTGTTTTACATTATGAAACAAATATAAATATATCAAAATTGTGAAAGGGTGCGTCCTTTCATAAATGTCTTTTGCTTAACAACAATAACAAACTAGAAATTATGCTCTATTAATCCATAAATAGATGTTTCATAGATAATCTCGGTAAGTTGGCTGCTTGTGTGTATCAACATCCTTCAGCGCATTCCTTATGGCTATCTCCATTTCAAACATCTCATTTTGTTCACATGCCCTGTCCACTGTTAAATCATTTCCTGTGGCTGTCTCCAGAATCATTTGCATCATCGTCTCGCATTCCTTCATCCATCTATCTTTTCCCTTTAGCTCCTCTTCATCTTCTAACAACATTGGTACTCCCATTTTTGTGACATTGATCATCCCCTGCTCATCACCTTGCAATTCATCATGGAAGTCTTTACGTTTTTCATAAAATGGTTTCTAGTATCAATAGCTATGTTATCAGGAGCATCCCTTTGGTTTATTTCCTAGAAATTCTCTCGGATCCTGTCATCTATCCTCTTGTGTTCTTGTAGTGCAATAAAATTGTTTGAATGTGTTCCCCAGAGCTTACTCAACCAAGTCATTAAGTTGGTCTGCCTCTTCCTTATTATTGCAGTGAGTGCATCACATTTACTTTGTGAGTATGCTTTTGATTCTTCCAACTGGTCTCTTGCCTGGGAGCATTCACCATGAGTCAATTGCTTTGTGGATCCCATTCCCATCATGTCTTTCAAGTGATCAATTTGTCTGAGTAGTCTCTCGTTATTAATCTTATACATTTCTTTTTCCTTGATTAGCTTTTGGATTTGGTCTTTATTTAATTTTGCCACATTAATGCCAATTTCTGCTGTAGCTATTGGATCAACCTCACCAAATTTTAATGTCATTACATGTCCAAAATCCTTTTTAGTATCGATTACAATAGATTTCTTGTGTGGAGGATACAAGGTCCATATCATAAGTGATCCCTCATCTGGGTTATACTTAGATCCTGCATAGATCTTTATTACCCCCTCAGGAGTGAGTTTATTTGTGGCATTACTATTCTTTAGAAAACTATCAAAAACCAAAGTAGAGTTTAAATCCAACCCAGGAAAGATCATGACACGTGCATCTTCTAATAATTTCCTTCCTTTTTCAGGGGTCATCCTCTTCATTTCTTCTTCCACGCTTGATTTTAAGTTATTTAGCAGTTGTTCCTCACTACTTGGTGTAATATTCTCCACTAATTCCCTTATTGATTTTCCTTTTATTTTGCACAAAAAGGTTTTAAATTCTAACGTTTTAATGAATTCATCATCAGCCACAAATGATTTATATGCTATCTGCCTTGTGTCAGTAGCTGCACTCCCTTCAACATCTGGTTCCCTGGCAACATACTTGTAGTCTTGAGTTCTCAATCTGGAAATTTTATCAATTGTACTACTAGGCCTACCATCACCAGATGCCTCTTCATCAAATTCTTGATCAAGTCATCATACAGATAGGGTATGTGATTGTATCCTCCCAAATTCATTTTATTTTTGGAAAAATCAATATACCCTTCTGCATCAAATCCTTTTTGCAGTGGACCCTTCTTCATGTTGTATTGCAACAATTTGTTGAGAACCGTGTCATATCCATCCCTTGCTAATAAAGTGAAATCACCAAAGCATAATGTACTACGCATAAATGCCTGCTTTCTGAAAGAACTTAGATTCATAACATCTGAAAATTCCAATTGCCTAGCAATCTCCAAATATGCAATCCTATCAGGCACCGTCTTGGGAAAAATGAAGGGTCCATCTTCAAATCCATATACTCTTATCATGGTCGCAACTTCTAGACAGTACTAGTCTCCCCAATTGTGGTTGACAGGTCCATTGAAATCCTTAGGCCTTAAAAACCTTTTTATTTCATCGGTCAATGAGTATTCACAATGATGATTGTAAAATATATACAGTAGTTTCACAAAAATCTCTTCAAAATGTAGATAACAAGAATTAGCAAATCTGCAATCCCAAGTGGCAGTCCAGAGTTGTACCGGTAATAAGCTTCCTTCCTTATCAAATTGTACAACCCTCAATTTTTCAGGACACGTCTGCAATTCTTGTCCATAATAAAGTATCATATGCATTAGGATTGAATAAGCATCCAAGTGCAAGATAGGAGCTCCACTTTTTAATGCCATCAGTCCTAAATCAAGTACTTTAAAGATGTGTGAAGCATAATCAAAAAACCTTGAATTGTGACATTGGATGTCCGCTGCAATTACCATGGGTACAATTGACATGTGCTTAGGGGCCTCCATTCCCAACACTTGACACACTGAAAAATATGTGTACCTCATGTAGGGTTCAAACAAATCAACATGGAACGGGGGACCATCACTGTCATTCAGTGGAACTAAAACACCATCTTTCTTAGACCTGTGTAGTGGCAACCTCCAACCCTTCTACAAAGTATCCATCCTCTAGAATTCCTTTTCCAGCTCTTCAGGTACAATTTTTTCACCACACACTCCCTCTAGGTTAAAAACCTCACAGATGGAAGCTTCAGATACATGTATAAACGGTTTACCTGATGGATCACAAATAGCTTTACATTTTGGATTATAATTGGCAGCTAGCATTTTCACCAATTCTACATTTACAAATACATTGGGGCAGACTAGTTTCCCTAGGTTTAACTTCCAAGGATTGTACACTGGTTTGTATCGGTTCCTTCATTGGTAATGAAAAATAAACAGCTCATATCCCCTAATTGGGGTCCATATGTCTCGTATATGCTTGCATTTATCCTCTAACTTTTCCACTTCTTCCCTAAGTTGTGCAGATCGCCTGGCCTTAGGTCCTAAGCCGAGAAATTGATCAATTAAGTCTTGGTTTAACTTCCTCTCAATTACCCCCGGTTCCTTCTTTGCTTCAATTTTTTGTTTTTTTCCTCTAGGGTTTTTACACTCACTCTGTTTCCTACCTTTTGCTTTTCCTAAGCTAGTGCTTTCCATTTTTATGAATCACAGAACCAGAAATTTAATTGCAGGGAACTTACAAGTTTATTTAGAATTCTTTGACCGCAAGATCCTTTGGCCCTTCGTTCATTCCTCTGCTGCTTTGCAAAATTCACCTTCATTTTCTTTTCTCAATTCAAGAAATCATCGACACATTTGGTAGTAATACTGCCATTAATGTCCCAGCTTTGAAGACGAGCGTAGCTGATATTCGAATTTACCCACTATCACATCAAATTTTCTATCAGCAAGACAATTGAAAGTTTGGGTGATCCTTTTATTCAGGCTTGACTAACGTTCATTAACCATTCTTTTTGTCGGGGAGACATTACGTCGATATCACAAGATGAGTGTTTCGGCGATGATATTTCATCGGTGAGACAAATGAACTCGGGCTGACTTAGGGATCTTTCTCTGATGGCGTTGGTCTGGCCGATACAACTCCTTGTGCTTTGATCGGTGAGACAAGACAGGTTTCTTGCTGATGGAACTTCATCGATGAAACCTATATGCTCGGTATGACCTTTTCATTTCACCCCAATGGAACTTGTCTTACTGATGATATGGGTTATCTGAATACTAGATTTTGGAGGTTTTCATGATATCAAATGGTCAAGAATGATGTGATCATATCGTGTGACTATTGATGGAACCTCAAATTTTTGCTCTTTGAATTCCATTTTATCTTGCCTTATGTCTCTGGTCTTTCATATTGTTTGAAAAAACCTAAGGTTGGGGTTTTTGTTTATGGTGAAAGTGTTTCTGGATTAGATGTTAATTTAATATAATATATTATAAAAATATATAATAATATAATATATTAAATTATTTTAAAAGATAATATATTACATAATTTAAAATTAAAATATAAAATTATAATTTTATTTTTTAATATATTATATTATATATTAGATGTTATATATGTTACATATTATATTGTATATACATTATAATTATAATATGATGTTAAAATTATATATGTTACTTTATATATGTTAGAATATTATAATATTTTGTTAAATTAATAATATAATATATTAAAAATAAATTATTTATTTGAATTTGTTATTAGATTATTTTATGTATTTCAATTTATTATTTTAATTATATTTATGTCGAAGGCGTGTCCTATTTGATATTTCCAAGTTTAGATTAAAAATCTATGTTTCACATTACACAATTGCACAACCAATAAAAAAGATATGAAAAAACAAGATACATAGGAGAGTATTAAGAGAAAGATTAGACAAAAAATAGTAAACATAAACTCTAAAAATAAAATACAACAAAAGAGTAATAAAAGAAAATAAGTAAATAAATAAATAAAAATAATGTGGGAGGTGATTTAAGGGAAAAATAGTAAGAAAAAAATAATAACAAAAATTAGAATAATATTAAAATAAGAATTCAAGATTAAGATGTGAATACTATAAAATATTATAACAATTATAAAAAATGAGTTACAATCAAGTATAATTAGGAGTAGGGAAAAAATTAAAAAGTAAAGAGAAAATACAAGATGATATAAAGAGGCTTGGATAAAAATGGATGAAACAAAATCCATAAAATGTCATAAAATAAAATAAAATAATATCTCATATCGAGAAACTAAATACTTACCTTGACACAAACCATAACCAATGCATAGTACATGTTGTAAGCACTTTATTAAAGAAAACATTGACCATTTTATAAAAATATCATGTGCTACCATACATAATTAGATGTGGCAATGAATACAAATAATTACAACACAAATTTAATTAATATTGAAATTTAATCTTGTTAAATAATTATTATTTTTATTTTTGATTTTCTTGAATATTTATTAAGGTTGGGGTTATAATTAATAATTTTAGGGATATATTTAAAATAATTAATTTTAGGGTTATAACCTTTATTTTATAATATTTTATAATATTATGATATTATTCTTTTATTATAATTAAAAAATCATTAGAATTAAGATTAGGTTTAGGGTTTGGGTGAATGTTAAGATTGAGATTTTAATTAAGGTAAGAAGTAGAGTGAGAATTATACACATAGATAAGAAAAGTTGTAATAAAGAAAAAAGTGTAATTAAAATTCAAGGAAGAAAAAAAATGAACCCAAATTTAGATAAAAAGAGATCTAATCAAAATATACTATAACTTTAATCCTATTAAATGATTATTTTGAAATATTTTAATTTCATGATTATATATCAAAGTTACTATTATAATTATTAATTTTAGAAATATAATTGAAATAATTAATTAGAACCTTAATTTAATAATAATTATTATTAATATTATAATTTTAAACCTACTTATTAGTATTATAATTAAAAAAATATTAAAATTATGGTCAGGGTTAGGGTTATGGTGAAGGTTAAGGTTGGGATTAGAAATAGGGTAAAAATTAGAGTTATAATTATAGTTATAACCACAATTAGTGTTAGGGATAGAGTTATGTTTACAATCAAGGTTAGGGTTATGTCAGAGTCATAAGAAAATTATGGTTAGAATTAAGGTTAAAAAATATGGTTAAAATTAAGGTTATGGGTAGGGTTACAATTAGGGTTATAATTATGGTTAAAGTTAGGGTTGGTGTTTCAATTGGGGCCAAAATTGAATTTAGATTAGGGTTAGGGTACAATTAAGATTATGATTAGGGTTAAATTAGGGTTAGGTATAAGGATCAATTATGGTTTCTATTAAATCTACCAAAAAACTTATGGTTATTATTAAGATTAGGGTTAGGGTTCAATTAGGGGTTAAAATTATGGTGTTAGGATCATAAAAATTTTATCCATAAGCATCTTCAATATTCATATTATTATTCTTTGCCTTCTCATTTTGCATATTAAATGAAAAAACTTGGTTTTACACCTTATTTAAGTCATTTAATCCTTGATTTTTGTCTCCAATAGATTTATTCAGAACTATAGACACCATCCAATTGAACTATGAGATTCCTCTCTTCTTCTATTAGGATGTAAGAAAAATCATTTGAGAGGTCTTTTTGGATCTTAGTCATTCTGCTTTCAAGGAGATTCTTTCTCTGAAAAGGTTTCTAAAGATTTGGATATTCCACTCTTTTAGTCTAAGTTTTATGAATTTTCACTTTATGTTGAGCATGCACATTTTAGTGCAATGATCAACTATCTGGGTGAGCTAGGAGTCAGTGACAACCATTTCGAAGTTTGGATTTTCCAACTACACTTTTTCAAACTTGAAAGACACTCTTCTAGGGAATTTGTCCTTATCTATGAGCTAGTAATTCGAACCAACTTTAAATAGGGTTATGATTAGGGTTCATATAGCTTTATGGTTAGGGTTAAGCTTCAATTTGAGTTAAGGTTCAATTCATTAAAAATATATGCCTTGAGAAGGATATATCTCAGTGTACTTTACATATATTTCTAAAATATAGGCATGCTAGTTGATTTGTTACAAAAGAATTTGCATATATTTTATTTTTCAATTGTTTTTAGAAGACATTTTTTTTTTATTAAGAAGATTAAATTATTAATTATTAATTATAAATAAATAAGATTCATCAATAAATATGTTTTAATTTTGTGATATCTTTTTTTATGAAATTAGTGTATAGTAAAATTTCTCATATTTATAGTGTTTTTTAATTTTTAATTTTACTTTTAAATAATTATTTAGGATGCCTAGCCCAATATTAAATTTTGAAAATGAAGAACAATGAAGAGAATATGCTCAAAATTACATGAGACAAAGACATGAATAAATGAATAATTTACAAAAAGAAGAATACATCGTGTACGAGAATCTAAAGATGAACAATACATATTAAGAAGATTACAAACAAATGAGCATTTAGACCAATTTAATGAGATAGAAAAACAACAAATACAAGTATGTGGTTGTGAATTAGTTGAAAGGAATTATGAATCTCATGAGAATATAGAGGGTAAATTTGAAGGAATGAATTCAATTACAATAGATTGTGTGTTACAAACACTAGATAATAGAGTTCAAGATGCAATAAATGTTGAAACTGAAAATCATGAAGAAAATAATAGTCCACAATGGGAGTTAACCTCTCAATTGAGAAGATGAAGATGACTACAAAGAAGACAAAATGAAAGAGATCTAGGTACATGCAATAACAATAGAAATGTGCAAATTGATTTGAAAGATTTACAAATTATATTTCGACATGGTCTAGATAAACTTGTAGCACCAAGCATGTGTTACATTTGTCAAGAAAGTTACCCTACAATGAAGGTTGTATGAGTTCCTAAAGGCCCAATTTGCAATAGATGTCGACAAGAGAAACATGAACATAAATTTTTGACATTAAATAATATGAATCCTGGTCCCACAACCATTAGAACTTACAAACTTAACACAAATTGAAGAAATATTGATAGGGCATGTAAATCCAATACTTCAAGTCACACATGCAACTGGAGGTCAGTACAAATATAAAGGACATACCATAAGTTTTCCACAAGAAGTAAGAGAAATAGCTAAAATTTTACCACATCGAATAAAATATTTACCAATTATTATTGTTCGAAGGAAGGACCAACACGGAACAAATTACAATTTTATAGTCAATAGAGAGAGGGTGTACAAGACATTGAAATATAAGATAAAACATGATAAGTTTTATAGAGATGTGCAAATTGATTAAAATGCTCTTAGTGAATTCACATGCAATTCAAATGAAAACATTTTTGACAAATTAAACTCTATTCATGTGGAGTTTGATTCAGAGATTTAACTAAATACATGCACTATGATTCAACTAATTAAATACATGCACTACGATTCAAGTTTTATAGAGATTTAACTAAATATATACAAAAAGCTTGGGAAAATGCACAAGGCACTACAATTCAGAGGCGGGACTGACTAAAACATCTACACTACCTTACAATTCATTAATATTATGCACGAGCTTAGAAAAGACCATGGCACGGTGGGCTGAGTCAGGTTTCCATTCCTCCCTCGGAGTCTTCATCCTCAGAGACTTCCGATTCCACCCACTTCTTGTATGCAATGTAATCTGCAATCACCGGGCAGTCTGCTCTACAGTTCTGGTGAGCAAGCCCCTTCGCTTTCTCCTCTGGGTCCCTAGAATCGAGTGGTATCCATTCTTCCTCGGAGCCTAAGTCCCAGTCGACGTCATCTCCTGATGCTAACTCCTCTGCCAGCCCTTCGTCTTGCACATATCACATTACCCAGCCATGAGGTTGGTTGGTGGTTAGCTTGGCTACTCTGAGCAGGAAGGTGATGCTCTGGTCCCTTTCATCCCATCATTTTTCAAACCCTTCTGGGTCAATTGTCCTGACCAGAGGGAATTTCATGACCTCCTTTCCTCGTATGCTCAACACGTAGTAGTTCTGGGGCATTGGGATGAGATTATTTTCATCCACATTATCTAAGGCTTGTATCAATGTCTCCCAGCCATGCGTGAATGAAGACCATCTAGGTCAGTTTCTGTGCGATTTCCTTCCACACACCCATGTGGAGGAGCACCGCCAGAAACATTGTTGGTATTTTTGCATTGGACCGAAACCTGTGATATGCTTTCAGGAACTCCGGTCCTACAACCTTCTTGGTTGCCTAGAGTATCAGCAGGTGGGATGAGGCCAGTAGCCCATTCAACCTTTGGTTTGTCACTTCTCCTTAGAATGCTTGTAGTTGCTTGTCGGTGTCCAGGGCCAAAGGAGTCTCCATCCCTTTATCGCCTACTTCTATCACCAAGTAAATAATTTGTGCTTCTGCACGCACACATTATTCCTGCAAAGGCACTATTTTAAATGACCTAGGTTGTCCTTTTTTAACTGCGGTGGCTAGCAGTCTTCATGATTAATTTTCTATGATCCTGGTGGTTGGAGCATGTAAACTTGCGGGCGCTTTGCTGGAGGTACCAGGCGTGATTAATGCAAAGTATTTTGAGATACACTCAATCTTGCCTTTGCCTTGAAACTTGTTCGATTTATTTTGCATCTTGCCCTCTACTGTTGAGTCCTGTCACATCTGATTAGACCCCAAGTTTGTCTTTTCTTGTTAATATAGTAAGTTTATTTTTTACCTTTTTATTTAATTATTTATTAAAAAATAATTATTTTAATAATATTTAGATTTTGATATATTTTGACTTTACATTTAGTTTATTATATTTTAATTTTTAATTTAGATTTAAGTTTTAAATTTTTTTAAGTTTTAATAATTACAAATAATTATTAAAATAAATTTAATTTACTAATATTTTATCTTATTAAACTTTTAATTATTGTCCCTTTAATAATTGTTTTATTTTTTGTAGGGAATAATTTTTTAATGACCGTCGATCATCCATCAGTTGATCTTGACCATTCCCCGCAATCCTGTGATGACCTCACCACTAAGTTTCGGTTGATTGCAATATCATGAGCGAGCGCCACGTGTCTCAGTCGGCGGTGCCGAAGGAATAATCAAAGTGCTTTAATATTTATGTCGAGTTTTAATACATTATATGACAGGTTACTAAAGTGGTTGCGAGATGCACGTGGTCAAAATCGACGGTGATGTTATAATCTTGATGAAAAGTTGCTTGATGGTTATGCTCAATTTTGGTGACTGCTATGAATGAACACGATTTTCGATGGTGGAGATCAACGGTTGCCAGCCATCACATGATACAAAGATGCAAGGTGTTTATTGATTGTGATATCACAGGCAAGCGCCACATGTCTCAGCTGGCGGTGCTGAAGGAATAATCAAAGTGCTTTAATATTTATGTCGAGTTTTAGTACATTATATGATAGGTTACTAGAGTGGTTGCGAGATGCGTGTGCTCAAAATTGATGGTGATGTTATAATCTTGATGAAAAGTTGCTTGATGGTTATGTTCGGTGCTGGTGACTGTTATGAATGAACATGATTGCCGATGGTGGAGATCAACGGTTGCCCGCCATTGCGTGATACAAAGATGCAAGATGTTTATTGATTGTGATATCACAGGCGAGCACCACGTGTCTTTCCTTGGCGATGCATAATGTGGTGGGCCCTTGGTGCTAAGATGGAGATTACATCAGCCTTTTGAAGGAATTCGTTCTATGATCTGACGAAAGGAAAGGATCGGCGGTTAGAATTTAAATTCGCATCAAGCTAGATGAGACAAATGCACTCGGGTTGACTCAGGGATCTTACTCTGATGGCGTTGGTCTAGCTGATACAACTCCTTGTGCTTTGATCAGTGAGACAAGATAGGTTTCTTGCCAATGGAACTTTATCGGCGAGAGCTATATGCTCAGTATGACCTTTTCATTTCACCCCGATGGAACTTGTCTTGCCAATGATATGGGTTATTTGAATACTAGATTTTGGAGGTTTTTCATGATATCAAATGGTCAAGAATGATGTGATCATATGTGACTATGATGGATTATACTCAAGATAAGGTTTTCTTCAGGGAATCAATGAGTGCAAAATCATTGTAAAGGCTAGTTGGTTTGTGATGAATGTTCTACTGTGGGCCTCTAGCCTATCCTAGGTCTTTGTAGTAGTTTTTTTATTCTTTGTTATCAGTTTTTCAATGTTTTATACAACGGCCAAGTTTCTATTTGCAATCTACTTTAAGTTGGTCATTAAAAAGAGATATATGGTTTGTTTCCTAATAGAAATAATGCATTTATAACATTCATGTGTTTTTCATTTAAAATAATGGCATTTGGTAATAATAAGAAGGAAGTGTGAAGTTTGAAAAGTCATATTTTCAAATTTATTTTTTTGTCTCTTTTGAATCAATTAAATAAGTTTGATGCATAAGAGGATTCAATAAGTTGTTTAGAACAGTAAAATGGTGTCAATGTTTGTGATGAGGAAAACTGAATTGGAGACTGGTTCAAAACTGGTTACAAGGTTTGAAAGGGATGTTTAAGTTGTACTTTTTAGAGTGATAAGGTTGACATTAAACTTTTCAAATATTTTTAGTTCATATTTTTAAGATAAAGATTCTTTTAAACAAACAAAAAATGTTTTAAATTTCATACTTGGAAAACAAAAATGCAAATGCAATAAATGAATAATAGAGAATCATGCATGGGAACAAATTACCACCTACAAATGCAAATAAGTTATTGGAATGTCATTTACTAATTTTATCAATTATTTTATTTCGATTATTAATCATGAGAATTTCAATGTTTATGTTAGATGATTATATAGATTGAAATTGAAATTGAAATTGAAATCAAAATTTAAATTTAAATGCAAATGAAATGACTTTGAATTTATTATTATGAAATTCAGGCATTGTCATTGCTGATGAGAAATTGAGTGCAAGTGAACGTAGGAAAAGGTTGGCTATTTAAGCCATTGAAATGGAGTGAAAAATAAAGTAAGATGTGATATTATGTGAACCACACCAAAATATCTTAATGAGAATGATTAAATCACCTAATCACTACTTTACTCTTGAATGAAGCCTTGGGTTAAAGATAACCTAATTGGGACAAGAAGTGCATTCAATGAAGAGATAGATCTTATGATGGATTACGTACTGGATTACTCTTTAACACCTATAAGTAGAAATTAAACTTGAAGAGTTGTACTTTGGATCTTGACTATTGCCATATAGAGTGGGGAAATCTATAAACAATCGAACTAGTCAATAATTAAGGATTCCATCCTAAGAATTGGAAGGGAATATTGGGTTTAAGATTTTCCCATGTGATTGAATATCATTGGAGTTAATGAAACTTTGTAAGGATAGAAGCATAGGAGGGATGCCTAGTAAGTTAAAGGAAGTCCTATTATTGACAATACTTTACTTTAAGTAGCTCTTATATTAGAAGAGAAACACTTTCAAAAGGAAGCATTTGTTGTCATGACAGAACATCATAGAATTTTTACTTAGCAAGAAATGCTGAAAATCTTATGCAGAAGAACATCAAAATTTTTACTTGTGCTCAAAAGGGATATATTGAAGTTAAGACTCTCCTATATAATTAATAAATCATGGAGTTAAATGTTAATTCTTAAAGATTAGATATGCTATTAAATTTTTTATTATCTAGAGATCAACGTGATTGAACGAGGATTAATACTCAAAAATTAGTACCAGATTAAATCAAGGAAATTAGATTGAGTTAAAAGGTGAATTGCATCTTTGAAAATAATGTAAGGAAAAAAGAAAAACCACGGTATGGATGTCTTGAGATAAATGGGAATTATCTCCGCAAAACCTATAACCATTTATAGGAAGATTAATAATGGCGTAAGATCAGAATAGGTTATCACTTAGTCAAAGGATAGACTATTGTTGGATATAAAAGAACCTATGTGTCCAAAATTTGGAAGATTCGATAAGGGAACGAGGAAAATAATGTCAAATTTAGGACATCAGAATGACAAAGGGAATTGTCGGTTGATGATCCACTATCAAAAAAAAAGATAGAGTAAGAAGCTGCACGGAATATAGCAAGGTAATATCTAGTATTCCAGGAAATGAAGACCAGAAGTCATAATTAGTAGGACATGTAACTCTCTTGAGATTCTAGAAGGAAATTGGTAGAACACAAGACAAATTGATTTGTCGATGTTAGTAGAATAACATAATGTTCTAGTGGATAGACTCATCAAAAGAACCAACAGTTTTTGGAAACTTGACTTATAGGATTTTGATCCTAAATAATATATTGTGGACAAGTAGTTGCTTAGTAAACCTGAAAGGTTATTTCAGTTTAGCAAATGATGATAGGGTTGTATAAACCAAAATCATACCATGATACATTCATTTGAATAAATGTGCTATATGTATTATTTTAGTCAAATAAGTAAAATGGTGGACTAAATCTTGAATGAATTGTAAACTTCTAAAATTGACGTTTGGACAATTATATGGAGAGAATGGAAGTTCTATTAAAATTAAAAAAAGGATTGAATATAATCATAGACTTGATAAATTTCAAAAAGGAATAATAGAACGAAGTGATCAATGAAACTTAATTGATAGCAAAGCTTAAGTGTGGAGCAATATCAAAATTTATAAGTGTCTAGGAGCAAGGTTATGCTCGAGATGGACAAGTAATTAAGGGAAAGTACTTTATGGTAAGGATAATGAATGTGTAAGTGGCGGATGGACTCGGGTTATGAGTTGTCTAAAAGTGTAAATTCAAAGGAAAGGATTGGACCCATGATGTAGTGTACAATACATCGACATTCCTCTTCCATTTGGGTTATACTAAGGATAAATTCATGGACCAATGAATTCCAATCACTAAGTATAGTTTTTATTATATATTGGATGTATTTATAGAACAAATCTCTTTGGGAGAGTAAGTATGTGTGAAGCATACGAGGTTTCCCTATGTGATAGTAAGGACACTTGAAGCAAGGTCTAGAAAAGACAAGATTACTATATAGAATGAATGTTTTGTAAATCTTACGTATTTTGGGAAATCATCAAAGTTGGCTACAAGATTTGTGGGACCCTTTGATGTACTAGAAGTCATGAATCTAGTTGCTTATAGACTAGCGTTAATTGGGATAGTACTCAATACAAGGTCCAGTGGGACCAGTATACTGAGGATAATGCTATATGGGAGGATTATGTTACGATTGACCGTCATTTTTCTCATTTGATTTCATAGATAAGTATTTTCTTAATGCATGAGATACTTGATACTCTGGTTTATGATTCACATGTTTTTAACTTTGATAGCATGGATGCTACTATGATTGGTTTATGCTTATGTTTGAGAACTATGCTATTAGTTACTATTTCATTATGATCGAGATACTAAGTTTTACCTATTGAGATACTATGTTTTATTGATTGGGATAATATGTTCTATTGATTGAGATGCTATGCTTATTAAATGATTAATAAGACATCGAGATGATGTCTCTTCCAAGAGTGGAAGGATGTCACGTATTGATTTTATCAATTATTAATCATGAGAATTTCAATGTTTATGTTAGATGATTATATAGATTGAAATTGAAACTGAAATCGAAATCGAAATTTAAATTTAAATGCAAATGAAATGATTTTGAATTTATTATTATGAAATTCGGGGATTGTCATTGCTGATGAGAAATTGAGTGCAAGTCAATGCAGGAACAGGTAAACAAGAATGTAGGCGAGAAAATTGTTCAGGTAGAGTCATTTTAGCCATTAGACATTTATGAGGATGATGGAATCTCACACACCACTTAAATAATTGCAACATTATTTGCATGATTAAATGGTTTAATCTTTAATTATTCTAATGGCTATGCATTTGTTGAACAAAATTGCGAAAAAGAATATGTTTGTTTTAAATGGCAATTTAAATATTATTGTGAGAAAATTGATTTTATTCAATTTATTATTTCTTTATTAAAATCTATTACTTTCAGTTGAAAATAATAATGCTTGTATTCTAAATTATTGGAAAAAAAATTAGAAAACAAAATACGTTCCAAATGGAATTTGAAAACAAAAATAGCAGTTTACAATTTGGAAACAATTACTTCACAATCAATTTTGAATGCAATCGTAAAATGGAACTTGGAGTTAAAACCAATTTTAGTTGGGAATATTATGAATCTATTTATCGACTTTAAGTCATTGTTTTGAAATCGTTTGGATTTTATGTAGTCTTAGGAATGAAGTTTCGACTTTCTTTTGAATGTAAATGAATGTATTTAAAGTATTGTCGATATTTTGAATTAAAGAGTTTTGCTCTTTACATGGAATGACATAAAACAGATGATAAAGTCAAATATATTATTGGTCTTTCCCTTTCTGACATTAGATTTTATTATATAGATTTAGATAAATCATCAGAGGAAATTTGGGATAATTTCAATAAAATATTTGGAGCAAAAATAGTTA